>OX155904.1:4048859-4432976 GCA_944588485.1 Phosphuga atrata
TGTCAGTGTTTGGCAATACAAAGCAATATTTTTCATAAAAAAACGTCAAAATTACAAAATATTTCCTCTTGTAATTTTCCCTGTCGCCGCTTGATTTGAACACGTTTCAGCGGACCTAAACGTCACATGTGCGTCGTAAAGGCGTTAGTTCTTCAGCTAATATATCAAGCTATCAGTGCCTAAGCTATAACACACTCCATTGGCACTATTTCAACGTGTGCACTTGAACATCTGCTCACTCGTTTTCCACAACTCGTAAATTACAAACAATGCACATTTTACCGCTGCAAAATATTATCTAAGTACTATTAAAGTCACACAGACTAGCTAGTCTAGTCTTGTTTGTCTAGTCTTGTCTGTCTAGTCTTGTCTGTCTAGTCTTGTCTGTCTAGTCTTGTCTGTCTAGTCTTGTCTGTCTAGTCTTGTCTGTCTAGTCTTGTCTGTCTAGTCTTGTCTGTCTAGTCTTGTCTGTCTAGTCTTGTCTGTCTAGTCTTGTCTGTCTAGTCTTGTCTGTCTAGTCTTGTCTCTCTAGTCTTGTCTGTCTAGTCTTGTCTGTCTAGTCTTGTCTGTCTAGTCTTGTCTGTCTAGTCTTGTCTGTCTAGTCTTGTCTGTCTAGTCTTGTCTGTCTAGTCTTGTCTGTCTAGTCTTGTCTGTCTAGTCTTGTCTCTCTAGTCTTGTCTGTCTAGTCTTGTCTGTCTAGTCTTGTCTGTCTAGTCTTGTCTGTCTAGTCTTGTCTGTCTAGTCTTGTCTGTCTAGTCTTGTCTGTCTAGTCTTGTCTGTCTAGTCTTGTCTGTCTATTCTTGTCTGTCTAGTCTTGTCTGTCTAGTCTTGTCTGTCTATTCTTGTCTGTCTAGTCTTGTCTGTCTAGTCTTGTCTGTCTAGTCTTGTCTGTCTATTCTTGTCTGTCTAGTCTTGTCTGTCTAGTCTTGTCTGTCTAGTCTTGTCTGTCTAGTCTTGTCTGTCTAGTCTTGTCTGTCTAGTCTTGTCTGTCTAGTCTTGTCTGTCTAGTCTTGTCTGTCTAGTCTTGTCTGTCTAGTCTTGTCTGTCTAGTCTTGTCTGTCTAGTCTTGTCTGTCTAGTCTTGTCTGTCTAGTCTTGTCTGTCTAGTCTTGTCTGTCTAGTCTTGTCTGTCTAGTCTTGTCTGTCTAGTCTTGTCTGTCTAGTCTTGTCTGTCTAGTCTTGTCTGTCTAGTCTTGTCTGTCTAGTCTTGTCTGTCTAGTCTTGTCTGTCTAGTCTTGTCTGTCTTATCTTGTCCGTCTATTCTTGTCTGTTTAGTCTTGTCTATCTAGAAAAAGAACGAATCAACAAAGAAAGATCTTAATGAGAATCAGAGAACAGATCTCAATGAGAATCTATGTCAAAGATCATTATTGAACCAACTAAACGAAGAAACCTTTCGAGAAGATGTGAATCTGTGACGAAGATCATTGTTGATCCAACAGACCAGAAGTTGTACTGCGTGTGTTGCTCAACTAAATGGAGCGGAACCAACAGTAAGCAGAGATTGCGCCGATTGTCTGCCAATACTTCATCTCCAAAAGGAGCTCGAGATTCGTAAGAAAAAGGAAAAATCGTTTGTAGCTATGATAGCGGACATTAATTATATTATGAAAGACGAAGAATTTAATCAAAATCGTGTCGCTTTAACTTGCCTATTAATTAAATGTTCCGTCTGGCCCGAGAGTTGGAGACCGGCCAGGATCAGAAATATGCCAAACGATAGCACGGAATTAAATATACTACCACCCGGCTCCCCGCCGACCCCTGCCCCATCAAAACTAACTCCACAACTCTTAAATAAACACAGACTACACAATTTGTAACAAAGGCAAGAAACACTTTGCTAGCTTTACTACTCCGTCGTCTATTCAAGCTCTCCGAGCTTTCAAGCAGCCGCATTTTTTCATCGTCTACTCACTATGTATTCGTTGCTGCTGTTCGTCGATTGGATATCGGCCGGGGACTTCGATCCTTGTAGGATCTCCTCCAAATACTCGATGTATTCGATCGCGCTGCGAAGGATCTCCACCTTCGGCAACCGCTGCCCCGGATTGTTGCACGTCCGCCGCTTCAATAATTCAAACGCCTCGTTCACCTACAAACCAAAAACAAAATTACTAACATAGTTTTAACACGATTTAGACAATCAGTGATTGCGTCAGGGCTTGTAAGTTGGGTTAGATTAAGCAAAACAACTTTTCGCAATTATATATTAGATTAGATTATCTACTCACGGGTGCTGAAGACACAATCGGTTAGTCTTGTAAGGTTATTACATGTTACAATCGTGTTATAAGCTATAGAACCACAAGGAAAGAAGTACACTTTCAAAATTACAGTTCAAATAGTAGTAGAATACAAATTTGTAAAGATTGCATTCGCATCCTGTAATTTTTAAAATTTATTTATTAATAATACCGGAAACTGTAATTTTTACAAAAGCAATTTGTAGTTTTTACAGTTTAAAATTCGTAAGGCCGCTTCTACTATTTGAAACTGTAATTTT
The DNA here is from genome assembly GCA_944588485.1 of Phosphuga atrata. Taxonomy (NCBI): domain Eukaryota; kingdom Metazoa; phylum Arthropoda; class Insecta; order Coleoptera; family Silphidae; genus Phosphuga; species Phosphuga atrata. The sequence goes on from OX155904.1 coordinate 4,051,365, forward strand.
TAAAGTGTAATTTTTTCCGTGCAGCACCAATTATTCTTTATAGATTTATAATTAACTGACTTTTCTTAATCTTCTGCGTTCTCTTAATGTGGCGGCTTTCCGCCTGTCGATTGAGACGGTTTTCTTCTTGCAGGCTTTGCAGGCCCAGGCGAGACAGCGGCGGGGTCCGCCGATGCAGGGGGCGTTCTGGGGGTCTAAGATGTGTCGGTGGGTTTCCGCTTCTGGGGTGTCTTTGTCGTCGTCGCTGTCCAGGGAGCTTTCGGCGCTGACGTAGCCTGTGTCCGGTTTGGAGGGCGGGAAAGAGTCGTACTTGGCGTCGAGGCGGTAGTCTTTGGTTTTGGGGGGGTGGGCGAAGCGTTTGGGTTGCTTCTGGAGGTAGCTTTGGAAGCAGTCCATGGTGTTGGGGTAGCAGAAACTTTGTTTAAATTTTCAGCGATTTTGCGTTATTTTTGGCATATTTTGCACAATATTTAGACAAATTGTGGGGTTGGTTTTCGTTTGAAATTTCACAAATTTTCTTGGATTCAACTTTTTTTTGCTTAATGTGCGAATATTTTGTTGCGAATTTAAAAAAAATATTTCGCTTATTTTGCCGATTTTTTTTCAATGATTTCGTCAAAATTTAATGCAAATTTACATTTTTTGCAAATTCACTTATTTAAATCATCTGCAAAATAAGCAACATTTAAATCAAGACTAGACAGACAAGACTAGACAGACAAGACTAGACAGACAAGACTAGACAGACAAGACTAGACAGACAAGACTAGACAGACAAGACTAGACAGACAAGACTAGACAGACAAGACTAGACAGACAAGACTAGACAGACAAGACTAGACAGACAAGACTAGACAGACAAGACTAGACAGACAAGACTAGACAGACAAGACTAGACAGACAAGACTAGACAGACAAGACTAGACAGACAAGACTAGACAGACAAGACTAGACAGACAAGACTAGACAGACAAGACTAGACAGACAAGACTAGACAGACAAGACTAGACAGACAAGACTAGACAGACAAGACTAGACAGACAAGACTAGACAGACAAGACTAGACAGACAAGACTAGACAGACAAGACTAGACAGACAAGACTAGACAGACAAGACTAGACAGACAAGACTAGACAGACAAGACTAGACAGACAAGACTAGACAGACAAGACTAGACAGACAAGACTAGACAGACAAGACTAGACAGACAAGACTAGACAGACAAGACTAGACAGACAAGACTAGACAGACAAGACTAGACAGACAAGACTAGACAGACAAGACTAGACAGACAAGACTAGACAGACAAGACTAGACAGACAAGACTAGACAGACAAGACTAGACAGACAAGACTAGACAGACAAGACTAGACAGACAAGACTAGACAGACAAGACTAGACAGACAAGACTAGACAGACAAGACTAGACAGACAAGACTAGACAGACAAGACTAGACAGACAAGACTAGACAGACAAGACTAGACAGACAAGACTAGACAGACAAGACTAGACAGACAAGACTAGACAGACAAGACTAGACAGACAAGACTAGACAGACAAGACTAGACAGACAAGACTAGACAGACAAGACTAGACAGACAAGACTAGACAGACAAGACTAGACAGACAAGACTAGACAGACAAGACTAGACAGACAAGACTAGACAGACAAGACTAGACAGACAAGACTAGACAGACAAGACTAGACAGACAAGACTAGACAGACAAGACTAGACAGACAAGACTAGACAGACAAGACTAGACAGACAAGACTAGACAGACAAGACTAGACAGACAAGACTAGACAGACAAGACTAGACAGACAAGACTAGACAGACAAGACTAGACAGACAAGACTAGACAGACAAGACTAGACAGACAAGACTAGACAGACAAGACTAGACAGACAAGACTAGACAGACAAGACTAGACAGACAAGACTAGACAGACAAGACTAGACAGACAAGACTAGACAGACAAGACTAGACAGACAAGACTAGACAGACAAGACTAGACAGACAAGACTAGACAGACAAGACTAGACAGACAAGACTAGACAGACAAGACTAGACAGACAAGACTAGACAGACAAGACTAGACAGACAAGACTAGACAGACAAGACTAGACAGACAAGACTAGACAGACAAGACTAGACAGACAAGACTAGACAGACAAGACTAGACAGACAAGACTAGACAGACAAGACTAGACAGACAAGACTAGACAGACAAGACTAGACAGACAAGACTAGACAGACAAGACTAGACAGACAAGACTAGACAGACAAGACTAGACAGACAAGACTAGACAGACAAGACTAGACAGACAAGACTAGACAGACAAGACTAGACAGACAAGACTAGACAGACAAGACTAGACAGACAAGACTAGACAGACAAGACTAGACAGACAAGACTAGACAGACAAGACTAGACAGACAAGACTAGACAGACAAGACTAGACAGACAAGACTAGACAGACAAGACTAGACAGACAAGACTAGACAGACAAGACTAGACAGACAAGACTAGACAGACAAGACTAGACAGACAAGACTAGACAGACAAGACTAGACAGACAAGACTAGACAGACAAGACTAGACAGACAAGACTAGACAGACAAGACTAGACAGACAAGACTAGACAGACAAGACTAGACAGACAAGACTAGACAGACAAGACTAGACAGACAAGACTAGACAGACAAGACTAGACAGACAAGACTAGACAGACAAGACTAGACAGACAAGACTAGACAGACAAGACTAGACAGACAAGACTAGACAGACAAGACTAGACAGACAAGACTAGACAGACAAGACTAGACAGACAAGACTAGACAGACAAGACTAGACAGACAAGACTAGACAGACAAGACTAGACAGACAAGACTAGACAGACAAGACTAGACAGACAAGACTAGACAGACAAGACTAGACAGACAAGACTAGACAGACAAGACTAGACAGACAAGACTAGACAGACAAGACTAGACAGACAAGACTAGACAGACAAGACTAGACAGACAAGACTAGACAGACAAGACTAGACAGACAAGACTAGACAGACAAGACTAGACAGACAAGACTAGACAGACAAGACTAGACAGACAAGACTAGACAGACAAGACTAGACAGACAAGACTAGACAGACAAGACTAGACAGACAAGACTAGACAGACAAGACTAGACAGACAAGACTAGACAGACAAGACTAGACAGACAAGACTAGACAGACAAGACTAGACAGACAAGACTAGACAGACAAGACTAGACAGACAAGACTAGACAGACAAGACTAGACAGACAAGACTAGACAGACAAGACTAGACAGACAAGACTAGACAGACAAGACTAGACAGACAAGACTAGACAGACAAGACTAGACAGACAAGACTAGACAGACAAGACTAGACAGACAAGACTAGACAGACAAGACTAGACAGACAAGATTATACAGACCAGCTTGGATAGACTACACTAGACTAGACTAATATAGATTTTCTACTCCTGTCCGTCTTGTCTTACCTTCTAGTCCGATCTACCTGTTATTGTGTGTCTTATCTTGTTTGTTTAGTCTTGTCCACTTAGTTGTGTCAGTCTAGTCTTATCCAGGGACTCTTGTAGACTAGTCGCGTTAATATTAACGGACTAATCTAGTTTACTAAATCTTCCACAAACTTTTATAAACTAGATCGAGAAAACTGCGATTAAAGAGTCACAAATTGCAATCCACCATGAACACTGAACCTTGCCTTGCTAGGCTAATCCCGTGTTCTTACTGATTTGTATTCACTAATTCTATTCACAGTTGCATTCGTTTCACTAATTCGCATTATACACCGCACATTGTCCGAATATACTAAACCTTCATCGGCGATTTAGTCTTCGCAAAGTTTGGAGAGAAACATGCTCTGAGTGCAAATATGTGTTTCACAAATCTGTTTTTCTCACGGATTCCTTTCAGATGAACTAAGGACGGATTTCAGTTCTCACTGTTTCACTGATTCCTTTCAAATGAACTAAGCCCGGATTTCAGTTCTTGAATTGAAGATTAAAGCGCGTGCGGGTAAGAATCTCGGGTAGTCTCTCGCTAATCCTGTGCACTAGTTCCATTCCGTCACCAATTCCCTTGTAACGAGGTGCGAGCGCAGAACGAGAAGTCGTTTGGCGAGCGCGTGTGTGATTTGTGCGGAGGTCCCGCGCGCGCTCTCGAAAACTGAAAACGCGACGAACTTTTTCAGCGGCCGCTTGGCCCCAAGAAGACACTTTAACGTGCGTGCGTGACTTTCCGTCTCCGTCTCGGAAATCACACGCCTCGCCCGAATCCCGCCCCTCTGACACACGTTTCTTTCCCATTCACCCGCAAGAACACATTTCCGTTGATCATCACGCATTTATAGGAAACACTACATTTAAAGTAAATGATAGATATGGAAGAACTAGATTAGCGGTAGAATTTGCCAGATCAGACGATAAGGATTAAAATGTAGAAGAAGTTGAGTAACTTAAAGCACTTGAAGGTCTTGTTGGATTTGAAGCACTTGACGAACTTGAATCAATAGATGGACTTGAAGAACTTGGTGGACTAGAAGAACTTAAACAGTTGGGAGTACTTGATGAACTTGAACGTCTTGTTGGATTTAAATCACTTGAATAACTAGATGCACTTGATGAACTTCAAGAACTTGGTGAACTAGAAGAACTTAAATAGTTGGAAGCACTTGAAGACCTTGAAGCACTTGGTTAACTTAATGAACTAGATACTAGACAGACCAGACTATACAAGTCTGTCTAGTTTAGTTTACGACTTCGAGGATGTTTCTGTTGAGGAGAGATTCGTTGAGCATGTAGAAGAACTCTAGATGCTGGTCGGGCATCAGGTACGAGATCTGCGTGAGCAGCTTCTGGAGACTGTGGCTCTGAATGAAGCTCGTCAGGTAGACTTGCAAGAACAGTCAGTAGAAACGGCCCATTATACCACCGTGAGCGAAATCCTTGATTTTGATTGCTCATTTGAAGCCGGAGACGAAGAACCCACCGAAGGGTCGGATAACGCTGTTGGGCATCGAGTAAGCATTAAAAAGCAGAAGAAGTTGTATGACTTGAAGAAAGGTCTTGTTGGATTTAAAGCACTTGGCGAACTTGATTAACTAAATCGACTTGAAGAACTTCAAAAACTTGGTGAACTAGAAGAACTTAAATAGTTGGAAGTAGTTGAAGAATTTGAAGATCTTGTTGGATTTAAAGCACTTGACGAACTTGAATAACTAGATGGACTTGAAGAACTTCAAACACTTGGTGAACTAGAAGAACTTAAATATTTGAAGCACTTGAAGAATTTCGTTAGCTTAATGAACTAGAGATCAGTGATTCTCAACCTTTTTTCTCTTGCGGTACACTTTCAACAACATCAAAATTTGGCGGCACAATAACAATAAAATGAGTTTAATAATTGTTTATTATGCAAGCGTATAAAATTAAGGTTTAACAAGCGGATTGATACTTTCAATTTAAATTAGCGAGTTAAACCTTAATTTTATCCGCGAGTGAAATACAAACTTTTATTCAATTTTGCTTTTGTTTAAACAAGAAACAATCCATAGAAAAGTTGGCCATGATTCTGGTGTTGTCATGGCAACGACAAAATTGTTGATTCAAACTTCAGAATTTTGTTTAGTGTATTTATTGTGTTTAATTTATTTGTGTTTTATTATTCATAACTGATGGATACATCCGAAGACTTATTGTTTGATGGTGACGCGGAAGATGATGACTCCGGCAAAAATCAAGAGATTTATACAAAAAAAAAGGGTAAGGTGGAGAATACGGGTCTGTTGAAAATATTTTTGCGGACTTTTTATCTGGTGTAACTGTTGTTAATCGTCTTTGGCACTCTTTAACAACGATCGGAAGGCAAAAATGAAGCTTCTACGTTGTCTGCTTCAATAAATATTTGGTTGAAAATAGTTGTTGACATTTTGGTTGGTTAGATTAGGTTGTCCGCCGCGAAGTGGACAGATAAATCAAGACAACATACGCGCAGCAGCACGATCTCTCGTTCCAATATAGGACAATGTGGCAAGGACCGTTGGTTGAACCTAGGTTAGATTAGGTTACAGAAGGTACCTTACGTCCAAAATCGGACTAACGCTAACGCTGGAATAACACTAACGCCGGAAAATACCATCAACCTAATGCTGGAAACACATGACAATTGGAAGGATATCGAGGATACCATAAGAGAGATTATGGAAAGCAAAGCCCAAGATGAAAGGGATAATAGAATTAAATGAACAGAACATTCTGACAATCCTACACCCCAAGTAATACTTGACGGTCTCCGGGGTGCAAGGAGTAGAAATCAGGGGGGTCAAGGTTAGATTAGGTTGCCTGTCGCGAAGCGGACAGATAAATCAACACAACATACGCGCAGCAGCTTGATCTCTCATTCCAATATAGGACAATGTGGCAAGGACTGTTGGTTTAACCTAGGTAAGATTAGGTTGCCTGTTGCGAAGCGGACAGATAAATCAACACAACTTACGCGCAGCAGCTTGATCTCTCATTCCAATATAGGACAATGTGGCAAGGACCGTTGGTTTAACCTAGGTTAGATTAGGTTGCCTGTCGCGAAGCGGACAGATAAATCAACACAACGTACGCGCAGCAGCTTGATCTCTCATTCCAATATAGGACAATGTGGCAAGGACCGTTGGTTTAACCTAGGTTAGATTAGGTTGCCTGTCGCGAAGCGGACAGATAAATCAACACAACGTACGCGCAGCAGCTTGATCTCTCATTCCAATATAGGACAATGTGGCAAGGACCGTTGGTTTAACCTAGGTTAGATTAGGTTGCCTGTTGCGAAGCGGACAGATAAATCAACACAACATACGCGCAGCAGCTCGCTCTCTCATTCCAATATAGGACAATGTGGCAAAGACCGTTGGTTTAACCTAGGTTAGATTAGGTTGCCTGCCGCGAAGCGGACAGATAAATCAAGACAACACTCTCGATCCAATATAGAACAATGTGGCAACGACCGTTGGTTTAATCCCGGTTAGATTAGGTTGTCCGCCGAGAAGCGGACAGATAAACCAAGACAACATACGCGCGGCAGCGCGAACTCTCGATCCAATATAGGTTAGGTTTATGTCAACAACTATTTTCAATAAAAACACGAATATTTATTGAACCAGACAACGTAGAAGCTTCATTTTTGCTTTCCGACCTTAATTAAGCCGTGCCAAGGACGATTAACAAGAGTTACACCAGCTAAAAAGACCATAATACTAAGTTTCAATAAACCCGTATTCTCCACCAAGTCCCAAAAAAATGTGGGTATAATAAGTTTTGTGATTGGCGACCAAAAAAGAACATCGGCCAATATTTAGGATTATTTTTACGGAGTCCGTAAGTGAGCTATTTTGATGCGTTGCTATGCAGATTTTTATTGCACTAGTGAATAAATCACTGGTCTATTGACCCGTAAGCAAGGAATTAAACATGACTTTATAAATCAAAGTGGATTAAATAGAAAACTCGGATTATTGCGTATGTAAAGTTAGATTAGGTTAATAATTTAACATTAGGTTACATTTAGGTGACATTTGGTTAGATTAGGCAAGTTGCAAGGTAAATTATTTAAATTATTTTTTCTTATTTTGGATCGAAAGGTCGTGCTACCGCGCGATATATTGTACGGATCTATCTGTTTTAATGAATAGGATGGTTGCGACAGTTACTACGTGGTAATCCATACTTAAATTGAATTGAAAAATTCACTTTGTTTTTTACCACACTTATATTATGTAAAAATATTATATAACTTATTATTCACAGTTATATAAATTTCTACACATATCACGACTCGAGTTTCGACGTTTGACGGTCATTTTCAAGTGACTTAACAAATTGATAAAGTTGAATATATACCCTTATAGTTGTGGTGGGGTGGGAGGGCGGTGTTTGTCCGAAGATGAGGACTTATCTGTTTGAGATTGGGTGAGATTAAAAAGTTGGGAAAAGATTAGGTCAGTTTGCTCGTTTAGGAGATTAACTGAGGGATTACGGGTTTTTTTGAAAATTTCTAATGACTCTAGGAGATTTAGTTTCGGGCCTTTGTGGCAATTATGCAAGATTTTTAGATTATCTATTTCTGGGAATTTATGATTGAATTCGAGACAATGGTTTGAAAAAGAACTAGTGTCTTTTTTCAGACGAAAAGCGCGAGAATGTTCTGAAAACCGTGTTGAAAAACTTCGTCCTGTCTGCCCTATGTACACGCTATTGCATTCGGAACAATGAATTTCGTATACGCCGGATTTTTTAATGGGATCGATTTTGTCTTTGGCATTAAACAATATGTTGGACAACTTAGAGGAGGGTTTAAATGCTACCTGAAGATTTTGCTTTCGAAGGACATTTGCGATGTGTTCGCTTGTTTTGCCAAAATATGTCAGGGAGATGAAAGTTTTGTCTGAATTTGAGGTTTTTGGATAAATTTGGGCCATTGCGAATTGGGTTCGTTTATTATTGATAATGTTTTGGATGAGTTTTGTTGGGAAACCATTCTCTGTAGCGATTGAAATGATGGTACTTAATTCTTTGATTCTCTTTTCTGTGGAAAGGGGGATTGAAAAGGCTCGATGTATCATTGAATGATAGGCCGCTAATTTGTGTGTTATCAGGTGAAATGATGAATACGGGATTGTAGAGTTAACATTGGTGGGTTTTCTGTATATATCAAATTCTATTTTGTTGTTTTTGTGAATCAGAGTAAGGTCTAAGAAGTTTATTTTGTTGTCTGTTTCTACCTCGATGGTGAATTTAATTTTGGGATGAACGTTGTTTATTAGGTTGAGAAATTGGTCTAATTGACGTGTTGTACCATTAAAACACGCTATTACGTCATCGACATATCTATACCAAAATGAAATATGTTTTTTGGAGAAATCTAGTTTGAAGATTTTTTCTTCGATAGTTGACATGAATAGATCGGCTAAAAGGGGGACTTAATGGCGATCCCATTGCTAGACCTGATGTTTGCTGATAGTAAGTGTTATTAAATTTAAAGTAATTTTGATTAACACATGTTTCCAGGGCTTCATAAAGTTCAGATTTTATTAGATGATGACAATTAGCTTTATCAATTAAATTTTGTATGATTTCGAGACACTCTTTAGTAGGTATATTAGAAAACATACTACTGACGTCAAAAGATACGAGTTTGGAGTTTATTGGGGTTGTTATTTGTTTGAGGAGTTCCGAAAGGGCGAGTGAATTTTTTACAGAATATTTTGGGGTAAATTTGGTGTATTTTTTGAAAAGAGTATTCAGTTTAATTGCCAAAACTCTTGCTACACTGTTAATATAGGAGACAACTGGTCTAATGGGAGAATCGGGTTTGTGAGTTTTAATGAAACCATAGAGTCTGGGAGCTGTGGGATTCTGATTTATGATTTTAAATTTCTCAAATTCGGAGAACAAAGTTGTAATATTTTTTAAGAGACTTCTAATTTGAAATTGGAATTTTTGTGTAGGATCCTTTTTCAAGCGAGTTAGTTTTTCTGTTGAAATGAAAGAGTTCATTTTATTAATGTACTGTTCTCTTTCCAGGACGACTATCGAATTGGATTTATCGGCTTTTGTAAGGACTAAAGAATTGGACTCAATTTTTGTTTTTATCGATTTGATCACTGCGGAGTCTGTGGTAGAATTACGGGCGTACGATTTTATATGATCGGCTATTTTGGCTCGGGGTATAAGAGGTTCTTGCACTTTTTTTAGCGCGATTTCTGACTCTACAATTATTGTGGATTTATCGGATTTGTTATTGATGAATGGGGTGTAGTTGGGGTTTTGGGAAAGAAAAGATTGTTCAATAGGACTGAAGATAACTTTTGAGAAGTTGATGAATTTAGACACTAGATTCGGTTTTGACATTACTTTACGAGAACGGATAGTTTCTTTTTTAAATTTAAATATTTTAGGTGGTTGACCCTACTTACATTGTCACGAACAAAGTCATCAAAGATCGTGAATTCTACTGGATGTAATTTAAATGTCAACTCTGAATGCAATATCTTGAGATAATGTTGAATAACATCTCTCCTCCGATGAAGATTTTTTATTTCGGATCTAATCCAACTGTTTTGGGCAGATTTTATGGCTGCTATTGCGGCCGAAGACGTGGAGCGGGTTTTAATATTTACATAGTTGGGTACGACTTTGGACCGAAGGCATTCTGAATTGAACCAGATATCCTGTGAAACGAAACGGTATTTTTTCATCAATTTGTTGAATGAATTGAATGAATTGTTTGAATCCCATACCTCCCAGACTCTATGGTTTCATTAAAACTCACAAACCCGATTCTCCCATTAGACCAGTTGTCTCCTATATTAACAGTGTAGCAAGAGTTTTTGCAATTAAACTGAATACTCTTTTCAAAAAATACACCAAATTCACCCCAAAATATTCTGTAAAAAATTCACTCGCCCTTTCGGAACTCCTCAAACAAATAACAACCCCAATAAACTCCAAACTCGTATCTTTTGACGTCAGTAGTATGTTTTCTAATATACCTACTAAAGAGTGTCTCGAAATCATACAAAATTTAATTGATAAAGCTAATTGTCATCATCTTATAAAATCTGAACTTTATGAAGCCCTGGAAACATGTGTTAATCAAAATTACTTCAAATTTAATAACACTTACTATCAGCAAACATCAGGTCTAGCAATGGGATCGCCATTAAGTCCCCTTTTAGCCGATCTATTCATGTCAACTATCGAAGAAAAAATCTTCAAACTAGATTTCTCCAAAAAACATATTTCATTTTGGTATAGATATGTCGATGACGTAATAGCGTGTTTTAGTGGTACAACACGTCAATTAGACCAATTTCTCAACCTAATAAACAACGTTCATCCCAAAATTAAATTCACCATCGAGGTAGAAACAGACAACAAAATAAACTTCTTAGACCTTACTCTGATTCACAAAAACAACAAAATAGAATTTGATATATACAGAAAACCCACCAATGTTAACTCTACAATCCCGTATTCATCATTTCACCTGATAACACACAAATTAGCGGCCTATCATTCAATGATACATCGAGCCTTTTCAATCCCCCTTTCCACAGAAAAGAGAATCAAAGAATTAAGTACCATCATTTCAATCGCTACAGAGAATGGTTTCCCAACAAAACTCATCCAAAACATTATCAATAATAAACGAACCCAATTCGCAATGGCCCAAATTTATCCAAAAACCTCAAATTCAGACAAAACTTTCATCTCCCTGACATATTTTGGCAAAACAAGCGAACACATCGCAAATGTCCTTCGAAAGCAAAATCTTCAGGTAGCATTTAAACCCTCCTCTAAGTTGTCCAACATATTGTTTAATGCCAAAGACAAAATCGATCCCATTAAAAAATCCGGCGTATACGAAATTCATTGTTCCGAATGCAATAGCGTGTACATAGGGCAGACAGGAAGAAGTTATTCAACACGGTTTTCAGAACATTCTCGCGCTTTTCGTCTGAAAAAAGACACTAGTTCTTTTTCAAACCATTGTCTCGAATTCAATCATAAATTCCCAGAAATAGATAATCTAAAAATCTTGCATAATTGCAACAAAGGCCCGAAACTAAATCTCCTAGAGTCATTAGAAATTTTCAAAAAAACCCGTAATCCCTCAGTTAATCTCCTAAACGAGCAAACTGACCTAATCTTTTCCCAACTTTTTAATCTCACCCAATCTCAAACAGATAAGTCCTCATCTTCGGACAAACACCGTCCTCCCACCCCACCAAAACTATAAGGGTATATATTCAACTTTATCAATTTGTTAAGGCACTTGAAAATGACCGTGAAACGTCGAAACTCGAGTCGTGATATGTGTAGAAATTTATATAACTGTGAATAATAAGTTATATAATATTTTTACATAATATAAGTGTGGTAAAAAACAAAGTGAATTTTTCAATTCAATAAATCTGTTTTAATATTACCCGATCTATTCTTTGATCTAACCAAGGTTAAAACCGTGAAATCAGTAAAATATTATCTTTTTACGTTAGTTCTAATTTCTGTCACGGCTTACATGCATCGAGCTATGTTTTAGCCGAAAACTCGGTAAATAGTATAATATATATAATAAATAGTTTTGTCTGGGTTTAATCCAGATTTGGGGCTTGGTAAAGAATACGGGTTTTTTTAAATTTAGTGTTGCGGACTTTTTACCTGGCGTAACTGTTATTAATCGTATTTGGCACTCTTTAACTAAGATCGGAAAGAAAAATTAAGTTTCTACATTGCCTGGTTCAATAAATATTAGTGTTTTTGTTGTCCTAAAAATTGAAATTTTCAAAGTTACAGATTACAGTATCGGACCAAACACTCTCCGGAGTACCTTCCGCTCGAAAACTCTCAATTTTCGTTCGCAATCTTTTGTGAGTGTCCACGTTTCACAGCCACACATAACCACCGGTCGTATTATCAATTTGTAGATCATCATCACATAGATCGCATTTTGGCTCTCACTGAGAAACTCACTGAGTTGTACAAGGAACCCGATATTGTAAATGTGATCAAAGGGATGAGATTGAGATGGGCGGGACATGTCCAAAGATTGCCGAACGAACGAACGGCAAAATTGGCATGGGAGAACTACCCCGCTGGTAAACGACCGCTGTGATAACGTAATCGGTCGCAAGGAAAAAAGTACACTTACAGTTTAAAAAATTACAGTTTAAATTGTAGCAGCGGCTTTACGAATACAAATTTGTGAAGATTGCAGTCGCACACTGTAATTTTTAAAACTTATAAAACTAATAATTTCGGAAAATATAATTTTAACAAAAGCAATTTCTAGTTTTTACAGTTTCAAATTCGTAAGGCTGCTGCTATTTGAAACAGTGATTTTTAAAGTGTACTTTTTTCCGTGCGAAATCAGCGACCTACGTACCATGGGATTGGACTACGACCCTCAGATGTTGATAGACCGACAGGGGTGTCATAAACAGTGTGATAGACGCATTTTGCAGTCAGCCAGAACTCACATAGGGTTATAGAGCTACGGGAAAAAAGGATGTTGGAGTCGCACAAAACTGGGCTGACGTTGTCACGTTTATTATTTTTTTTGTCTAGAAAAAAGGTTTTTAATGAGTGCCAAAGACGTTTAACAACAGTTACACCAGGTAAAAAGTCCGCAACACTAAGTTTCGAAAAAACCCGTATTCTTTACCAAGCCCCAGATTTGTAGTAAAACTATACAAGCATGTTGTATCAAAGTACATACCAAATAATTTTTGTTGTTTGCACTTCTAAAATTTGACGGCACACATCAAGAATTTGAAGGGTCGGATAACGCTGCCGGGCATCGAGAGCGAGAAGAAATGCAGGGAGAAGGGCACGGCGTTAAAAGGCGTAAAATATGCTGGCTATGTAGACTGGAAGCGTGATCTGTACCAGGAGGATCGACCAGTTGACCTTTTCATAGTTGAATTTTTTTTGTGCGCATGCGTAAATTTTCGCCATGTTCGTCAAAAAAAGTGCCCGAAATATTTTGACGTATAACCAGATTTTTTTTAAATTATTTATTAGATTACAATCTAGTCTTTAGACTAATAAGTAATTTTATTTTAATGATGATATGATGATATGTAATGATCATGCAGACGTGCACGATGAAACAGACCAAGGTTATGAGGTAGGATAGCGTGGCGACGAGGAGCAGTGCCACAATAGTCCAGACAAACAGCGAGAATAGACCTTTTCATAGTTGACATTTTTTTGTGCGCATGTGTCAATATCCGCCATGTTTTTCGGGCGCTTCTTGACGTACAACCAGTGAAAGTAACAAAATGTGCCCGAAACTTTTATATCCCCGCCTTTTTAACATGGCGAACGCGCATGCGCTTAACTAACCGTAAGTAGGTAAGACTTCTTGACGAGACTCAGCACGAACATTAAACTCACCCTATTTTGCAATTCGGACTTTCAACGCGAGTAGCTTCAGTTTCCTGCGGATTGCTGAAAAGCGATGTTCGCGAAAATTTCGCGAAAACCTTCCGGAAACGTCGCGAAATAATTTCCCGAAAGTTTCGCCCGAAAGTTCCACTCAGTTTCTCGTCCACAACGGATCAAACTGGAATCTTTCGAAACTCCGAGTCCTGCAGCTTTTCGCAAGTTTCTGAAAAACCTAACGACTGCAACTCGTGGTCCAATATATCAAAGTCTTCGCAAAACTTCGGAGAACTAGAAAATCAAAACCACAAACAAATGCCTGTTGTAGTATTCGCGCGGCGAACAATTACTTTCGCCTTTGAATAAGTCTTGTCTGTCTTGTCTTGTCTGTCTAGTCTTGTCTGTCTAGTCTTGTCTGTCTAGTCTTGTCTGTCTAGTCTTGTCTGTCTAGTCTTGTCTGTCTAGTCTTGTCTGTCTAGTCTTGTCTGTCTAGTCTTGTCTGTCTAGTCTTGTCTGTCTAGTCTTGTCTGTCTAGTCTTGTCTGTCTAGTCTTGTCTGTCTAGTCTTGTCTGTCTAGTCTTGTCTGTCTAGTCTTGTCTGTCTAGTCTTGTCTGTCTAGTCTTGTCTGTCTAGTCTTGTCTGTCTAGTCTTGTCTGTCTAGTCTTGTCTGTCTAGTCTTGTCTGTCTAGTCTTGTCTGTCTAGTCTTGTCTGTCTAGTCTTGTCTGTCTAGTCTTGTCTGTCTAGTCTTGTCTGTCTAGTCTTGTCTGTCTAGTCTTGTCTGTCTAGTCTTGTCTGTCTAGTCTTGTCTGTCTAGTCTTGTCTGTCTAGTCTTGTCTGTCTAGTCTTGTCTGTCTAGTCTTGTCTGTCTAGTCTTGTCTGTCTAGTCTTGTCTGTCTAGTCTTGTCTGTCTAGTCTTGTCTGTCTAGTCTTGTCTGTCTAGTCTTGTCTGTCTAGTCTTGTCTGTCTAGTCTTGTCTGTCTAGTCTTGTCTGTCTAGTCTTGTCTGTCTAGTCTTGTCTGTCTAGTCTTGTCTGTCTAGTCTTGTCTGTCTAGTCTTGTCTGTCTAGTCTTGTCTGTCTAGTCTTGTCTGTCTAGTCTTGTCTGTCTAGTCTTGTCTGTCTAGTCTTGTCTGTCTAGTCTTGTCTGTCTAGTCTTGTCTGTCTAGTCTTGTCTGTCTAGTCTTGTCTGTCTAGTCTTGTCTGTCTAGTCTTGTCTGTCTAGTCTTGTCTGTCTAGTCTTGTCTGTCTAGTCTTGTCTGTCTAGTCTTGTCTGTCTAGTCTTGTCTGTCTAGTCTTGTCTGTCTAGTCTTGTCTGTCTAGTCTTGTCTGTCTAGTCTTGTCTGTCTAGTCTTGTCTGTCTAGTCTTGTCTGTCTAGTCTTGTCTGTCTAGTCTTGTCTGTCTAGTCTTGTCTGTCTAGTCTTGTCTGTCTAGTCTTGTCTGTCTAGTCTTGTCTGTCTAGTCTTGTCTGTCTAGTCTTGTCTGTCTAGTCTTGTCTGTCTAGTCTTGTCTGTCTAGTCTTGTCTGTCTAGTCTTGTCTGTCTAGTCTTGTCTGTCTAGTCTTGTCTGTCTAGTCTTGTCTGTCTAGTCTTGTCTGTCTAGTCTTGTCTGTCTAGTCTTGTCTGTCTAGTCTTGTCTGTCTAGTCTTGTCTGTCTAGTCTTGTCTGTCTAGTCTTGTCTGTCTAGTCTTGTCTGTCTAGTCTTGTCTGTCTAGTCTTGTCTGTCTAGTCTTGTCTGTCTAGTCTTGTCTGTCTAGTCTTGTCTGTCTAGTCTTGTCTGTCTAGTCTTGTCTGTCTAGTCTTGTCTGTCTAGTCTTGTCTGTCTAGTCTTGTCTGTCTAGTCTTGTCTGTCTAGTCTTGTCTGTCTAGTCTTGTCTGTCTAGTCTTGTCTGTCTAGTCTTGTCTGTCTAGTCTTGTCTGTCTAGTCTTGTCTGTCTAGTCTTGTCTGTCTAGTCTTGTCTGTCTAGTCTTGTCTGTCTAGTCTTGTCTGTCTAGTCTTGTCTGTCTAGTCTTGTCTGTCTAGTCTTGTCTGTCTAGTCTTGTCTGTCTAGTCTTGTCTGTCTAGTCTTGTCTGTCTAGTCTTGTCTGTCTAGTCTTGTCTGTCTAGTCTTGTCTGTCTAGTCTTGTCTGTCTAGTCTTGTCTGTCTAGTCTTGTCTGTCTAGTCTTGTCTGTCTAGTCTTGTCTGTCTAGTCTTGTCTGTCTAGTCTTGTCTGTCTAGTCTTGTCTGTCTAGTCTTGTCTGTCTAGTCTTGTCTGTCTAGTCTTGTCTGTCTAGTCTTGTCTGTCTAGTCTTGTCTGTCTAGTCTTGTCTGTCTAGTCTTGTCTGTCTAGTCTTGTCTGTCTAGTCTTGTCTGTCTAGTCTTGTCTGTCTAGTCTTGTCTGTCTAGTCTTGTCTGTCTAGTCTTGTCTGTCTAGTCTTGTCTGTCTAGTCTTGTCTGTCTAGTCTTGTCTGTCTAGTCTTGTCTGTCTAGTCTTGTCTGTCTAGTCTTGTCTGTCTAGTCTTGTCTGTCTAGTCTTGTCTGTCTAGTCTTGTCTGTCTAGTCTTGTCTGTCTAGTCTTGTCTGTCTAGTCTTGTCTGTCTAGTCTTGTCTGTCTAGTCTTGTCTGTCTAGTCTTGTCTGTCTAGTCTTGTCTGTCTAGTCTTGTCTGTCTAGTCTTGTCTGTCTAGTCTTGTCTGTCTAGTCTTGTCTGTCTAGTCTTGTCTGTCTAGTCTTGTCTGTCTAGTCTTGTCTGTCTAGTCTTGTCTGTCTAGTCTTGTCTGTCTAGTCTTGTCTGTCTAGTCTTGTCTGTCTAGTCTTGTCTGTCTAGTCTTGTCTGTCTAGTCTTGTCTGTCTAGTCTTGTCTGTCTAGTCTTGTCTGTCTAGTCTTGTCTGTCTAGTCTTGTCTGTCTAGTCTTGTCTGTCTAGTCTTGTCTGTCTAGTCTTGTCTGTCTAGTCTTGTCTGTCTAGTCTTGTCTGTCTAGTCTTGTCTGTCTAGTCTTGTCTGTCTAGTCTTGTCTGTCTAGTCTTGTCTGTCTAGTCTTGTCTGTCTAGTCTTGTCTGTCTAGTCTTGTCTGTCTAGTCTTGTCTGTCTAGTCTTGTCTGTCTAGTCTTGTCTGTCTAGTCTTGTCTGTCTAGTCTTGTCTGTCTAGTCTTGTCTGTCTAGTCTTGTCTGTCTAGTCTTGTCTGTCTAGTCTTGTCTGTCTAGTCTTGTCTGTCTAGTCTTGTCTGTCTAGTCTTGTCTGTCTAGTCTTGTCTGTCTAGTCTTGTCTGTCTAGTCTTGTCTGTCTAGTCTTGTCTGTCTAGTCTTGTCTGTCTAGTCTTGTCTGTCTAGTCTTGTCTGTCTAGTCTTGTCTGTCTAGTCTTGTCTGTCTAGTCTTGTCTGTCTAGTCTTGTCTGTCTAGTCTTGTCTGTCTAGTCTTGTCTGTCTAGTCTTGTCTGTCTAGTCTTGTCTGTCTAGTCTTGTCTGTCTAGTCTTGTCTGTCTAGTCTTGTCTGTCTAGTCTTGTCTGTCTAGTCTTGTCTGTCTAGTCTTGTCTGTCTAGTCTTGTCTGTCTAGTCTTGTCTGTCTAGTCTTGTCTGTCTAGTCTTGTCTGTCTAGTCTTGTCTGTCTAGTCTTGTCTGTCTAGTCTTGTCTGTCTAGTCTTGTCTGTCTAGTCTTGTCTGTCTAGTCTTGTCTGTCTAGTCTTGTCTGTCTAGTCTTGTCTGTCTAGTCTTGTCTGTCTAGTCTTGTCTGTCTAGTCTTGTCTGTCTAGTCTTGTCTGTCTAGTCTTGTCTGTCTAGTCTTGTCTGTCTAGTCTTGTCTGTCTAGTCTTGTCTGTCTAGTCTTGTCTGTCTAGTCTTGTCTGTCTAGTCTTGTCTGTCTAGTCTTGTCTGTCTAGTCTTGTCTGTCTAGTCTTGTCTGTCTAGTCTTGTCTGTCTAGTCTTGTCTGTCTAGTCTTGTCTGTCTAGTCTTGTCTGTCTAGTCTTGTCTGTCTAGTCTTGTCTGTCTAGTCTTGTCTGTCTAGTCTTGTCTGTCTAGTCTTATCTATCTAGTCTTGTCGGCCTATTGGGACATATATGACCCATCCATCGACAATGCGTTGTGGATTATTATTACTGTCTGAGTGGGACATATATAACCCATCCATCTACAAAGACCTGTGGATTATTATTGCTGTCTGAGTGGGACATATATAACCCATCCATCTACAAAGACCTTTGGATTAATATTTCTTCCTGAGTGGGACATATATATCCCAGTATTTGCTAATTACTTAGTACATAAGAATGTGCAAATCTAAATATTAAAATAATCAATTAAATTAAAACAAAAGTGATTTAGTTATAAATCCAAACTAATTAGTTTAACTTAACTGCATAGTTTATCTAGTTTTGACTTTCCAGGCTTAACATCTAGTGCCTGCCTAGTCTTAACCATCCACTCTTAACATCCGTTTTCGATCTAATCTAGTCTTGGCTATCAAATCCAATCCAGTCAAACTTAAAACAAACGGAACACAGCCTGAATATATTTATATATTCAGGTTGTGTTTTAGCTGACGGTTTTACCAATTCTATCCAATCCAGTCACGTCAAGTTAATGTAGTTTGAGACGAGTATTAAGCTGTAAGTTTAATCTTTACAGATTTTAGAGCAGTCTAATCTGTATCTATGCAGCACGTGGTGACGGAGGAGTCTGAAACCGCAATCGCGAGCCCGTCGCCAGCGAAATAGACCCCGGCGAGCTAAAAATTAATAATTTAATTGGTCCGTAAATCAAGGGGTTTTCTGGTGTCGCCTTTTAAAAATACACACACACGCACGCGAGAGCGAGAAAAAATCTCTCGAACGAAATAAATCCGTAATTTATGACGGTTTTCTATCCGTTTGACGCAAATTTATTGCGTATTTTCGTTCGCCCGCACTCCCGACTAGAATTAGATACCAGGGGCATATGCTCGATCGGTCCCGCCGTATCTTCCGCCGCCCCATTGGCCGAGCCGCACATACTGGGCGGAGCCTAAACGCACTTAACACATTCAGAGAAAGACAACAGAAAGAAAGAGACAGATTAAGTAATTTGGACTTGACTATGTATAATCAAACTTTATTTCTAAATAATCTATCGCCGGTATAATTTCGGTTTAGCGAATTCTCCTTTGAACGTCATCCTGCCTTCCTTCTGCGTCTCGATTGGCGAGTTCGCGGCCAAGTACCTCTCAAACACCTCCACGTCCTTGTTTCCGATCTGCCGGTTTTGGAAGTGTTCCGTGAAGATTTTGTAACCGTCGCCGCCCGTCGCCAGAAACGAGACCAAGATCACTCGGTAAGTCTTCTCCAGGTCCAAGTCTTCGTAAACCGGTTCGGGGCATCGGTCGCACCGCAGCTTCACCGACACCACGCGGGATCCTTCCGGCTGCGTCAGATCATAAACCACTTTGAAACCTGCAAGATTTGAAGGCATCAGGAAAGCTCTAATCGAAACTTGAAGCGTTACCAGATAGTTGGAGCAGATTGACTTGTATTCTGATGAGGTAGTAGGGTATGGCGGTTTGCTCCAGGAACTCCTTGATGTATTTGCCTTGGAGTTCGCCCACGTCGAAGGTGTTCTCGAACGGCTGGGAGCTCACCATGTCATTATACGTGATATCTATGTTACATCAAGATCAGTGATAGAAGTAGGTTGTAGTAGATTCACACTTACTGCCTTGTGGTATTGAAGACCTAATGCCTCCCGAATTGGTCACGGCCAAAGCTGCGTACGTCCATCCGCCGTCGGCCTTATCAATGTACTGAAACATTTTTATCGAAATATTGAATGGTGTATCTATCGAAGTCAAGTCTAAATCGAATCACATTGTTACGTCCTGATTATTGAACCCTGAGGGATACCCAAAATGTTTATGACCTTGCTCAAACTATTTAGGATTCAACCTAACCTAATCTAACTAGTGTAAATCGAATCCTTAACATTGTTACGTCGTGATTACAGAACCTTGAAGGATACCCAAAATGTTTATCATCTTGGGTATCCCTCAAGGTTCTATAATGTGGACGTAACAATGTTAAGGATTAGATTTAGACTAGTTAGGTTGGGTCTCCCAAATCTTTTTTTTTCGGGAGGAGGGATAAAAAATACATTTATGTACAGCCCCCAGTGCTCTAAATTGCTCTGAGGAGTGTGGGACTACTCGCCTTCGTGGCTAGTCTACCCACGAAAAAACCCACTCCTCAATTCTACTCCTTGCACCCCGGAGACCGTCAAGTATTACTTGGGGTGTAGGATTGTCAGAATGTTCTGTTTACTTATTTCTATTATCACTTTCATCTCGGGCTTTGCTTTCCATAATCTCTCTTATGGTACCCTCGATATCCCTCCAATTGTCAGGTGTTTCCAGCATTAGGTTGATGATGTTCTCCGGCGTTAGTGTTCTTGAGATTTTTGACGTAAGGTACCTTCTATTTTTTTCCCTTTGTAGCACCTGAAAATCGTGTGTTCCGCATCATCCTCATCGTCGCAGAAGCGGCAGTTCGGCGAATCGATTATTTTAAATCTGTTTAAATACTTTTGGAAGTCCCCGTGTCCTGATATGGCTTGTGTTCTGTAGTGTGTGATTACTCCGTGCTTTCGCTCGGCCTATGTTTTTATCACCGGTATGAGTCGATTTGTCCATCTGGCTGTTTGCGGATGGCTATCCCATCTCTCCTGCCATTTATTTATTATTTTCTCCTTTTCTTGTCCTCTGTTTTCAGGTCCTGCGTCGTATGTGTTGGACCTTTCTTCAATTTGGAGGTCTATAGGTGGTGTTCCCGTTATTACTTGTAGCTCTTCGGTAGAAGCTGTCCTATATGCCTGTGCTATTTTGATTAGTACTTTGCGTTGGACTCTTGTTATTATGTTTTTATAGTTTTTTAATTTGATCGCCTTTTGCCAGATCGGTGCTCCGTATAGCAGAGTGGAATACACAATTGATGTCAGTACTTTCCTTTTCTCCTCTTATGTTAGGCAAAATCATGTTTAGTCTTTTGACCGTACCTTCCGTTTTCTTGACGGTTTCTATAATATGTCTTGTCATTCTAAGGTCAGTGTCGAAGTATACCCCAAGATATTTTGTCGCAGGAATCGTCTCTATGTCCTTATTTCCCACTGTTATCGTCAAGTGCTGCACTTTCCGTCTTCCCAATATCATTACGGCTTCCGTTTTTTCTGGAGCCAGTTTCAGTTTTTTCATATCCATCCATTGTTGTATTTTGCTGATCGCCGTTTCCGTTGTTTGTCTAATTTTTTCGGCCGTCATACCGCTAAAGACCAACGCTATATCATCTGCGTATCCTATGATGGTTACCTCTTTTGGCATTTCTATTTTAAGGACGTCGTCGTAGTAAACATTCCACAACGTGGGTCCCAGGACAGAGCCTTGGGGAACTTCGCACGTTACTTCCATCTAACCACTTTCCCCTACCAGTAGTGTTCTTTCTTCCAGGTAGCTTTGAATCATTCTTATCAAGTATGGAGCTATTTTTCTTCTCTCTAATTCTGCCACTATTTCTCTCCAGGGCGCAGAGTTAAAAGCTTTTTTGACGTCCAGAGTCACTAGCAGGCAGCATTTTCGTCTTTTATATGCTCCGCTGTTTAAGCTTTCTGCAATTTCCTGCACTTTTTTCATCGCATCTATTGTGCTTCTTCCTTTTCTGAAACCGTATTGCAGATCTGCCAGTCCCCCTGTTTTTTCTATTTCCTCAGTTAGTTCCCAGGAATTAGATACCAGGGGCATATGCTCGATCGGTCCCGCCGTATCTTCCGCCGCCCCATTGGCCGAGCCGCACATACTGGGCGGAGCCTAAACGCACTTAACACACTCAGAGAAAGACAACAGAAAGAAAGAGACAGATTAAGTAATATGGACTTGACTATATATAATCAAACTTTATTTCTAAATAATCTATCGCCGGTATAATTTTGGTTTAGCGAATTCTCCTTTGAACGTCATCCTACCTTCCTTCTGCGTCTCGATTGGCGAGTTCGCGGCCAAGTACCTCTCAAACACCTCCACGTCCTTGTTTCCGATCTGCCGGTTCTGGAAGTGTTCCGTGAAGATTTTGTAACCGTCGCCGCCCGTCACCAGGAACGAGACCAAGATCACTCGGTAAGTCTTCTCCAGGTTCAAGTCTTCGTAAACCGGTTCGGGACACCGGTCGCACCGCAGCTTCACCGATACCACGCGAGATCCTTCCGGCTGCGTCAGATCATAAACCACTTTGAAACCTGCAAGATTTGAAGGCGTCAGGAAAGCTCTAATCGAAACTTGAAGCGTTACCAGATAGTTGGAGCAGATTGACTTGCATTCTGATGAGGTAGTAGGGTATGGCGGTTTGCTCCAGGAACTCCTTGATGTATTTGCCTTGGAGTTCGCCCACGTCGAAGGTGTTCTCGAACGGCTGGGAGCTCACCATGTCATTATACGTGATATCTATGTTACATCAAGATCAGTGATAGAAGTAGGTTGTAGTAGATTCACACTTACTGCCTTGTGGTATTGAAGACCTAATGCCTCCCGAATTGGTCACGGCCAAAGCTGCGTACGTCCATCCGCCGTCGGCCTTATCAATGTACTGAAACATTTTCATCGAAATATTGAATGGTGTATCTATCGAAGTCAAGTCTAAATCGAATCACATTGTTACGTCCTGATTATTGAACCCTGAGGGATACCCAAAATGTTTATGACCTTGCTCAAACTATTTAGGATTCAACCTAACCTAATCTAACTAGTGTAAATCGAATCCTTAACATTGTTACGTCCTGATTATAGAACCTTGAAGGATACTCAAAATGTTTATCATCTTGGGTATCCGTCAAGGTTCTATAATGTGGACGTAACAATGTTAAGGATTAGATTTAGACTAGTTAGGTTGGGTCTCCCAAATCTTTTTTTTTTTCGGGAGGAGGGATAAAAAATACATTTATGTACAGCCCCCAGTGCTCTAAATTGCTCTGAGGAGTGTGGGACTACTCGCCTTCGTGGCTAGACTACCCACGAAAAACCCACTCCTCAATTCTACTCCTTGCATCCCGGAGACCGTCAAGTATTACTTGGGGTGTAGGATTGTCAGAATGTTCTGTTTATTTAATTCTATTATCCCTTTCATCTTGGGCTTTGCTTTCCATAATCTCTCTTATGGTACCCTCGATATCCCTCCAATTGTCAGGTGTTTCCAGCATTAGGTTGATGATGTTCTCCGACGTTAGTGTTCTTGAGATTTTTGACGTAAGGTACCTTCTGTTTTTTTCCCTTTGTAGCACCCGAAAATCGTGTGTTCCGCATCATCCTCCTCGTCGCAGAAGTGGCAGTTCGGCGAATCGATTATTTTAAATCTGTGTAAATACTTTTGGAAGTCCCCGTGTCCTGATATGGCTTGTGTTCTGTAGTGTGTGATTACTCCGTGCTTTCGCTCGGCCTATGTTTTTATCACCGGTATGAGTCGATTTGTCCATCTGGCTGTTTGCGGATGGCTATCCCATCTCTCCTGCCATTTATTTATTATTTTCTCCTTTTCTTGTCCTCTGTTTTCAGGTCCTGCGTCGTATGTGTTGGACCTTTCTTCAATTTGGAGGTCTATAGGTGGTGTTCCCGTTATTACTTGTAGCTCTTCGGTGAAGCTGTCCTATATGCCTGTGCTATTTTGATTAGTACTTTGCGTTGGACTCTTGTTATTATGTTTTTATAGTTTTTTAATTTGATCGCCTTTTGCCAGATCGGTGCTCCGTATAGCAGAGTGGAATACACAATTGATGTCAGTACTTTCCTTTTCTCCTCTTATGTTAGGCAAAATCATGTTTAGTCTTTTGACCGTACCTTCCGTTTTCTTGACGGTTTCTATAATATGTCTTGTCATTCTAAGGTCAGTGTCGAAGTATACCCCAAGATATTTTGTCGCAGGAATCGTCTCTATGTCCTTATTTCCCACTGTTATCGTCAAGTGCTGCACTTTCCGTCTTCCCAATATCATTACGGCTTCCGTTTTTTCTGGAGCCAGTTTCAGTTTTTTCATATCCATCCATTGTTGTATTTTGCTGATCGCCGTTTCCGTTGTTTGTCTAATTTTTTCGGCCGTCATACCGCTAAAGACCAACGCTATATCATCTGCGTATCCTATGATGGTTACCTCTTTTGGCATTTCTATTTTAAGGACGTCGTCGTAGTAAACATTCCACAACGTGGGTCCCAGGACAGAGCCTTGGGGATCTTCGCACGTTACTTCCATCTCACCACTTTCCCCTACCAGTAGTGTTCTTTCTTCCAGGTAGCTTTGAATCATTCTTATCAAGTATGGAGCTATTTTTCTTCTCTCTAATTCTGCCACTATTTCTCTCCAGGGCGCAGAGTTAAAAGCTTTTTTGACGTCCAGAGTCACTAGCAGGCAGCATTTTCGTCTTTTATATGCTCCGCTGTTTAAGCTTTCTGCAATTTCCTGCACTTTTTTCATCGCATCTATTGTGCTTCTTCCTTTTCTGAAACCGTATTGCAGATCTGCCAGTCCCCCTGTTTTTTCTATTTCTTCAGTTAGTTCCCAGGAATTAGATACCAGGGGCATATGCTCGATCGGTCCCGCCGTATCTTCCGCCGCCCCATTGGCCGAGCCGCACATACTGGGCGGAGCCTAAACGCACTTAACACACTCAGAGAAAGACAACAGAAAGAAAGAGACAGATTAAGTAATATGGACTTGACTATATATAATCAAACTTTATTTCTAAATAATCTATCGCCGGTATAATTTTGGTTTAGCGAATTCTCCTTTGAACGTCATCCTGCCTTCCTTCTGCGTCTCGATTGGCGATTTCGCGGCCAAGTACCTCTCAAACACCTCCACGTCCTTGTTTCCGATCTGCCGGTTCTGGAAGTGTTCCGTGAAGATTTTGTAACCGTCGCCGCCCGTCACCAGGAACGAGACCAAGATCACTCGGTAAGTCTTCTCCAGGTCCAAGTCTTCGTAAACCGGTTCGGGACACCGGTCGCACCGCAGCTTCACCGATACCACGCGAGATCCTTCCGGCTGCGTCAGATCATAAACCACTTTGAAACCTGCAAGATTTGAAGGCGTCAGGAAAGCTCTAATCGAAACTTGAAGCGTTACCAGATAGTTGGAGCAGATTGACTTGCATTCTGATGAGGTAGTAGGGTATGGCGGTTTGCTCCAGGAACTCCTTGATGTATTTGCCTTGGAGTTCGCCCACGTCGAAGGTGTTCTCGAACGGCTGGGAGCTCACCATGTCATTATACGTGATATCTATGTTACATTAAGATCAGTGATAGAAGTAGGTTGTAGTAGATTCACACTTACTGCCTTGTGGTATTGAAGACCTAATGCCTCCCGAATTGGTCACGGCCAAAGCTGCGTACGTCCATCCGCCGTCGGCCTTATCAATGTACTGAAACATTTTCATCGAAATATTGAATGGTGTATCTATCGAAGTCAAGTCTAAATCGAATCACATTGTTACGTCCTAATTATTGAACCCTGAGGGATACCCAAAATGTTTATGACCTTGCTCAAACTATTTAGGATTCAACCTAACCTAATCTAACTAGTGTAAATCGAATCCTTAACATTGTTACGTCCTGATTATAGAACCTTGAAGGATACTCAAAATGTTTATCATCTTGGGTATCCGTCAAGGTTCTATAATGTGGACGTAACAATGTTAAGGATTAGATTTAGACTAGTTAGGTTGGGTCTCCCAAATCTTTTTTTTTTTCGGGAGGAGGGATAAAAAATACATTTATGTACAGCCCCCAGTGCTCTAAATTGCTCTGAGGAGTGTGGGACTACTCGCCTTCGTGGCTAGACTACCCACGAAAAACCCACTCCTCAATTCTACTCCTTGCATCCCGGAGACCGTCAAGTATTACTTGGGGTGTAGGA
Organism: Phosphuga atrata; assembly: GCA_944588485.1. Taxonomy (NCBI): domain Eukaryota; kingdom Metazoa; phylum Arthropoda; class Insecta; order Coleoptera; family Silphidae; genus Phosphuga; species Phosphuga atrata. The sequence goes on from OX155904.1 coordinate 4,077,235, forward strand.
TTGTCAGAATGTTCTGTTTACTTATTTCTATTATCACTTTCATCTTGGGCTTTGCTTTCCATAATCTCTCTTATGGTACCCTCGATATCCCTCCAATTGTCAGGTGTTTCCAGCATTAGGTTGATGATGTTCTCCGGCGTTAGTGTTCTTGAGATTTTTGACGTAAGGTACCTTCTGTTTTTTTTCCTTTGTAGCACCTGAAAATCGTGTGTTCCGCATCATCCTCCTCGTCGCAGAAGCGGCAGTTCGGCGAATCGATTATTTTAAATCTGTGTAAATACTTTTGGAAGTCCCCGTGTCCTGATATGGCTTGTGTTCTGTAGTGTGTGATTACTCCGTGCTTTCGCTCGGCCTATGTTTTGTTTGAGTCGATTTGTCCATCTGGCTGTTTGCGGATGGCTATCCCATATTTCCTGCCATTTATTTATTATTTTCTCCCTTTCTTGTCCTTTGTTTTAAGGTCCTGCGACGTTTGTGTTGGACCTTTCTTCATTTAGGAGGTCTATAAGTGGTGTTCCCGTTATTACTTGTAGCGCTTCGGTAGAAGCTGTCCTATATGCCTGTGCTATTTTGATTAGTAGTTTGCGTTGGACTCTTGTTATTATGTTTTTATATTTTTTTAATTTGATCGCCTTTTGCCAGATCGGTGCTCCGTATAGTAGAGTGGAATACACAATTGATGTCAGTACTTTCCTTTTCTCCTCCTATGTTAGGCAGAATCTTGTTTAGTCTTTTGACCGTACCTTCCGTTTTCTTGACGGTTTCTATAATATGTCTTGTCATTCTAAGGCCAGTGTCGAAGTATACCCCAAGATATTTTGTCGCAGGAATCGTCTCTATGTCATTATTTCCCACTGTTATCGTCAAGTGCTGCACTTTCCGTCGTCCCACTATCATTACGGCTTCCGTTTTTTCTGGAGCCAGTTTCAGTTTTTTCATATCCATCCATTGTTGTATTTTGCTGATCGCCGTTTCCGTTGTTTGTCCATTTTTTTCGGCCGTCATACCGCTAACGACCAACGCTATATCATCTGCGTATCCTATGATGGTTACCTCTTTTGGCATTTCTATTTTAAGGACGCCGTCGTAGTAAACATTCCACAACGTGGGTTCCAGGACAGAGCCTTGGGGAACTTCGCACGTTACTTCCATCTCACCACTTTCCCCTACCAGTAGTGTTCTTTCTTCCAGGTAGCTTTGAATCATTCTTATCAAGTATGGAGCTATTTTTCTTCTCTTTAATTCTGCCACTATTTCTCTCCAGGGCGCAAAGTTAAAAGCTTTTTTGACGTCCAGAGTCACTAGCAGGCAGCATTTTCGTCTTTATATGCTCCGCTGTTTACGCTTTCTGCATTGTCCTGCACTTTTTCATCGCATCTATTGTGCTTCTTCCTTTTCTGAAACCGTATTGCAGATGTGCTAGTCCCCCTGTTTTTTCTATTTCTTCAGTTAGTTCCCAGGAATTAGATACCAGGGGCATATGCTCGATCGGTCCCGCCGTATCTTCCGCCGCCCCATTGGCCGAGCCGCACATACTGGGCGGAGCCTAAACCTACTTAACACACTCAGAGAAAGACAACAGAAAGAAAGAGACAGATTAAGTAATATGGACTTGACTATGTATAATCAAACTTTATTTCTAAATAATCTATCGCCGGTATAATTTCGGTTTAGCGAATTCTCCTTTGAACGTCATCCTGCCTTCCTTCTGCGTCTCGATTGGCGAGTTCGCGGCCAAGTACCTCTCAAACACCTCCACGTCCTTGTTTCCGATCTGCCGGTTCTGGAAGTGTTCCGTGAAGATTTTGTAACCGTCGCCGCCCGTCACCAGGAACGAGACCAAGATCACTCGGTAAGTCTTCTCCAAGTCCAAGTCTTCGTAAACCGGTTCGGGACACCGGTCGCACCGCAGCTTCACCGACACCACGCGGGATCCTTCCGGCTGCGTCAGATCATAAACCACTTTGAAACCTGCAAGATTTGAAGGCGTCAGGAAAGCTCTAATCGAAACTTGAAGCGTTACCAGATAGTTGGAGCAGATTGACTTGCATTCTGATGAGGTAGTAGGGTATGGCGGTTTGCTCCAGGAACTCCTTGATGTATTTGCCTTGGAGTTCGCCCACGTCGAAGGTGTTCTCGAACGGCTGGGAGCTCACCATGTCATTATACGTGATATCTATGTTACATCAAGATCAGTGATAGAAGTAGGTTGTAGTAGATTCACACTTACTGCCTTGTGGTATTGAAGACCTAATGCCTCCCGAATTGGTCACGGCCAAAGCTGCGTATGTCCATCCGCCGTCGGCCTTATCAATGTACTGAAACATTTTCATCGAAATATTGAATGGTGTATCTATCGAAGTCAAGTCTAAATCGAATCACATTGTTACGTCCTGATTATTGAACCCTGAGGGATACCCAAAATGTTTATGACCTTGCTCAAACTATTTAGGATTCAACCTAACCTAATCTAACTAGTGTAAATCGAATCCTTAACATTGTTACGTCCTGATTATAGAACCTTGAAGGATACTCAAAATGTTTATCATCTTGGGTATCCGTCAAGGTTCTATAATGTGGACATAACAATGTTAAGGATTAGATTTAGACTAGTTAGGTTGGGTCTCCCAAATCTTTTTTTTTTTTCGGGAGGAGGGATAAAAAATACATTTATGTACAGCCCCCAGTGCTCTAAATTGCTCTGAGGAGTGTGGGACTACTCGCCTTCGTGGCTAGACTACCCAGGAAAAACCCACTCCTCAATTCTACTCCTTGCATCCCGGAGACCGTCAAGTATTACTTGAGGTGTAGGATTGTCAGAATGTTCTGTTTACTTATTTCTATTATCACTTTCATCTTGGGCTTTGCTTTCCATAATCTCTGTTATGGTACCCTCGATATCCCTCCAATTGTCAGGTGTTTCCAGCATTAGGTTGATGATGTTCTCCGGCGTTAGTGTTCTTGAGATTTTTGACGTAAGGTACCTTCTGTTTTTTTTCCTTTGTAGCACCTGAAAATCGTGTGTTCCGCATCATCCTCCTCGTCGCAGAAGCGGCAGTTCGGCGAATCGATTATTTTAAATCTGTGTACATACTTTTGGAAGTCCCCGTGCCCTGATATGGCTTGTGTTCTGTAGTGTGTGATTACTCCGTGCTTTCGCTCGGCCTATGTTTTGTTTGAGTCGATTTGTCCATCTGGCTGTTTGCGGATGGCTATCCCATATTTCCTGCCATTTATTTATTATTTTCTCCCTTCCTTGTCCTTTGTTTTAAGGTCCTGCGACGTATGTGTTGGACCTTTCTTCATTTAGGAGGTCTATAGGTGGTGTTCCCGTTATTACTTGTAGCGCTTCGGTAGAAGCTGTCCTATATGCCTGTGCTATTTTGATTAGTAGTTTGCGTTGGACTCTTGTTATTATGTTTTTATATTTTTTTAATTTGATCGCCTTTTGCCAGATCGGTGCTCCGTATAGTAGTGTGGAATACACAATTGATGTCAGTACTTTCCTTTTCTCCTCTTATGTTAGGCAGAATCATGTTTAGTCTTTTGACCGTACCTTCCGTTTTCTTGACGGTTTCTATAATATGTCCTGTCATTCTAAGGTCAGTGTCGAAGTATACCCCAAGATATTTTGTCGCAGGAATCGTCTCTATGTCATTATTTCCCACTGTTATCGTCAAGTGCTGCACTTTCCGTCTTCCCACTATCATTACGGCTTCCGTTTTTTCTGGAGCCAGTTTCAGTTTTTTCATATCCATCCATTGTTGTATTTTGCTGATCGCCGTTTCCGTTGTTTGTCTAATTTTTTCGGCCGTCATACCGCTAACGACCAATGCTATATCATCTGTGTATCCTATGATGGTTACCCCTTTTGGCATTTCTATCTTAAGGACGCCGTCGTAATAAACATTCCACAAAGTGGGTCCCAGGACAGAGCCTTGGGGAACTTCGCACGTTACTTCCATCTCACCACTTTCCCCTACCAGTAGTGTTCTTTCTTCCAGGTAGCTTTGAATCATTCTTATCAAGTATGGAGCTATTTTTCTTCTCTCTAATTCTGCCACTATTTCTCTCCAGGGCGCAGAGTTAAAAGCTTTTTTGACGTCCAGAGTCACTAGCAGGCAGCATTTTCGTCTTTTATATGCTCCGCTGTTTAAGCTTTCTGCAATTTCCTGCACTTTTTTCATCGCATTTATTGTGCTTCTTCCTTTTCTGAAACCGTATTGCAGATCTGCCAGTCCCCCTGTTTTTTCTATTTCTTCAGTTAGTATTGTATTTAACAACTGCTCGAGTAGCTTTCCCATTGTGTTAAGAAGGCACAACGGCCTATAGGCCTATAGTAGTTGTATTTTCCTTCTTTCTGCCTTTCTCGATTAGTACCAGCCGCGATTTTTTCCACTCCCTTGGTTCCTCGCCTTCAACTAGGTGGGGGTTCATGACGTCTAGGCAGCACTCTTTTTGCGTCTCGCAAAAGATTTTAGCGATTTCCGGTGTTATATTGTCCGGGCCTGGAGCTTTGTTTTTTTTGTCCTTTGTACTGCTCTTTGCATTTCGTCCAGAGTGAAGAGGGGGATCTCCTGTTCTTCTACCCACGGCTTATTCCAGATTACTTTTGGGTTTTTAGGAAACAGTTTTTGTGCTTCCGTCCTTAGATCTTCGTCAGTCTTGTGTATTCTTAGCCCTATCCTGAGTCTGTCGTCTCTCGTGTCGTCACTAGGATCTGCGCCTTTCTTTTGTCCAGGATCAGGGTGGCTGCCTGGGTTCCCCTTGCATTTTCTCGCAGCTCGCTGAGCTTCCGTTCTCGAGAGTGCCTAGTTCCTTCTCTAGAGCCTCTATGACGTCTTCTCTTTTCGCCTCCGCATCCATTCCTCTAATGTGCCGGATCTCTGTGCGTCGTTTCGCCCCGATGGTATGCACTTTGGTGTTGTCCGTGCCTTTCATCGCTTTGTGTAGTTCCCGTAGTGCCCCAATATCCTGGTTTGTTGTGATGAGCAGCTTCCCCTCCTTGGTGGATATCAAGTTTCTTATTGCGCTGCTTGCTGTTATTCCCTTTATTTTATCTTTTGCCCAGGTCAGCGTATCCTTGTATTCTTTTCCGTCTTGGTCCACAGCTATTGCGTACGTTTTCCTAGCTCTGTTGTTTCCGTCCAATGCTTTATTATCTGAGTCACTGGCCACCTTTTGTCGGGGTTTGGTGAAATATACGTTCCACAATTTATCGTATTGTTATTTGGCTGGTGCATTGCTACCCACTCATCGCCGTCGGTTTCTTGTTTCACAGTTAGCAACTTGTGCCATGTCTTCTTTAGTTCCGTTGTGTGTAACTTTAATGATTTTTTTCTTCCTCTTTTCTTCAGCATCCATTGAGCGTCGCTTGGTTATCTGCTCGATCACCTCTACATCCTGTGTGGTTGTGGCTAGCTCGGGTATCCGGTCTCGGAACATTTTTTGTATGCCCCTATCCATTTTGGGGTCTTCTTTTCCAACAAACACTACTTTGACCACAGCGTCTTCAGTTTCCAGTGGATTTACCACCTTCATTTCTGTATTTTTGAATATCGCTTCCTCCATTTTTTTCATTGCTATGGATTCCCAGTCTTTTAGAGTTGAGATTCCTTCCAGCGTGGTCAGGGTTTCGCTTGTATCTGCATGCCATGGATTTGTTTGCGTGCTTACGCTTTGGCTTTTGTGTACCGCTTCGCCACATCTGCAGGTGGGGCTGAGGTAGCTCTTTCTGGGCTCGTCAGTCTGTGTGCTGGTACTACATTTGGCTGTCGGTGTCAGCTGGTCAAGGGCTACCTGAGTGTCTGCGTCGAATGTCGGCATCTCAACTTTTTTCCACCTTTGGTCTTCAAACCATTTCTGGGCCGTCTCCTTGTTTAGAGCCTCAGTCAGTTTTTTAAGTAGCCCTGATATATTTTTTGGTGTTGGTCTTTTCATTGACTAATTTTGTTAGCTGTTCCGTGTGTAGGGTAAGCGTTTATCGCCTCAATTATGTTGTAAGCAATTGGGCACACCGTTTTCTTTAGGGGGTCTATCGCATCCGTCTCCGTCTTTTCCATGGATGTGTTTCCTACTTTTCGTTTTTTATTTAGAGGGCGCTTAAAGAGTTGCATCTTTGGTTGGAGTTGTGTACCCAGCCGTGTGGTGGCTTGACGTTGTCCGGGGTGTGGCTGATGCTATTTCTTTTTGTCTGTATTCCAGTCGTGGTAACTTGCACTCCGGCCTGGTTTCCTGCCAGGAGTACTGGGCGGTCGTTGGATGACGGTCGGCGGGAGCCCGCTCGCACACTCCCTGCACCGACCGGCACTGAGGTATCCCTCCTCTTCACCGTAAACGAATATTCCTTTTCCGAGCTCATTTTCATGTATACATTGCGGCTGACCATCCTACACCCGCGCCACTGGGTGTAAGAATTTTTTTTGTTGAAGAGGTTGTTTTCCTCTGTGCAAGCCTGTTGGTCCACGAGAGCTATTTTATTTGGCTCAAACCCTCCAACCCTGCTGGATGGAGAGCCGGCGAGCTTCCCCTATCCGCCACACGGGGACGCGCTCGGTCGGGGTTTCAGGCATCCCCTACCCCCAAATCGGTAGGCCGAGGGTCTCCCAAATCTAACCTAACCTAAATAATCTAAATTGAATCCTTAAGATTGTTACGTCCTGATTATAGAACCTTGAAGGATATCCAAAATGTTTATAATCTTGGGTATCGCTGAAGGTTCTATAATGAGGACATAACAATGTTAAGGATTAGATTTAGACTAGTTAGGTTGGATCTCAAAATCTAACCTAACCTAAATAGTCTAAATCGAATCCTTAACATTGTTACGTCTTGATTATAGAACCTTGAGGGATACCCAAAATGTTTATGACTTGCTCAAACTATTTAGGAACTTAACCCAACCCAACTAGTCTAAATCGAATCCTTAAAATTGTTACGTCCTCATTATAGAACCTTGAGTGATACCCAAAATGTTTATGATCTTGAGTACCCCTCAAGATTCTATAATGAGGACGTAACAATGTTAAGGATTAGATATAGACTAGTTAGGTTGGGTCTCCTAAATCTAACCTAACCTAAATAGTCTAAATCGAATCATTAACATTGTTACGTCCTGATTGTAGGACCATGAGGGATACCCAAAATGTTTTTAATCTTGAGTATCGCTCAAGGTTCTATAATGAGGACGTAACAATGTTAAGGATTATATTTAGACTAGTTAGGTTGGGTCTCCTAAATCTAACCTAAGCTAACTAGTCTAAATCGAATCCTTAACATTGTTACGTCCTGATTATAGAACCTAGAGGAATACCCTAAATGTTTATGACCTTGCTCACACTATTTAGGATTTAACCCAAGCTAACTAGTCTAAATCGAATCCTTAATATTGTTACGTTCTCATTATAGAACCTTGAGGGATACCCAAAATGTTTATAATCTTGGGTATCCCTCAAGGTTCTATAATCAGGATGTAGCAATGTTAAGGATTAGATTTAGACTAGTTAGGTTGGGTCTCCCAAATCTAAACTAACCCAAATAGTCTAAATCGAATCCTTAACATTGTTACATCCTGATTATACAACCTTGAGGAATACCTTAAATGTTTATGACCTTTCTCACACTATTTAGGAATTAACCTAACCTAACTAGTCTAAATCGAATCACATTGTTGCGTCCTGATAATAGAACCTTGAGGGATACCCAAAATGTTTACGACCTTGCTCAAACTATTTTGGATATTAAAGAACCTTGTGGAACACTCAACCATCATCTATCTGAACTTCAAATCATATAATCTAATCTAGTTGACTTACATCATAGACCATGGCGTCTGTAAGGAAATTGCCGATGTTGCATTCGTCTGTGGGACAGTCGGAACTGTCTAGCAACACGGAAGTTTCTCCAAGGACTTGATGTCCTTTGGCATCGACTAGCTCCTTGTAAGGCGCCAAGACTTCATTAATCGTTTCATCTAGAAAAGGAATGGAACTAGCTTAACTAGTTTGCTGCCTTCTTAATCCTCACCTTGTTTGATGTCGTTGCTTAAATAAATTGGTTTTCCTTGGAAAGACTGGACTAGCCCGTTCTCATCGTAATCCAAGACTATGTCGCCTAAATACCTCGTGTAAGCAGAAGCTTGAACTACTAACACTTCTTGCCCATCGACGTCTCTTCTGACGAGGGTTGGGTAAGGACCGTGCGCGTTACCACCATCTGGAGGAGTTCCTGGGGAAAGCAAAAACTTAACTCAGCATGTAAGGCGTTTCTGCTTAAACCGAACCTGTGTAGAGTAAACTGTGGCTGTGACCTCCAACAACCAGACTAATATGTGGAACCGCCTTCTTGGCAATGACTTGCTCGAGCTCGTAACCGGAATGCGAGAGCACGACCACCGTGAAAACACCCTCCTCTTCCACCAACCGGCTCGCCTCCTTGTTCACCGACTCCGACTCGTCCAAGAAGATCAGGTCCTCAGATTTGGAAAGTTCCTAAACTTCGGCTCATGAAACCGTCGCTCCTAAACGTACCCTAACGAACTCACCGGTGTCGCCTGAACGATCACACCCACGATCCCGATCCTCTTCCCCCCGATCTCCACCACCATGCTCTTGTTGTACAACCCCTGCAAATCCGGCTCAAGGCTATCGTCCACGTTGCTCACCAGCATTGGCGCTCGCATGTGCTTCAGGAACGGCACCAATCCCGCTATACCATTATCGAATTCGTGATTACCTATAGTCTACACCAACAACATCGTATCAGATTAGCTTAGGCTGCAGTAAGAGTTAGACTAGAATGGACAGCGACTGGAGGGGATTGGAGATGGTTGGATTACGCTGGACGTGTCGCACAAGCTTGAACTAGGTTGGAGAAGGCCGAACAAAGCTTGACGAGGTTGGACAAGACTAGACAAGGTTGGACAAGATATGACTGATACGGTTGGACAAGGTTGGACAAGATTTGACAAGATTGGACAAGGTTAAACAAGGTTGGATAAGACTGGACATGGTTGGACAAGACTGGACAAGTTTGAACAAGATTGGACAAGGTTGAACAAGATTGGACAAGATTGAACAATGTTGGACAAAGTTGGATAAGACTCGATATGAGTAAACAAGGTTGGATAAGACTGGACAAGACTGGAGGAGGTTGAACAAGACTGGACAAGGTTGGACAATGTTGGATAAGACTGGATAAGGTTAAAATAGGTTGGATAGGACGGTTGGATAAGACGGTTGGACAAGGCTGGATACGTTTGGACAAGACTGGAGAAAGTTGGACAAAACTGGACGAGGTTGGACAATGTTGGAGAAGGTTCGATAAGACAGGACAATGTTGCACAAAACTGGACAAGGTTGGAGAAGCCTGAATAAGGTTGGATAATGCAGGACAAGACTGAAGAAGTTTAGGCAACACTAGATTTGACTGAATAAGATTAGTTAATACTAACATAGGCAGTAATGGGCAATGTGTTCATGAGTAATTGGGTGATATTCCATCTGAAGAGATTGTACCAGAGGGTTCCTTGAAAATTGTCGCCGGCGTTCAGCAAGATCGGGTTTTCTCTGGTTTCCATCAAGTCTTTGATGGCCGTGTACATTCGGGAAAATCCGCCATGGCAATTCGCGTCCTTGCAGACACCCGAGGTCTTCGACTGTTCCTCAAACCTAGGTTGAGAGAGCAAAACCAGTTGGATTAGCTATTAAATGAAATATTGGATTAGCTTGAACTGTTGCGTAATTAGATTGTTTACCTTGCGTGGAAGTCATTGAAATGTATGACGGAGAGGCGAAAGGAGTTGCCATATGTGGCTAGTAGCAGCAACACGAACAGTTTCATGTTGAGGTTTACCGAAGGTCGATCGCGTTCCACTTATATATTGCCGATAGCGCATAATCTCGAGTGGGAATTACCAAAAACCTTGCGAAAATGATAGGTATTGACGTTCGAGTGTTTTCGCAAATATTCAGGTGCTTTGTTTTTCGAGAACTCGACTATCTCAATTAGAATTGTTTGTCTGGTCTTCTCTGTCTACGCTTCTCTGTCTAGTCTAGTATTTCTAGTCCGTTTAGTTCGTCTAGTCCGTTTACTCCATCTAGTCCTTCTAGTCCGTCTAGTCTGTTTAGTTTTGTCTGTCTAGTGTTGTCTGTCTAGTCTCGTCTATTTAGTCTCGTCTATTTAGTCTCGTCTATTTAGTCTTGTCTGTCTAATATTGTCTGTTTAGTCTCGTCTATCTAGTTTTGCATGCTAGTCTTGTCTTTTAAGTGGACAAGTATACATTGTTAAATAATAGACAGTAAAGTATTTTGCAAATGAATTGAGAACTTAATAGACAAGTTTAAACGGTTAAAACGAAAGATTCACTCAGGAATTTGCGATTTTTAAAATACTAAACGGACAAGTTTAAACGGCAGAACAAGAGAAACACAAAGATATTTTTGGTGTGATACCAAATGGACAAGTTTTAAGTGTTTTTACAAACTAATGGAGGACCGAATGGACACGTTTAAACGGTTCAAACAGAAAATTTAGAAATGGCAATATTTAACATACAAAACGGGCAAGTTAAAAATGGAAGAACAAGGTATATACAATGTGAAACCAAATGGACAAGTTCAAATTTTCAAATAAGAGACAGGACAAAATTAATAGAAAACCGATTGGACAGGTTTGAACGGTCAATTCAAACTGGAATTTGCAATGTATAACATACCTAATGAACAGGTTTATATGGACGAAACGGCAGAAAAGCGTTTTAACAAATGAATGGAGAACCTAATGGACAAGTTTGAAGATTAAAGCGAAAGATTCACTCAGGAATTTGCAATTTATAAAATTCCAAATGGACAAGTTTAAACGGGCAGAGCAAGAGAAACACAAAATTATTTTTGGTGTGATACCAAATGGACAAGTTTTAAGAGTTTTTACAAACTAATGGAAGCCCGAATGGACACGTTCAAACGGTTCAAACAAAAACTTTAGACTGGAATCTGCAACATTTAAAATACTAAACGGACAAGTTTAAAGTGGCCGAACAAGGTATATACAATGAGAAACCAAATGCACAAGTTCAAATTGTCAAATAATTGACAGGATAAAAGTAATAGAAAACCGATTGGACAAGTTTCAAAGGTTAATTCAAATTGAATTTGCTATATATATAACATACCTAATGGACCAGTTTATATGGACGAAACGGCAGTAAAGTGTTTTAACAAAGGAATGGAGAACCAAATGTACAAGTTTGAACGGTTAAAACGAAAGATTCACTCGGGAATTTGCGATTTATAAAATACTAAACGAACAAGTTTAAACTGGCAGAGCAAGAAAAACAATCTTATTTTTAGTGTGATACCAAATGGACAAGTTTTAAGCGTTGGCAAACTAATGTAGGACCGAATGGACACGTTCAAACGGTTCAAACAGAAACTTTGAATGAATGGAGAACCTAATGGACAAGTTTGAACGGTTAAAACAAAAGATGCACTCAGGACTCTGCGATTTATATCATACTAAACGGACAAGTTTAAACTGGCAGAACAAAAGAAACACAAACTTATTTTTAGTGTGATGCCAAATGGACAAGTATTAAATGTTTTTACAAACAAATGGAGTACTGAATAGACACGTTTAAACGGTTCAAACAGAAGCTTTAGAATTGGCAACATTTAATATCCTGAACGGACAAGTTTAAGGTGGCACAACAAGGTCTATACAATGTGAAACCAAATGGACAAGTTCAAAGTGTTAAATAAGAGACAGGATAAAATTAATAGAAAATTATTTGGACAAGTTTCAACGGTTAATTCAAACTGGAATTTCCTATGTATAACATACCTAATAAACTGGTTTATATGGACGAAACGGCAGTAAAGTGTTTTAACAAATGAATGGAGAACCTAAGGTACAAGTTTGAACGGTTAAAACGAAAGATTCGCTCAGGAATTTGCAATTTATGAAATACTAAACTTTTGGTGTGACACGAAATGGACAAGTTTTAAGTGTTTTTACAAGCTAAGGGAGGACCGAATGGACACGTTTAAACGGTTCAAACAGAAGATTTAGATTGGAATTTGCAATATTTAAAATACAAAACAGACAAGTTTAAAGTTGCCGAACAAAGTGTATACAATGTGAAACCAAACGGACAAGTTTAAATTGTCAAATAAAAGAAAGCATTAAATTAATATAAAACCGATTGGACAAGTTTCAACCGTTAATTCAAACTGGAATTTGCAATGTATAACATACCAAATGGACAAGTTTATATGGACGACAGGAAATATTTAGTCTAGTCTTGTTTTTCGTTTCGTCTTGTCTGTCTAGTCTTGTCTGTCTATTCTAGTCTGTTTTATCCAATCTGTGTAGTCTGAATAATCTAGTTTGAATAGTTCAATCTTGTCCATCCAATCTAATCTAATTTAGATAAGAATATGCGAGCCAATGTAAGTATCAATAAGAAGGTAATGGTTTTAATAAAAACTCGATTTATTCAGGCTCCCGTTTGCCCCCAAAATCCGTTGCAATTCGTGCGCGTATTTGTCTTCCGGGAAAAATCAGAGAATGAACGAGGAAAAACGGTGAATCTAAAATAGAAAAATTAGCGAGAAAACCGGAGGATTGCGCGCGTCGGCCCCGAACGCCCAGCGAGTTCTTTGACAGCATCCCTAACCTACGTGGCCTAGAATCGAGAAAAACTCCCCCAGCCTGACCCGTTTTCCTTCCCACTCTAACGATTCACCCACGCAAGATCACACCGCCTCGTGCATCTTCGCCAACGAGATAATCCGTCAATATTTACAAATAATTATTGGATATTGTATTCAATATAATTAAGGGATGTAAATCTATGGTAGATTAAGGGATGGGATTGTCGAAGAGCTTGTCCCCGACAGATGTTCGTTGAGTTTGCAAAAATTGCAAAATTGTCGAATCGGTCCGATTTGGCGCTGTTGCAGCGCAGTCGGCGGTGCTTGATCCTGCGGGATAAACGTCGTCCTCCCGGTCGCTCCCGTTCCTTCAGGACCCTCAGCCGAAAACGCAACAACTGAAAAATGCCGAGCGCCTGAAACACCGCCGCCAAACCGTGTGTAGTTTGTAAATCGTGTTCGTGATCGTCCGATTCGCGTAAAAAATAAAATTGTGATGGGGGCGGGTGTTCGTTGCGGCGACGGCTCCACCGCCAAACACAAACCTAAATCCTAACCAGCTCGGGGCTCGCAAGATTTTCCGCGACGGTTTCCGGCTCCGTTGGGCGGAGTGGGTCGCGGCGACAGGGCGGAAATGTCGTGGGAGTCGCTCAATTCGCACCACGACTTCATAAGGTAGTTGTATCTTTTGCTAACCCAATTCCACCCTTAATATCATCCCTAAATCATCGACTCTCATAGATAGTTGTTTATAATTTTTCTTGATCTAATTCTAGATAGGATTAGACAGGCAATACTAGACAAACAAGACTAGACAGACAAGACTAGACGAACAAGACTAGACAGACCAGTCTAAGACACACAAGCTTAGGCAAACAAGATTTATTAAACCATTCTATGCTGATAAGACTAAATGGAAGCGGATTTTATTGATATTCTAATATTGGGATGGTTTTCGAGAGTCGTTTGTTTTAGACGGCGTGGACGTCCCCTCTAGGGCAGTTAAGATAAAATATTCACAAAGTTGCAAACGCAATTTCGCAAGTCGCATAGACTTTTGTGCAATTCGCAATATCATTGAAATGCCTCAAAAGGACTAGACTAGTCAAAATCCGTCAAAATCCGAAAATCCGTTCAGAAATAAAAAAGTTACAGCTTGTTTTCACTTACTCCAAGTTGGCTGTGCTTTCCGTTTTTTTGTAATAACTTTGCAACAGAGCGACATATCTCAAGTCTTTAAATGGATTCGGATTCCCGAGCAAATTTCGCACTAGACAAGAGTGGTTACCCGCTCCCCGGCAAAGTCCCTCTTCGTGAACTTAAACGGCAAGCAAACCGGCCCGACGACCTCGCTAAAATCCATCTTCAACACGGCGATATTGTTCCTACTGTTCTTCCGATCGTAATTAGGATGCAACGTGAACTTCTCCAGCACGTAAAGCACAGCATAACTAGTTCTAGATTGCTAGAAATAGCCTATAGCCTAAAATAGCCTAAAACCTAGATTGCTATATACCTTATCTGTTAGGCAATGGCTGGCAGTTAAGACGTATCTCCTAGATATTACCGATGCACCGCAATGGATACTACTAATATAAGAGAATTCGTTGACTCCAGTCTCAGCTCCACGGACAATTCGTCGCTACAACGTATTTAAAAATTATTACAGGTTTTAGAAAACAGATAAGAATTCTGTGTAAAACGTTAAAAGAATTTTTGAAATCTCTCAATAAATAAAGGAGTTATCAACGTTTGAAGTTTGCTGTGGCAGTAGGCCTTGGAATTATAATTATTCCGCGATAACTTTTGAACGCACCGTCCGATTCGAAAAGTTCTTTCGCTGAAACGTTCTTCATCAAATCCCGAACATCCTTCTCCAAAATTAGCACAAGCAAAAACCGAAAACAAACGAGCCACGGCCGCAAAAGCTATTTATCTGATAACTCTTGAACGCTTTGTCCGATTAACACAATTCTTTCACTTCTACAGACTAGAGCGTGCCTAAATTTATGTGATACCTGTTTCCTCCACCCGAAATCGCAGTTGTTTGGTCTAGGCGTTGTTGTCGTTGTTGCGAGTTTTCTTTGCCTTGGATGGCTGCAGACGAATCTTCCTCCAGTCGAATACCAAGACGAGAATAATCCTAGGATTTGGTTTTAGAGTTTTATTTCGGTTAATTACGTTTAGGTTAGGTTAGGTTAGGTTAATTAGTTTTACCTTAGGTTAGATTCTTGGAATCCGTGACTAGGTTGATGGTTCCCATTCCACAGAACTTTTGACCATTAATCAAAGGATCGCCGGTCACAAAGATTGACTGGAGCCATACATCTTGTGGCATGGACTTGTCCAATCTTTTCTAGTCTATAATCTTCAGCGACAGACTTGTCTCTAATCCAGACCAATCCAGTCTGCGTAACTTTTATTCGCGAGTTTTTGCAAAGTCGGAAATAGTTAATGAATAATCGGTAAACTTTAATTAACCAATTAGTTTTCGCCCCAAACTTTCTGCGGCCCCCGACTCCGCAACTTTTTAATTGCTTCACACGCTCCGGCTTCCACACACACCAACCACTAATTAACCCACTTATTGACTAGACTAAACTATGTTTGTGACTTGCTTCAGGGATCTGACCTATGGTTGTGACTTATTTCAGAACTTTGGCCTATGTGTGTGACTTATTTCGGGGCTCTGGCCTATGTTTGTGACTTGTTTTAGGACTTTGGACGATGTTTGTGACTTGTTTCAGGGATCTGGCCTATGTTTGTGACTTATTTAAGGACTTTGGCCTATGTCTGTGACTTATTTCAGGACTCTGGCCTATGTTTGTGACTTATTTTTTGACTTTTGCCTATGTTTGTGACAAATTTTAAGACTGGCCGATGTTTGTGACTTGTTTCAGGGCTCTGGCCTATGTTTGTGACTTATTTTAGGACATTGGCCTACGTTTGTGACTTATTTCAGGACTCTGGCCTATGTTTGTGACTTATTTCAGGACTTTTGTCTATGTTTGTGACTTGTTTTAAGACTGGCCGATGTTTGTGACTTGTTTCAGGGCTCTGGCCTATGTTTGTGACTTATTTAAGGACTTTGGCCTACGATTGTGACTTATTTCAGGACTCTGGCCCATGTTTGTGACTTATTTCAGGACTTTTGCCTGTTTGTGACTTGTTTTAAGACTGGCCGATGTTTGTGACTTGTTTCAGGGCTCTGGCCTATGTTTGTGACTTATTTAAGGACTTTGACCCACGCTTGTTACTTATTTCAGGACTCTGGCCTATGTTTGTGACTTATTTCAGGACTTTTGCCTATGTTTGTGACTTGTTTTAAGACTGGCCGATGTTTGTGACTTGTTTCAGGGCTCTGGCTTATGTTTGTGACTTATTTAAGGACTTTGGCCTACGTTTGTGACTTATTTCAGGACTCTGGCTTATGTTTGTGACTTATTTCAGGACTTTTGCCTATGTTTGTGACTTGTTATAAGACTGGCCGATGTTTGTGACTTATTTCAGGACTTTTGTCTATGTTTGTGACTTGTTTTAAGACTTTCGCCGATTTTTGTGACTTGTTTCAGGGCTCTGGCCTATGTTTGTGACTTACTTAAGGACATTAGCCTATGTTTGTGACTTATTTCAGGACTCTGGCCTATGTTTGTGATTTATGTCAGGTCTTTTGCCTATGTTTGTGACTTGTTTTAAGACTGGCCGATGTTTGTGACTTGTTTCAGGGCTCTGGCCTATGTTTGTGACTTGTTTTAGTACTCTGGCCTATGTTTGTGACTTATTTCTGGACTTTTGCCTATGTTTGTAACTTATTTCGGGGCTCTGGATCATGTTTGTGACTTATTTGAGGACTTTGTCCTATGTTTGTGACTTGTATAAGGGCTCCGGCATATTTTTGTGACTTGTTTTAGGACTTTGGCCTATGTTTGTGACTTATTTTGGGGCTCTGGCCTATGTTTGTGACTTATTTGAAGACTTTGTTTCTAGACTTTGGCCTATGTTTGTGACTTATTTTAGGGCTCTGGCCTATGTTTGTGACTTGTTTTAGGACCCTAGCCTATGTTTGTGACTTATTTCAGAACTTTGGCGGTTGTTTGTGCACCATTTCTTATCAGACAAGATAACTAGGCATACAGATAAGACTAGAGCGACGAGACTAGATTGGCAAGACTAGTCAAAGAACAGACAAGGCTAGATGGACTAACCCAGACAATAATCTTAATACTTGTTGTTTTGTAGTGGTGGAGTTAGTCACCAGCTTTCGGCGACGAGACTGCTGTCGTCGCCGGAGGGGTCGAGACACCCGCTGGACGGCATCGAGCACCAGACGTGGACCTGGGGCGACTCGTTCTCCAGCCTGCACCGCGACACCGCCTACACGGAGGTGCGCGCGCCCAGGGCCACCTTCTTCTCCTGGGGCTGCTTCCGCGGCTGCCGCGCCCGCATTCACCACAGTCTGGCCAAAAGAAAAGTAAGGCTTAGTTAGCCTTGCCGACTCGGGCTAGTAAACTTGTTTTTTTGTGTGTGCAGGTCGAGCAGGGGGTGAAGCTGTACAATCAGCACAAGCAGCAACAGGCGGTGAGGAAATGGAAGTCGGCGTTGAAGGCTATAAGGAAGAGGGAGGACAAGTTCGAGCTGCTGGGGTATCTCTATCAGGCGTACATGGATTGGGGCAAATACAGGTCAAGTCTGATCTAGACTAATCCTTATCCTAGACTAATCCTTGTCCTAACTAGGATCTAGACCAATCATTATTCTACGTCTGATCTAGTGTAATCCTCATCCTACACTAATCCTTATCCTAACACTGATCTAGACTAATCCTTATTCCAAGTCTGATCTAGACTAATCCTTATTCTAAGTCTGATCTAGGCTAATCCTTATCATAAGTCTGATCTAGTCTAATCCTTATTCTAGACTAATCCTTATGCTAACTCTGATCTAGACTAATCCTTATTCTAAGTCTGATCTAGGCTAATCCTTATCCTAAGTCTGATCTAGACTAATCCTTATCCTAACTCGGATCTAGACCAATCATTATTCTAGGTCTGATCTAATGTAATCCTCATCCTACACTAATCCTTATCCTAACACTGATCTAGACTAATGCATATTCTAAGTCTGATCTAAACTAATGCTTATCCTAACTCTGATCTAGACAAATCCTTATCCTAAGTCTGATATAGTGTAATCCTTATCGTAAGTCTGCTCTAGTGTAATCCTAATTCTAAGTGTGATCTAGTCTAATCCCTCAAGTTATCAATCTTCGACTTTTCCAGAGACGCTTTGGAGTTCGCGCACAAACAGCTCTACATCTCCGAGGAACTGGACAATCCGAACATGCGCGCCGAATCCTACTTAAATCTGGCCAGAGCGCATCAGAGACTCGGAGGACTCGAAAGGTAAACATCCACCGAGTCATCCGAGAACAATCTAATTTGTTATGTGACCGAACTGAACGCGATCTCGCGAAATTTACATTCGGATTACACACGGATTACAGTCGCATGTAATCCGTGTTTGCTACTTGTTTTAGGGCTTTGGCCTACGTTTGTGATTTGTTTTGGGGCTTTGGCCTATGTTTGTGACTTGTTCCAGGGCTCTGGCCTATGTTTTCTTACTTATCTCAGAACTTTGGCCTATGTTTGTGACTTATTTTAGGACTCCGACCTATGTTTATTACTTATTTCAGGACTTTGGCCTATGTTTGTTACTTGTTTCGGGGCTCTAGCCTATGTTTGTAACTTGTTTTAGGACTTTGGCCTATGTTTGTGACTTGTTTCAGGGCTTAGGCCTATGTTTGTGACTTATTTCAAGACTTAGGCCTATGTTTGTGACTTATTTCAGGACTTGGCCTATGTTTGTGACTTGTTTCAGGGCTCTGGCCTATGTTTTTTACTTATTTCATTACTTTGGCCTATTTTTGTTACTTGTTTCGGCGCTCTAGCCTATGTTTCTGACGTGTTTAAGGATTTTGACCTATGTTTGTGACTTGTTTTTGGGCTCTGGCCTATGTTTTTTAATTATTTTAGGGCTCTGGCCTATATTTTTGACGTATTTCAGGACTTTGGCTTATGTTTGTGACTTTTTTCAGGACTTTGGCTTACATTTTTTACTTATTTCACTACTTTGGCCTATGTTTGTGACTTGACTCAGGGCTCTCGCCTATGTTTGTGACTTATTTCAGGACTTTAGTCTATGTTTGTGACTTATTTCGGGACTCTGGCCTATGTTTGTGACTTGTTTTAAGACTTTGGCCTATGTTTGTCACTTGTTTCAGGGTTCTGGCCTATGTTTGTGACTTGTTTGAGGATGGCCAATGTTAATGACTTGTTTTAGGACTTTGGCCTATGTTTGTGACTTATTTCAGGGCTATGGTCTATGTTTGTGACTTCTTTTAGGACCTTAGCCTATGTTCCTAACTTATTTCAGGACTTTGACCTGTGTTTGTGACTTGTTTAGGGGCTCTGGTCTATGTTTGTGACTTGTTTTAGTACTTTAGCCTATGATTGTGACTTATTTCGGGGCTCTGGCCTATATTTGTGACTTATTTTAGGACTTTGGCCTATGTTTGTGACTTGTTTTAGGGCGTTGGCCTACGTTTGTGCGTTAGATATTTCAGGACTCTGGCCTATGTTTGTGACTTGTTTCAGGGCTCTGGCCTATGTTTCTGACAATTTCAGTACTTTGGCCTGTGTTTGTGACTTGTTTCAGGGCTCTGGCCTATGTTTGTGACTTGTTTTAGAACTTTGGCTTATGTTTGTGACTTATTTCAGGACTCTGGCCTATGTTTATGACTTATTTCAGGACTTGTCCTATGTTTGTGACTTGTTTCAGGGTTCTGGCCTATTTTTTTTACCTATTTCATGACTTTGGCCTATGTTTGTTACTTGTTTCGGGGCTCTAGCCCATGTTTGTGACTTGTTTTGGGATTTTGGCCTAGGTTTGTGACTTGTTTTAGGGCTCTGGCCTATGGTTTTTACTTATTTCAAGACTCGTCTATGTTTGTTACTTGTTTTGGGGCTCTGACTTATGTTTGTGACGTGTTTAAGGATTTTGACCTATGTTTGTGACTTGTTTCAGTGCTCTCGCCTATGTTTTTTACTTGTTTCAGGGCTCTGGCATATATTTTTGACTTATTTCATGACTGGCCTATGTTTGTGAATTTTTCCAGTACTTTGGCTTACGTTTTTTACTTATTTCACTACTTTGGCCTATGTTAGTGACTTGCTTCAGAACTCTCGCCTATGTTTGTGACTTATTTCAGGACTTTGGCCTATGTTTGTGACTTATTTCGGGGCTCTGGCCTATGTTTGTGACTTGTTTTAAGACTTTGGCCTATGTTTGTGACTTGTTTCAGGGTTCTGGCCTATGGTTGTGACTTCTTTGGGGATGGCGAATGTTTATGGCTTGTTTTAGGACTTTGGCCTATGTTTGTGATTTATTTCAGGGCTCTGGCTTAAGTTTGTGACTTGTTTTAGGATCTTAGACTATGTTCCTGACTTATTTGAGGACTTTGACCTGTGTTTTTTACTTGTTCAGGGGCTCTGGCCTATGTTTGTGACTTGTTTTAGGACTTTGGCCTATGTTTGTGACTTATTTCAGGGCTCTGGCCCATATTTGTGACTTATTTCAGGACTTTGGCTTATGTTTGTGATTTGTTTTAGGGCGTTGGCCCACGTTTGTGAGTTAGTTATTTTAGGACTCTGGCCTATGTTTGTGACTTATTTCAGGGCTCTGGCCTATGTTTTTGACTATTTCAGTACTTTGGCCTGTGTTTGTGACTTGTTTCAGGGCTCGGGCTTATGTTTGTGACTTGTTTTAGGACTTTGGCCTATGTTTGTGACTTATTTTAGGGCTCTGGCCTATATTTGTGACTTATTTCAGGACTTTGGCCTATGTTTGTGACTTGTTTTAGGGCGTTGGCCCACGTTTGTGAGTTAGTTATTTTAGGGCTCTGGCCTATGTTTCTGACTATTTCAGTACTTTGGCCTGTGTTTGTGACTTGTTTCAGGGCTCTAGTCTACGTTTGTGACTTGTTTCAGGACTTTGGCCTATAATTGTGACTTATTTCAGGGCTCTGACCTACATTTTTGGCTTATTTCAGGACTTTGGCCTATGTTTGTGACTTATTTCAGGACTTTGGACTATGTTTATGACTTGTTTTAGGGCTCCGGCCTATGTTTGTGACTTGTTTCAAGACTTTGGCCTACATTTGTGACTTGTTTCAGGGCTTTGGCCTACGCCAGGCACTCGCTCTACAACGACTGCGAGCAGTGCGCGACCGCCGGCCACGTCCACCTCACCGTCGGCTCGGTTTACCTGGAGCTGGCCGGCTTCAACAAGGCTTTGGACAGCTTCCAACATGCTCACAGAATCGCCCAGGCTGTACACGACAACGCCTTAGAACTACAAGTATGAACAGACAAGACCAGACAAGATCAGACAAGCCAGACTAGACCAGACAAGACTAGACAAAACCAGACAAGACGAAGCAAGTTCAGACTATGCTAATTTTGCTTTTTGCAGGTTTATGTGGGATTATCAGAGCTTTTTGCGAGACTGCAAGATGCGGATAAGAGTGCCAGATACGCGTCGAAGGCCTACGATCTGTCTAGATCACTGCAGCTGGGCGATTTGAATTCTAGACATCATCGGTGAGGAATGTCTTTATCTATCTAGTTCCTAACTAGATAAGTTTGACTGGAATGAATGTATTATCTAGATATAGATATGGATAACTATTCCTGTCTATCCAAGTCGTGTCTGTCTTAGTCCTGCCTTTGCTAGTCTTCTCTGTGCAAGTCTTCTCGATCCTAATCTTTCCTGGCCTAGTCCTGTCTATCCTACTCTTGTCTGTCCTAGTCTTGCCTGGGTTAGTCTTGTCTGTTCTAATCTTGTCTAGTCTAAATGTTATTGATCTTATTCTTAACATTATTAGGGCTGCCCTGCTACAAATGGCGTCCGCATTACGGAAACAGGGAGAGTTAGGCGACGCACACGACTACTGCTCGGTAAGGACTCATTCAGAACCCAAATAATTCCAAGAAAATCCAACTTGATCGATTCGACCCGATCCAGTTCAATAAACAATTTGGTCGGTTCCCGTTACCTCAACAGATTCAATTCACTGATACTCCACTGATGCTTCACTGATGCTCCACTGATGCTTCACTGATGCTTCTCCGATTCAATGATGAATCATTAATTCACTGAGGCTTTTTTGATTCACTGAAGCAAAATTGGTTCTCTGAGGCTTCACCGATTAACTGAGGCTTTAATGATTCGTAGAGGTGCTTCGTCTGTGCTTCCCTGATTCATTAAAGCTTCACTGATTCATTCAGGCTTCACTGATTCACAGAGTCTTCCCTAATTCACCGAAGTTGTTCACTGAGGCTTCACTGATTAACTGAAGCTTCACTGAGGTTTGTTTCAGGAAGCCACACGATTGGCGCTGGTGTCCGGCGACCAGGCCACCTACGCGAGGAGTATACGGATCATGGGGGACATTTACAGGAAGAAGGCGGACATCAATGTAAGGAAGTGTGAATGGGGGTATCTGATACGCTTTGAGAGAGTCGCGATTTTTACAGGAAAATCGATCAAATTTTTGTAATTTTTGCAAGAAATTTGCAACAATTGCAAATTAGCGAGGGATAGTCCTAAACGGGACAAAGCATTTTGATTTGTGTTTAGAAAGCGTTCCGGCAGTACGAGACGGCGATGGGATCGGCGGCCGCGATGGGCGACCGCGTCATCCAGATGGAGTCCATGGACGGCGCCGCCAGATGCCTGGAAGCCCTCAGACTCCAGCACAAGATTTGCAACTGCCGACCCCTGGAGTTCAACACCAGGCTGCTGGAAGTCGCCAGTTCCGTTGGCGCCAAGGTATAAACAAAAAGTATCATCATATATCCCTTTGGGACACGACGTCATTAAAAGTGTCCCACTTTTAATACGCAAATATTTATTTATTTATTTATTTATTTATTTATTTATTTATTTATTTATTTATTTATTTATTTATTTATTTATTTATTTATTTATTTATTTATTTATTTATTTATTTATTTATTTATTTATTTATTTATTTATTTATTTATTTATTTATTTATTTATTTATTTATTTATTTATTTATTTATTTATTTATTTATTTATTTATTTATTTATTCATACATTCATTTATACATTAATTCATTCATTCATTCATACATTCATACATTCATACATTCATACATTCATACATTCATACATTCATTCATACATTCATTCATACATTCATTCATACATTCATTCATACATTCATTCATACATTCATTCATACATTCATTCATACATTCATTCATTCTTATATTCATTCATTCATTAACATTCACTAATGCATTTATTCATTCATTCACACATTCATTCATTCACTCATTTACTCATGCATTCACTCATTCATTCATTAAATCACTCATACATTCATATATTCATTCACCCATTCATTCATTCATCGTTTAATGAACATTGTTATTGATGATCTGGTTGAACAAGTTTCGTCGGTTGAAATGTGTAGTTGTTGGTGAGGACGATAAGGATGCGGCTGTCGCGGATCTACCAGAGTTTGGGAGACGAAGACCAGAAGCAGCATCACGAGCGCGTGGCCAACAGACTGCAGCAAGACTTGGAGCTGACCTGCGGCGGGTGTGGATCGCCGTACGGGCTAGAGGGCGCGTCCCTCGAGGCTCTGCCATGCGCCCACATCTTGCACGCAAGGTCTTAAATGGCTGCGGAAGAGTAGTCGGATGAGCAAAACTAATCGATTGTTCGCAGGTGCGCTTACGATATTTTGCGGAGGAACAAGAAGAAGAAGCGCAGCTGTCCGGACTGCGATAAGGCGATGAACTCGCGGCTGTATCTGAACTGCAACGACTACAACAACACGTACAGTCCGGTGGCTCTGTCCGTGTGTTCGTCGGAGAGCCACTGCGAGTCGCATCAGGCGACGAGTTCCGTTTGAGCATCCACACCGAATTTGGTTTCTTTGAAAAAGCAACGATTTTTAGGTTTCGGCGCGGGGTAGTTAGCACAAACACGTTTCCATGCACTAAATCGGATGGGTCAATCGCTTAATGTTAAAAGGGTACGAGGTTATCATTCAAGGTGATCAAACATCCCGATTTTTAACAGTTTGTCCCGCGTTTTTAAAAAATGTCCCGTTTTTTTTTTTTTGATTATTGATATTTTAAAAATTTGTTTGTTGCCTTCAACTTAAAATTTTCTGTCCTCGACCATTTTTTTGCATTCAGTCTCGCTTTTTTGCATTTCACCTTAAAATAATTTAATTTAAGAGCTAAGTGGATGAAAGTGTTCTTTGTTTACGATAAACTTTGCACAGAAACCGTTTGAGATATCATTTTTTACGTAAACATTCTGTGCGAATATTTCGCAAAATGTTTTCATCGAATTTGTGCGAGATTTTACGAATTTTTCGAGAAAATTTCTCCTCAAAATTTCCAGATTTTTTAATAAATTTTCCCGTGCGCGAGCTTTATCATTGAGTAGACAGACAAGACACAAGAAAAGCGGGCTATAAACCTAAACCAAGACATAAATCCAAGTCTCCCGCTTTGGACAAGACTTACCGCAATCATTTACCTTCCCTCGACTGCAACGCGACCTTTTATTTGAAACTAATCAATTCTCTTGTAAATATATAAGTGACGCGGTATTTTGGTCAATCACTTGTTATGCAACTCCAGATGATTATATAGATATTTACGAACCAAAGTTGTTGATTTTTGCAAAAATAGTTTATAAACGAAAGTATATGAAAGGGCGTGTAAAAACACGTCCGAACCAAAAATCAATTCCCAATTGGAAATGCGGACGGAGGTGATTCGCGTCCGTTTGCGTTTGCGATTGGAACCAATGATCGATCATAGATATATTCTTAGTGGATAAGTGTAGATGGTGGCGAGGAGAATCTCAGCGAAGATTTCGCGATGTTAGGTTTAAAATAAAACGAGGCGTAAGATTTGAAACTTTGCACTTTTTAAAAAACCCATAAAAAACGAGAAAAAACACTCACGCACAGACACACACACACTCAAGTTGTAAAAGGAAACAAGAATTAAACTAAATATATACTTATACATATATAAATGATGATATTGTGAACGCAAATTATAAATAAATTAAAATGGAAATAATTAATTACTTTATTGTGCATACTTTTCTTCTTAAAAAAGATACAAATTCATTTTCTAGCCATTGTCTAGAATGTACTCATACATACTCATATAACTATGTTTTTATAAGGAGGTTGCAATTTGCTTTATTTACTCGCACACCAGAATGAACATATTATTAAATACACTATTGTATGTGAAGGATCCATTATTATAATCGTGTGTAAAAGTATCCAAATCGTGCGTAAAAGTATCTAAATCGTGCGTAAAAGTTAATTAAATATTTTTTCAATATTATTCGTAAGAATTTTTTTTTTTGTAGATTCAACGGTATCTTAACATGCTTCGTAGATAATAGTATATTGTGCAACTAGTGCGGTAAGTTGTCAAATGCGCACGGGAGCGAAAGTGGGAAGCTCTATTTTTATAAGGTGGTTGTAATTTGCTTTGTTAAGAGACGAAAGACCGCATGCTTAAAGAACTTACGACAGCTTATTTAGTCGACTCTTTGTCGCCAGCACTCCGTCAACAAGGACACTATGCCTGTACATAATAATGATAACGTCGTAATTAATACATAATAGACCCAAGAGAATTGGCAGAATTTCTTAAAAATGCAGAGGGATCAGTCGCGTTAACGTCGATTCCCATATGCTCGACACTCAGCTACGCGACGTCGTACGACATCGCATATCAAATAATGATTACATTGTTAATAGGCACGTCGCGTAGCTGTCGCGTAGCCATAGTGAGAACGTGCTCATTTAAAACAATGTAATCATTATTTGACAGGCGATGTCGCGTGACGTCGCGTAGCTGAGTGTCGCGTATATGAGCATTGGCCTTTATATGGGCACGTCACGTAGCCATATTGAGAACGTGACCATTGAAAACAATATAATCATTATTTGACAGGCGATGTCACGTGACGTCGCGTAGCTGAGTGTCGCGTATATGAGAATTGGCCTTTATATGGGCACGTCACGTAGCCATATTGAGAACGTGACCATTCAAAACAATGTAATCATTATTTGACAGGCGATGTCACGTGACGTCGCGTAGCTGAGTGTCGCGTATATGAGAATCGGGCTTTGCATGGGCGTGAGTGTGAAGAACAAAATGGGAAGGAGGCAAAGAAAACAAATGGAAGAGGCAAACAAGCTCAACATTTAAAGAGAAATATGGAAGTTCATTACCAAAAATTGGAAAAGGCAACTCGGAATGGCACTAAAATTGATATGGAAAGTTGGAGATCACATTTTAGGGAGTTATTGAACGGAAAAGGCGAGAAGGAAGCTGAGGAGACGTTGGAAAAAGTTCAACAGCCAGAAATTAAGTAGGAGGAAACGGAGCAGGTTCTGAGCAGGGTTCTAAGAAGGAAAGCGACAGGCCTGGATAGGATCCCAAATGAGGCACGGAAGCTAGCGCCAGTGACAATAGAAAAGAAACTCTACGAAATACTCAACAAGATTCCTCAAAGAAAACAAGCAATACCAGAAGCTGAGGAGAAGGTGCAAAGAGAGAAGAAGGCCGACAACCAGAAATTAAGAAGGAGGAAATGGAGCAGGTTCTGAGCAGGGTTAAAAGAAGGAAACCGACAGGCCTGGATAGGATCCCAAATGAAGCGTGGAAGCTAGCGCCGGTGACAATACAAAGCAAACTCCAAGATTTTCGTCAACAAGATTTTTCGTCGATTCGTCAACAAGATTTTCCAAGGAAAACAAGCAATACCAGAGAGTTGGAAGGAAGGAGACATTGTGCCTATTTTCAAAGCAGGAAACAAGGGAGAAGCAGAAAATTACAGAGGTATCACGCTCATGGATACATCATACAAGATATATGCCAAAGTTGAGTAGAAGAAATTACAGAAAGAAATTGAGAAATAGGTAGAAAAACGGGGAACTACGGACCACTTGATTACTTTAAAATACGTAATAGAGCAAGAGATGGCACAGCAAGAAGGAAAGGTATATGCGTTATAGATATAGATCTCAAAGCGGCATATGACTTAGTAAACCGAAAGATGTTGTGGGAACTGATGAGTAAAAATGGATTTGCTAGTGGCTAGAAAAGGCGGTTTCAGATTTATACGCGATTACAAGCTGCAGAGTAAAGTACGCAATACACGCTATGGTCTACCGGAGAGGTTAGTGCAGGTTTGCTTTTTTTTTATTTGTGATTTGGGGGAAGCTCTACCAGCCTGTGTGTGAGGCTCGCACTCACTAAACCCCTACTTCCACTTGGCTTTGAGTATGCCACCCCGGTATCGCTTGCGCATTCCTTCAGGGTGGGCAGCCTAGACGGTTGTTTTACCGCCCTAGTTAATCTATTTATCTTTGGCTTTCTCTCGTGATTCGCTCTTTCTTCTTCTTCCTTCCGTGTAATTATTTCACGGATTATACCCTGTATTATAACCCAGTTTTCCTCGGACTCCAGCATTTTATTTACCAGATCGCTTTCCTCTTTAATTTCTGGTAGGCCTCTACGTTCTTTCTCCCAGCGCTTGCATTGGAGGATGGTGTGTGCGACGTTGTCTTCAGCTCCACAGTACTCACAAAATGTGTCCGTTGCTTTTCCGATTTTGAAAAAATAATTACGGAAGCAGTCGTGGCCGCTGAGTACTTGAGTCATGTGGTAGTCTATCTCTCCATGTGTCCTTGTGGCCCATTTATAGATATGTGGAATAATGCGCCTTGTCCATGTTCCTGTTTTTGAGTTATCCCATTGATTTTGCCAGGTCTCGTACGTCAGGTCCGTGGCAGCTTTTTTGATGTCCTGTTTAGACATATTGGCGTTTCAACGAATATATGTTTTTTCTCTGCGACACTAGCACCTCTATGGGTGGTATTCCTGCAATTACAAGAATGGCTTCCCTGGATACCGCTCTG
Source organism: Phosphuga atrata (assembly GCA_944588485.1). Classification (NCBI taxonomy): domain Eukaryota; kingdom Metazoa; phylum Arthropoda; class Insecta; order Coleoptera; family Silphidae; genus Phosphuga; species Phosphuga atrata. The sequence continues at coordinate 4,104,947 of OX155904.1, forward strand.
TACGCACTAATAACTCTTAGTGCAAGTTTCCGTTGCACTGCCGCCAGTTTGTTTCTTGTCTTTTGTACCATCATGGCCCTATACCAAATTGGTGCTCCGTAAAGCATCACAGAGCATCATAAAGTTTTTAGTCCAAAGATCACTCCAAAGACCTGTTGCACACCCTCTTAAGGTAGGCCTTAATCCCACATTTTATTGCCTGGCTTGGTACTTTTTGGAACATTACTGCACTATTGTGAGGTCTGTGGAGTCTTGTCTTGCCAGAACAACAGTTCTTCACAGACAGTGGTACGATCTCGAACTTACGACAGCGGAATAACCCCCTATTCGACTAGAAATAGCTGCAAACAAGGAAAGGAAGAAAGCTAAGCAGGAACCAACCCATCCTCTACATGGGCATGAACTACATGCTCAGAGGCTGAAGTCTAGGAAGAGTTTCCTAAGAACATCCAAAGAATTGAAGACTATATGAGAAAAAGCCAGGCTAGAATTATAGAAAGCTAAGGAATCTCCACAGTCGAAAGAATTGATTTTCGTCCGCGACATTTTCGTGCGTCTGACCTCAGCCGACATGTTGGCTCGCGTTTGTTCTATACGCTTTCTCCGCCGCTTTGGAGACATGGTCGCTAAACGAGAGGTTTTTGTCGATAATAACACCTAAGTACTTAACTGCACTTTTCGGTGATATTATGGTATCTTTGATCTTCAAAGTTATCTCACTTAACTGTCTCTTACCCGCCAATACTACGGCCTCTGTCTTCTGTGGGGCTAGCTTTAGGTCCTTTTTCTCCAGCCACTCATCCACCAGCATCATTGCTTCGTTCGCCTTGTCCATTACTATGCTTTCGGTTTTTCCACAGATTGTGATAGCTAAGTCGTCCGCGGAACCGACTATCTCGACTCCTTTTGGCATTCTTAATCTGAGCACTCCGTCATACAGAATGTTCCACAAAGTTGGGCCCAGTACAGAGCCTTGCGGAACACCGCTGGTGATTTCTAGCTCAAGTGTTTTGTTTTCTGACTGTATTGCAATTTTCCGGTTATCCAGGTAGCTTCTTATTATGCGGAGTAGGTATGCGGGGGAGTCCTACTTTTGTCGCTTCGTCCATTATGTGTTGCCAGCTTGCAGAATTAAACGCGTTTCTGATGTCTAGCGTTATGAGGATACATATCTCTCTTGTCCTCCACGTTCCTGCTTTGGCTGACCTCGCCGTTTCCACCACCTTTCCAATGGCGTCAATCGTTGACCTTCCTGGCCTAAAACCGAACTGTCTCTCGGACAAGTTTATTTCCGCTCTTATTCTTACTACGAGGAGTTGCTCCAGCAGTTTGCCTGCCACGTCCAGAAGGCACAGTGGTCTATATCCGGCGGTTTCATGAGTGTTTTTATTTGGTTCGCTTACGATTGTTATGTCGATTCCCATTTCCGCTACTGTTGCGTCTAGGAGGTCGTGTGCCGCTCGGCATCGCATCGCATTTATTTGGAGTATTTTCATCATTTTTTGGTGTGTGCCTCTGTTTGTCTTACGTCTGTGTTTTGTGGGGTCACTCTTTGTCCTTTACTTTCGTGTCGTTGTGAACTCTTTTCCTCCCTATTTGGCGAGGCCGAGGACGATGGCTTGTGAGCGCCGCCTGCAGGACTGTCTCGCCGTTTCGATTTAGTTAGTTTCCTCGCCTTGGACAAACTGTGGCGGATCACATTTGCCACTGTTGGCGCTGTGACCTTCTTTGTTGCAGATTGGACAGGATTTTTCGTTGCGGCAGTCTTTAGCTGTGTGCCCTTCCTTTACGCGCGCAAAAGACAGCTTCGACCTGTCGGGTCCGTCCCAGTTCTTGGCCAGGTGTTCGTAGGACCAGCATTTGTGGCAGCGATCAATTTTAATTCGTCTCTCTAGAGAGCACCGCACTAGTCCTGCCTTTGGTGTGGCTCTTCCATTAACTTGTCCGCCTCCTCCTTGCTTACCACAAGCGTAGCAGCTTGGGTATGATTTGCGTTAGGTCGTAATTCGCTTAGCTTTATCATTTTGTTATGTGTGTCCCCAATTTTATCTTTGACCGCTGTTAGGACCTCTTCTTTATCTGCTGTTTCGTCCAGGCCTCTTATGTGTAGCTTTTCGATCTCTGTTCTTTCACTTGGGTACCATCGTGGAAAGCATCTGTGAGGGCTTTCCCTAGTTCCTCTATCGCCTTTGCGTCTGGGTCAGCGGTGATTAGGACGTTACCTTCCCTTGAGCTCCTTATTGACCGTATGGCCTCCTTCGCGTTACTTCCGGCTAGGATTCGCTTAACGTCCCTTAGCGTGCTTAAGAAGTCCCTATTCTTGTTTTCTACGATGAGGGCCTTGGTGTTCCTCGGCTTTGGTTTTTTGTCTGTGTATGCCTGTTTGCCCTTTATTTCCTTGGTTTGTGTGCCCGTGGTATATATATCAACCTTGGTATTTGTGTGGTGGAAAATGCCTTCCACCATTTTGCGCAGGCGTATAACAGACATAGCCTTTATGTGGTGCATAATTATCTTTTCCTCACCCATTGTTTCTTCTCTCAGTTTGCAGAGTTTATCCCAGATGTCCGGGTCCGTGCCGTTATGCCTGATTTGGATGATCCTTTTTTGTTTTAGGTTCTCAAAGCCATTGTCATATTTGATTTTGATGTTTTGCTCGATTACAGCGAAGTCCTCTTTGGTGTGGTTAAGCTCCGGATACTTTCGTTGGTATAGCCTTTGGATGCTTCTTTCCATATTCGCATCCTCCGGTTCTACCAGGACTACTTTGACCTCTGATTCTTCAGCGTCCAGCGGGTTCCCGGTAATGATCTGTGATCGGGTATAGATTCCGTCGTCCCAGTCCATGTTCTCCACCTCTTTCCAATCTGTCAGATTCGCTAATTCCGGGAGAGTTTGCAGCTCGTTTGTGGGAGTTTCTGTCCATGTACCTTTTGTGGTGTGGGTGGAGCAGTGGGTCGATGAATGCGGTTTGATGTTTGCCTGCACCTCTATATCGTATGTGGGAATTTCTACCTTCTCCCATTTTATCTTCCCATATTATAATCTTCCCACCATCTTTTGACGGAGTCTCAGAAACCTGAGCGTTCCGTTGGAGTCTCTCAGCAAGTGTTCTTATCTCTTTTTTTGTGTTATTTGTAGCCTTTGCTATCTCGGTTGCGTACTTAATGGTCATCCTCATTGCCTCCATTATATTAAACGCTGTGGCGTCTTCCCGTCTTCTGATCGGATCCACTTGGTCACAGTCCACCAGGTGACTACCAGAGGTCTCGGACAGTTTCCTTTTCTTTTGTGGTCCTAACAGCGAGTTACAGCGCTGGTGCTGACTTTGGGGATTTAGCCTGCTATGCGGCAGTTGCTTGCCTGTACCTCCATTGTTATGTTTTCCGGTGGCGATTCCCACCATATAGGTAGGCCTCGTGGCCTGGTCACCTGTCCGCGGGCTTCGTTCCTTCTCTACATGGCGGGCGTTGGGTGTCTGAGCGCTCATCACCTGTTCGGCCGGCACTGGTTAAGAAAATACAGTAACAGAAATGCACCAATTTACTTTCTAAAACTGACACACAAGAGTTCCTAAACTTCACATCTACCATGCTCTCTTGAAGAGAGTCGTCTCTACTCGTCTCTTTATTTCAATATAACATTTATGTATATATTTTGCATATTTCGGGGCGGGGGGGGGGGGTAGGGGGAGAGTTTGAACCCCCATGAACCCATGTACCAATACATTCAAAACCAATACATTCCAAAACACACTAGAAACAACTGACGTGACCTGCAGGTCCACCGTCAAAAGAATTGATTTTCGATCTTGCTCCGGTCGCCTGCACATGTTCAAAAAACTGCACAGGTCTATTCCCACACATGCTCTGGTCTACCTGCACAGGCAAACCTGCACAAAGTATGGCGGGCATTAGTTTGTTGCGATCCAATCTTTTTAGTTTTTTTGACACGTTCATCAAAAATCTGCCACCATTTCTTGTTTTTTTCAACTTCCCTTAACTCCTCACCATTTAGTGGCCAGGATCATCCTGCATGGGATATTCTCAGGTCGATATGTAGTCTCCATTCTGAAATGACAGGGCAATAAAAAATCACGTGTGGAGCTGTGTCTTCTTCACCACAGTGGCATAGTGGCGATACCCTTTTGCCAAAGCGATACAGAAAATTTCCACGGTCAGTAATCACTTGGATCCTCGTGGTGTGAAACACAGATATCTATATTATTCCACTTGTCGATTGACGAAATAGAGTTTTTAGTCCAAAGATCACTCCAAAGACCCCACACCCTCTTAAGGTAGGCCTTAATCCCACATTATATTGCCTGGCTTGGTACTTTTTTGAACATTACTGCACTATTGTGAGGTCTGTGGAGTCTTGTCTTGCCAGAACTTACGACAGTGGTACGTTCTCGAACTTACGACAGTGGAATAACCCTCTATTCGACTAGAAATAGCTGCAAACAAGGAAAGGAAGAAAGCTAAGCAGGAACCAACCCATCCTCTACATGGGCATGAACTACATGCTCAGAGGCTGAAGTCTAGGAAGAGTTTCCTAAGAACATCCAAAGAATTGAAGACTATATGAGAAAAAGCCAGGCTAGAATTATAGAAAGCTAAGGAATCTCCACAGTCGAAAGAATTGATTTTCGTCCGCGACATTTTCGTGCGTCTGACCTCAGCCGACATGTTTGTTAGTTAATTTGACTTGACGTCAATCCTTATCGGGTGGTTCGAACACCGCATGGAAGGAAGCTTTTCTACCCTCCGGAACAATTTGATTTAAGGGTTTCCATTCGTGTATTTCCCTGCTCATATTATTTCTTCCTACCCTGGGCTGGAAAAGGATAGCCGAAACTTTATCTGGTGGTCATGATCAAGGACGGTTAACATGGAAATCCTTGAATAGATTAAGATCAGGAGTGGACAGATCTAAGACCAATCGTGCAAAGTGGGGCTAATGGGGCTGAGGAAATAGGAAGAAATAATATGAGCAGGGAAATACAGGGATGGAAACCCTTAAATCAAATTGTTCCGGACGGGAGAAAAGCCGACGATGCCTTCCATTCGGTGATCGAACGCCCGATAAGGAATGACGTAAAATTAAGTAACAAACGCTAGCGTGGCTCTCATCTCAAAACACACTGCCCGATGTCTCAAAACACACTGCCCGATATCTCATATCGCGGCGTGAATTTTTGCTAATTTAGCGCGATCTCGTCCTAGGTCGGGGCACCTGATAGAGGCCGAAAACCAATTAGACCAACAAAAATGGCTCGAAAACCGCGCATCGAAGATTATTCTAACGTTAGGGAGAAATTAGAACCTTTCTCAGGAGATTAAGATTAGGAGGATTTGTAGGACCCTTGTGGGTCGGGGCACATATGTCGCCCTCATTAAGATAGAAGCCGAAAACCAATTAGACCAACAAAAGTGGCCCGAAAACCGCGTTTCGAAGATTATTCCAACGTTAGGGGTAAATTGGATCCTTTCTTAGGAGATTCGGATTAGGAGGATTTAGAATTAGGAGATTGACAACGGCTCAGGGTGACCGCTTTATTATGTGAACATCATTAAGAAATCGTCACCTTAATGCTGTTTAACTGCTCCGTGAAGTACAAAGACCGCAGGAAAGTAACTTTGCCCTTAAGACAACTGCAGTTTGTCAAAAACTTACGCTCAGCGCCAAGCACGCTTGCGTTTTGCATGGTATCATTTAAATAGCGCGTTGGAACTATGAGGGTCTGTTCTGTTCTCAGATGAGTCCAGAATATGCCTCTATGGTAGCGACCGAAGAAGAAAAGTGTGCCGGAGATCAAGAGAGCGATTTGCAGAATGCTGCTTGGAAGAGCGGACTGCTCAGGAAGTGGTTGCTGCATGATCTGGTGTGCAATTTCTATGGAAGCACTAACCAACTCAGCTTCATTATTAGCAGAGCCGCCCGTGGTCACGGGAGTACACCTCTCCCGTGACCACGGGCGGTTCTGCTAATAATGAAGCTGAGTTGGTTTTTTTTGCTAAACGGGTGCTAAGTACATCGAGGTTTCAGAAATTCATGTGTTACCTTACGTCGAGTTCATTGAAGGACAATTTATGCATTACTATGCATACACCGCAGGAATCGTGCAAGATAACATTACAGAAATCGGTTTTCGGGTTATAGGATCGCCAGGATGCAGTCTCAATCTGAATCCAACAGAACATTAATGGGATGAGCTTAAACGAAGAATTCGAGCTAGGCTTCGTGCCTCAACCTCTATCCCAGAGCTTATTGTGGCAGTAGAAGAAGAGTGGTTTAACATCCCTCAAGAAACAATAGCGAATTTGATCTATGCCTAATCGTATGAGAGATGGTATTAGGGCAAGAGGGGATCGATTTCTATGCACGCAAGTTTACAACGATCTTGTCTGATCTTGTCTTGTCAGATCTTGTTTACTCTTGTGTATTTTGTCAGGTCTTGTCTGGCCTTATCTGAGTTTGTCTGATCTTGTTAAGTCTTCTCTGGTGTTGTTTACTGTTGTCTGGTCTTGCCTGGCCTTATCTGAGTTTGTCTGGTCTTGTGTGATCTTGTTTAGTCTTGTCTGATCTTGCCTGGCCTTATCTGAGTTTGTCTGGTGTTGTCTGATCTTATCAAGTCTTGTCTAGTCTTTCCTGATCTTGTTTACTCTTGCTTGATCTTTCCTGGCGTTATCTGAGTTTGTCTGATCTTGTTAAGTCTTCTCTAGTTTTGTCTGGTGTTGTTTACTGTTGTCTGGTCTTGCCTGGCCTTATCTGAGTTTGTCTGGTTTTGTCTGATCTTGTTTACTCTTGTCTGATCTTGCCTGGCTTTATCTGAGTTTGTCTGGTGTTGTCTGATCTTGTCAGGTCTTGTCTGGTCTTGTTTGATCTCGTTAACCCTTGTCTGGTCTTGCTTGGCCTTATCTGAGTTTGTCTGGTCTTGTCTGATCTTGTTTACTCTTGTCTGATCTTGCCTGGCCTTATCTGAGTTTGTCTGATCTTGTTAAGTCTTCTCTAGTTTTGTCTGGTGTTGTTTACTGTTGTCTGGTCTTGACTGGCCTTACCTGAGTTTGTCTGGTCTTGTGTGATCTTGTTTAGTCGTGTCTGATCTTGCCTGGCCTTATCTGAGTTTGTCTGGTGTTGTCTGATCTTATCAAGTCATGTCTAGTCTTGCCTGATCTTGTTTACTCTTGTTTGATCTTTCCTGGCCTTATCTGAGTTTGTCTGATCTTGTTAAGTCTTCTCTAGGTTTGTCTGGTGTTGTTTACTGTTGTCTGGTATTGCCTGGCCTTACCTGAGTTTGTCTGGTCTTGTGTGATCTTGTTTAGTCTTGTCTGATCTTGCCTGGCCTTATCTGAGTTTGCCTGGTGTTGTCTGATCTTATCAAGTCTTGTCTAGTCTTGCCTGATCTTGTTTACTCTTGCTTGATCTTTCCTGGCTTTATCTGAGTTTGTCTGATCTTGTTAAGTCTTCTCTAGTTTTGTCTGGTGTTGTTTACTGTTGTCTGGTCTTGCCTGGCCTTATCTGAGTTTGTCTGATCTTGTTAAGTCTTCTCTAGTTTTGTCTGATCTTGTTTACTCTTGTCTGATCTTGCCTGGCCTTATCTGAGTTTGTCTGGTGTTGTCTGATATTATCAAGTCTTGTCTAGTCTTGCCTGATCTTGTTTACTCTTGTTTGATCTTTCCTGACCTTATCTGAGTTTGTCTGATCTTGTTAAGTCTTCTTTAGTTTTGTCTGGTGTTGTTTACTGTTGTCTGGTCTTGACTGGCCTTACCTGAGTTTGTCTGGTCTTGTCTGATCTTGTTTACTCTTGTCTGATCTTGCCTGGCCTTATCTGAGTTTGTCTGGTGTTGTCTGATGTTATCAAGTCTTGTCTAGTCTTGCCTGATCTTGTTTACTCTTGTTTGATCTTTCCTGGCCTTATCTGAGTTTGTCTGGTGTTGTCTGATATTATCAAGTCTTGTCTAGTCTTGCCTGATCTTGTTTACTCTTGTTTGATCTTTCCTGGCCTTATCTGAGTTTGTCTGATCTTGTTAAGTCTTCTCTAGGTTTGTCTGGTGTTGTTTACTGTTGTCTGGTATTGCCTGGCCTTACCTGAGTTTGTCTGTTCTTGTGTGATCTTGTTTAGTCTTGTCTGATCTTGCCTGGCCTTATCTGAGTTTGCCTGGTGTTGTCTGATCTTATCAAGTCTTGTCTAGTCTTGCCTGATCTTGTTTACTCTTGCTTGATCTTTCCTGGCTTTATCTGAGTTTGTCTGATCTTGTTAAGTCTTCTCTAGTTTTGTCTGGTGTTGTTTACTGTTGTCTGGTCTTGCCTGGCCTTACCTGAGTTTGTCTGGTCTTGTCTGATCTTGTTTACTCTTGTCTGATCTTGCCTGGCCTTATCTGAGTTTGTCTGGTGTTGTCTGATATTATCAAGTCTTGTCTAGTCTTGCCAGATCTTGTTTACTCTTGTTTGATCTTTCCTGGCCTTATCTGAGTTTGTCTGGTGTTGTCTGATATTATCAAGTCTTGTCTAGTCTTGCCTGATCTTGTTTACTCTTGTTTGATCTTTCCTGGCCTTATCTGAGTTTGTCTGATCTTGTTAAGTCTTCTTTAGTTTTGTCTGGTGTTGTTTACTGTTGTCTGGTCTTGACTGGCCTTACCTGAGTTTGTCTGGTCTTGTCTGATCTTGTTTACTCTTGTCTGATCTTGCCTGGCCTTATCTGAGTTTGTCTGGTGTTGTCTGATATTATCAAGTCTTGTCTAGTCTTGCCTGATCTTGTTTACTCTTGTTTGATCTTTCCTGACCTTATCTGAGTTTGTCTGATCTTGTTAAGTCTTCTCTAGTTTTGTCTGGTGTTGTTTACTGTTGTCTGGTGTAGCCTGGCCTTACCTGAGTTTGTCTGGTCTTGTGTGATCTTGTTTAGTCTTGTCTGATCTTGCCTGGCCTTATCTGAGTTTGTCTGGTGTTGTCTGATCTTATCAAGTCTTGTCTAGCCTTGCCTGATCTTGTTTACTCTTGTTTGATCTTTCCTGGCCTTATCTGAGTTTTTCTGATCTTGTTAAGTCTTCTCTAGTTTTGTCTGGTGTTGTTTACTGTTGTCTGGTCTTGCCTGGTCTTACCTGAGTCTGTCTGGTCTTGTGTGATCTTGTTTAGTCTTGTTTGATCTTGCCTGGCCTTATCTGAGTTTGTCTGATGTTGTCTGATCTTATCAAGTTTTGTCTAGTCTTGCCTGATCTTGTTTACTCTTGTTTGATCTTTCCTGGCCTTATCTGAGTTTGTCTGATCTTGTTAAGTCTTCTCTAGTTTTGTCTGGTGTTGTTTACTGTTGTCTGGTCTTGCCTGGCCTTACCTGACTTTGTCTGGTCTTGTGTGATCTTGTTTAGTCTTGTCTGATCTTGCCTGGCCGTATCTGAGTTTGTCTGGTGTTGTCTGATCTTATCAAGTCTTGTCTAGTCTTGCCTGATCTTGTTTACTCTTGCTTGATATTTCCTGGCCTTATCTGAGTTTGTCTGATCTGGTTAAGTCTTCTCTAGTTTTGTCTGGTGTTGTTTACTGTTGTCTGGTCTTGCCTGGCCTTATCTGAGTTTGTCTGGTGTTGTCTGATCTTGTTTACTCTTGTCTGATCTTGCCTGGCCTTATCTCAGTTTGTCTGGTGTTGTCTGATCTTATCAAGTCTTGTCTAGTCTTGCCTGATCTTGTTTACTCTTGCTTGATATTTCCTGGCCTTATCTGAGTTTGTCTGATCTGGTTAAGTCTTCTCTAGTTTTGGCTGGTGTTGTTTACTGTTGTCTGGTCTTGCCTGGCCTTATCTGAGTTTGTCTGGTGTTGTCTGATCTTGTTTACTCTTGTCTGATCTTGCCTGGCCTTATCTCAGTTTGTCTGGTGTTGTCTGATCTTATCAAGTCTTGTCTAGTCTTGCCTGATCTTGTTTACTCTTGCTTGATATTTCCTGGCCTTATCTGAGTTTGTCTGATCTGGTTAAGTCTTCTCTAGTTTTGTCTGGTGTTGTTTACTGTTGTCTGGTCTTGCCTGGCCTTATCTGAGTTTGTCTGGTGTTGTCTGATCTTGTTTACTCTTGTCTGATCTTGCCTGGCCTTATCTCAGTTTGTCTGGTGTTGTCTGATCTTATCAAGTCTTGTCTAGTCTTGCCTGATCTTGTTTACTCTTGTTTGATCTTTCCTGGCCTTATCTGAGTTTGTCTGATCTTGTAAAGTCTTCTCTAGTTTTGTCTGGTGTTGTTTACTGTTGTCTGGTCTTGACTGGCCTTATCTGAGTTTGTCTGGTTTTGTCTGATCCTGTTTAGTCTTGTCTGATCTTGCCTGGCCTTATCTGAGTTTGTCTGGTGTTGTCTGATCTTATCAAGTCTTGTCTAGTCTTGCCTGATCTTGTTTACTCTTGTTTGATCTTTCCTGGCCTTATCTGAGTTTGTCTGATCTTGTTAAGTCTTCTCTAGCTTTGTCTGGTGTTGTTTACTGTTGTCTGGTCTTGCCTGGCCTTACCTGAGTTTGTCTGGTCTTGTGTGATCTTGTTTACTCTTGTCTGATCTTGCCTGGACTAATCTCAGTTTGTCTGGTGTTGTCTGATCTTATCAAGTCTTGTCTAGTCTTTCCTGATCTTGTTTACTCTTGCTTGATCTTTCCTGGCCTTATCTGAGTTTGTCTGATCTTGGTAAGTCTTCTTTAGTTTTGTCTGGTGTTGTTTACTGTTGTCTGGTCTTGACTGGCCTGATCTGAGTTTGTCTGGTTTTGTCTGATCTTGTTTACTCTTGTCTGATCTTGCCTGGCCTTATCTGAGTTTGTCTGGTGTTGTCTGATCTTGTCAGGTCTTGTCTGGTCTTGTTTGATCTCGTTAACCCTTGTCTGGTCTTGCTTGGCCTTATCTGAGTTTGTCTGGTCTTGTCAAGTCTTGTCTGATCTTGTTTACTGTTATCTGGCCTTATCTGAGTTTGTCTGGTCGTGTCAAATCTTGTCCAATCTTGTCTGATGTTGTTTATTCTTGTCTGGTCTTGCCTGGCCTTATTTGAGTTTGTCTGGTCTTGTCTGATCTTGTCAAGTCTTATCTAGTTTTGTCTGATCTTGTTTACTCTTGTCTGATCTTGCCTGGCCTTATCTGAGATTGTCTGGTGTTGCCTGATCTTATCAAGTCTTGTCTAGTCTTGCCTGATCTTGTTTACTCTTGTTTGATCTTTCCTGGCCTTATCTGAGTTTGTCTGATCTTGGTAAGTCTTCTTTAGTTTTGTCTGGTGTTGTTTACTGTTGTCTGGTCTTGACTGGCCTGATCTGAGTTTGTCTGGTTTTGTCTGATCTTGTTTACTCTTGTCTGATCTTGCCTGGCCTTATCTGAGTTTGTCTGGTGTTGTCTGATCTTGTCAGGTCTTGTCTGGTCTTGTTTGATCTCGTTAACCCTTGTCTGGTCTTGCTTGGCCTTATCTGAGTTTGTCTGGTCTTGTCAAGTCTTGTCTGATCTTGTTTACTGTTATCTGGCCTTATCTGAGTTTGTCTGGTCGTGTCAAATCTTGTCCAATCTTGTCTGATGTTGTTTATTCTTGTCTGGTCTTGCCTGGCCTTATTTGAGTTTGTCTGGTCTTGTCTGATCTTGTCAAGTCTTGTCTAGTTTTGTCTGATCTTGTTTACTCTTGTCTGGTCTTGCCTGGCCTTATCTGAGTTTGTCTGGTCTTGTCTAGTCTTGTCTGACCTTATCTGAGTTTGTCTGGCCTTGTCTGAGTTTGTCTGGTCTTGTTTGGTCTTCTCTGCTCTAACCATTTTGTTCTATGTTCATAGTTTTGCTGATAACTAAGATTTAATCTTCTCTGAAAATTATTTTGAAATAAAGAAAATTGCAAATTGCAAATAACATTTTCGAGAATATTACCATTTCTAAAATGTTGAACAATTAGAAGGAATGATTTGTGTACATCTTCCCAATTAAGCTCTTATTTGAATATAACCCAATGTTCAATGTGATTGTATTGTTTTCTTGGCCTTGGCGGGTGAAAAAACTGTAAACAAATCGGATCGAAGCAGCGTAATCAGTCCAAAAAAACGGCGAGTTCGGAGCCGAGCTTTTAGTAATTGGCGTGCGATTGTCGGATGCGGATGAATTTTCTCGCGAGCAAAAATTGTGGTTTAGTGAAAATTGTGTGTTTGTTGTGCAACGTTTTGTGCGGGTGTTTGTGAAATGGTTGTTGGAATTTCTGCGTTGGTGGGTGAGTTTCCACATTGATTTATTAACTAGATTTAAGCAAAGTTTGTTAAATTATAAAAAATTTTCTATAATTCAACATTCAACAAAATTTCAGGTCTTTTTAAATTGTTGAATGCAAATTTCAGTTCTTTTTAAATTGTTGAATGAAAATTTCAGGTCTTTTTAAATTGTTGAATGTAAATTTCAGTTCTTTTTAAATTGTTGCATGACAATTTCAGGTCTTTTAAAAATGTGGTTTTATTAAAATTTTGTTAAAATTTTTCGAAATTTTTGGAAAATTTGGAGAAAACTTCCACCACTCCACTTCCATTAAATAATCCAAGCAGTTATTATAGAACTTATATTGACGTGATTTATTGGTGATATTGACGCGAAACTTTTTCCAAAATAATCTAAATTGACTGACTCTTTTTCCAAGTTATTCTAAATTAATTGCAGATTAAAACTATGTACGATACTTGCAGTTACAAGGAAAATAAACAACCCAAGCTTTCTTTAAACGATTCCAATTTTTGCTAGACTCGAAACTTTGATCTCGATTTTCGAATCAGCCCTTTTTCTTAATTGTATCCCGGCCCTCGTAACAATTTCCAAATCTAATGAAATATCTAATAAAATTCTAAGTCTAATAAAATTCATAAATATTATTAATTATTGTCTGTATTAATTATTGGCTGCATATATTATTAATTATTGTCTGTATGAAATTTTGATGGAATTTATATTATAATAAGGACTTGGTGGAGAATACGGGTCTATTGAAACTTAGTGTTGTGGACTTTCTAGCTGGAGTAACTCTTGTTAATCGTCCTTGCCACGGCTTAACTAAGGTCGGAAAGCAAAAATGAAGATTCTACGTTGTCTGGTTCAATAAATATTCGTGTTTTTGTTGAAAATAGTTGTTGACATAAACCTAGCCTATATTGGATCGAGAGTTCGCGCTGCCGCGCGTATGTTGTCTTGATTCATCTGTCCGACAACCTAATCTAACCAACCAAAATGTCAACAACTATTTTCAACAAAAAACACGAATATTTATTGAACCAGACAACGTAGAAGCTTCATTTTTGCTTTCCGATCTTAGTTAAAGAGTGCCAAAGACGATTAATAACAGTTACACCAGGTAAAAAGTCCGCAAAAATATTTTCAACAGACCCGTATTCTCCACCTAACCCTATAATAAATTTATATTATAAGAAGTAAGTTCTGCCGAAATTACCTAATAGGTAATGAATTAATTATTCGATGCTTACGTATTAACGCCACTGCAGCGAGACGTCTCCACATATCGCGCTACCCCCGCGATATGTGGTCTGGATTTATCTGCTCTAATAAAAAAATTAAGCTGAAGGTAAAACCGCACTCAATTCAATTTAATATTAAGAGTTCATTGCGGTTTTACCTAATTTTGAGACGTTTAAAAAAAGAGCAACAATTGCTTAGCTTATTTACTTGTGGATTCCATTTAAACATTTTTGCACACTTATTACTCATCTTCTTTTACACTTTGCACATAAATGAAAACGAGTGCTCGGTTGCAAAGTTAGTGCTGATTTGGAGACAAAATTTCGACGTTGCTTTTAAACAGTCTTCCTCGTCTTGCCTTTCCTTCACGATATTAATACATTATATATTAAAATTTTAAGCGTTTTCTAAGCTTTTAGAAAATATAAAGGGTTAGGTGGAGAATACGGGTCTGTTGAAAATATTTTTACGGACTTTTCATCTGGTGTAACTGTTATTAATCGTCTTTGGCACTCTTTAACTAAGATCGGAAAGCAAAATGAATTTTCTACGTTGTCTGGTTCAATAAATATTCGTGTTTTTGTTGAAAATAGTTGTTGACATTTTGGTTGGTTAGATTAGGTTGTTCGCCGCGAAGCGGACAGATGAATCAAGACAACATACGCGCGGCAGCGGGAACTCTCGATCTAATATAGGTTAGGTTTATGTTAACAAGTATTTTCAACAAAAACACGAATATTTATTGAACCAGACAACGTAGAAGCTTTATTTTTGCTTTCCGATCTTAGTTAAGTTATTTTGTGGATATTTAAACATTTTTGCACACTTATTACTTATCTTCTTTTACACTTTGCACTTAAATGAAATCCAGTGCTCGGTTGCAAAGTTAGTGCCGGTTTGGAGACGAATTTTCTAAATTTCGACGTTGCTTTTAAACCGTCCTCGTCTTGTCTTTCATCACGATATTAATATATCAAATCACAAAATTTTCAGCGTTTCCTAAGCTTTTAGAAAATGTAAAACGAATGCTTCTACTAGTCCAGACATCTTAGTCAAAAAAGGGGTCAATCTCGGAATCTGTCGGAACAAGCTGAATTTTTTTTTTCAAGCTGTCGACCTCTATTTCAGCATTACAAGTGTTGTCTCAAAATCTACATATGCCAACATGTGAGCGTCCTTAGATATTCAAGGTCAAAGGTCGCGAAAATCAGTTTTTTGAGAATATTTCGTTTTCTCTACCTCCTATCGCATTTGCATTTATTATAGAAGTTGTAGAGAATAAAATTCTGAAACCTTTTTTTTATACGCCAAACTGTTTTTAAGATAGAGGACGCAGAGTGTGGAGCGCTCAGCCATACGAACTAGAGATGAGCATGGGACGAGTTTCTCGTTCCAGATCCCATCCCGTGGGACGGATCCCTGTCACTGTCCCATCCCATCACATTATCGTCCCACTGTCCCATCCCACAAACCTAAAATTTTCGCCCCATCCCGGTCGCGTGGCCCGTCCCATTCATCCCATTTTTCCCATACAGCAGACTTTTTTTTCGGTTCAGACTCTCTTAACGATAATTCGTTTAAATTTAATTTTTCCTTAATTACTTTAGCTGACAGTGAGTAATCCTTTTGTCGCAAACGGATCGTAAGACGGAACTACATCCTTACAACGTGCGTATTGGCACAATAAGCAATTAATTATGCACGAACTAAAATTACTGGATTATCAAAACTTATCCCACTCTGTCCCATATAAATTTGTCGTCCCATCCCATCCCACGTAATGTTCATCCCACTTATCTCATCACTTATCTCATCTCCCATGGGACGATGGGATGGGATGGGTCGATGGGATCCCATGCTCATCTCTAATACGAACCTTAGCGCCAGGTAAATCCTGAATCCAAATGTATTATACCGTTTTTTTACTTAATTACTTATTAAATATTAGAATTTGTGAAATTATCCTACGTTATAGAAAATCATACAAACATAAAATGGAACACAGCCTGAATATATAAATATATTCAGCCTTTCCGGAGCTCTATAACAATTATGGAGTCTTTATAGGACTACCAAAACAAATCTCACATGAAATTTGTAAGTTATTTTATAGCTTTCAGCCATCTGTGGACGAGTTTCGAGATTTATCTCTCATCAGCACAGCTTTGCTTCCCTGAACAATAAAAATATTAAGTAAATATTACTTAAATAACAATTTAATATCTTATACTTATATTTCTTTTAAATCAAATTGTTCTGTTTTGTTGAAACGTAAGCCTGAAATTAGTGATTATAAAGACGAGCAAAATAGCGTACGTTTCATTGTATCCGGCCCTCGTAACAATTTCCAAATCTTACAATTAGTCTAATAAAATTAATAAATATTATTAATTATTGTCTGTATTAATTAATGTCTGTAGCTTTATTTTGATAATTAATCAATTTTCTGTTTTTTTGCACGAAACTTTTTTCAAAATATTCTAAATTGACTGAATCATTTTCTAAAACTAAATGTAGATTAAAACTATGTATGATACTTGCATATTAATGAATTAATTGATAAGCGTGATTATATAATTAAGTGTAATCGCTAAAGATTTGCAAATTTCATTTTGCTAGCTATTTCCGTTCGTGAACAACACGTTCCGTTCGTCAGAAATCAGAATTTTCGGCAGAAATTTCCGTTCGTGAGAAATATATAGAAGGCTAGAAATTATGAATGGTTAGTAAGTTGGGTGTAAGATAACATTGCATAATTAGTTTTTAATATAAAAAAGTTACAAATTGGATGATAAAAATGTTCGTCGTTTAGTTTTCGTTGCAAAAATAAAGTTTGTGACTTTTTGAAAAAATTTACAAATATATTTGTGTTTCTTATTTACAAAGTTCTCGTTAACTTGCGTTTTAAATATAATATATCAATATAATAATAATAAAAAAATAATAATAAAAACAAACAGAGCAAGATAATTAAATTTAAACAAAAAATGTTAATGTTTTGCTTGCGTTTGCCTCATAAATAAAACAAAAAATTGTGTGTTTGCGGTTCCTCCCCTCGCGTAAAACTTATAAATATTTTGTCGGATTCGTTGTTTCTTAAATTATTCCATCGCAGTTTCGGTGGAATGTTGAACAAATTTCTTTCACTTCTTCCACGCCTCCTTCACGCCATTATCTCCCTAAACAATAACAAACAAATTTCAAATCAAGTCTAAATCATTGCCGAGTCTAGATAAGAGCTGTCACAAATGAAGTCTAGATCATTGTCTAGTCTAGATCAGGGCAGTCAGAAATCAAGTCTAGATCAGGGGTGTCACAAATCAAGTCTAGAACATTGTCTAGTCTGGATCAGGGCTGTCACAAGTCAAGTCTAGATCATTGTCTGATCTAGATCAGAGCTGTAAAAAAGTCTAGATCAGGGCTGTCAGAAATCAAGTCTAGATCAGGGCTGTCACAAATCAAGTCTAGATCATTGTGTAGTCTAGATCAGGGCTATCACAAATCAAGTCTAGATCAGGGCTGTCAAAAATCAAGTCTAGATCAGTGTCTAGTCTAGATCAGGGCTGTCACATATTACAAATCAAGTCTAAATCATTGCCTAATCTAGATCAGGGCGGTAACAAATCAAGTCTGGATCATTGTCTAGTCTAGATCAGGGCTATCACAAATCAAGTCTAGATCATTGTCTAATCTAGATCAGGGCTGTCACAAATCCCAAATCAAGTCTAGATCAGTGTCTAGATCAGGGCTGTCACAAATCACAAATCAAGTCTAAATCAATGTCTAATCTAGATCAGGGCAGTGACAAATCAAGTCTAGATCAGGGCTATCACAAATCAAGTCTAGATCAGGGCTATCACAAATCAAGTCTAAATCATTGTCTAATCTTGATCAGGGTCGTCACAAATCAAGTCTAGATCATTGTCTAATCTAGATCAGGGCTGTCACAAATCACGTCAAGAACAGTGTCTAGTCTATATCAGGGCTATCACAAAGCAAAAATCAAGTCTGAATCAATGTCTAGTCTAGATCAGGTCTGTTACAAATCAAGTCTAGATCATTGTATAGTCTCGATCCGGGCTGTCACAAATAAAGTCTAGATCAGTGTCTAGTCTAGATCAGGGCAATCACAAATCAAGTCTAAATCATTGTTTAATCTAGGTCAGGGCTGTCACAAATCAAGTCTAGATCATTGTCTAGTCTAGATCAGAGCTGTCACAAAGCACAAATCAAGTCTAAATCATTGTCTAGTCTAGATCAGGGCTGTCACAAATCAAGTCTAGATCATTTTCTAGTCTAGATCAGGGCTGTCACAAATCACAAATCAAGTCTAAATCATTGTCTAATCTATATCAGGGCTGTCTCAAATCAAGTACAGATCATTGTCTAGTCTAAATCAGAGCTGTCACAAATCACAAATCAAGTCTAAATCATTGTCTAGTCTAGATCAGGGCTGGCACAAGTCAAGTCTAGATCAGGGCTGTTACAAATCAAGTCTAGATCATTGTCTAGTCTAAATCAGGGCTGTCACAAAACACAAATCAAGTCTAGAGCAGTGTGTAATCTAGATCCGGGCTGTCACAAATCACAAATCAAGTCTAAATCATTGCCTAATCTAGATCAGGGCTGTCATAAATCAAGTCTAGATCATTGTCTAGTCTAGATCAGAGCTGTCACAATTCACAAATCAAGTCTAAATCATTGTCTAGTCTAGATCAGGGCTGTCACAAATCACAAATCAAGTCTAAATCATTGCCTAATCTAGATCAGGGCTGTCATAAATCAAGTCTAGATCATTGTCTAGTCTAGATCAGAGCTGTCACAAAACACAAATCAAGTCTAAATCATTGTCTAGTCTAGATCAGGGCTGTCACAAATTACAAATCAAGTCTAAATCATTGCCTAATCTAGATCAGGGCTGTCATAAATCAAGTCTAGATCATTGTCTAGTCTAGATCAGAGCTGTCACAAATCACAAATCAAGTCTAAATCATTGTCTAGTCTAGATCAGGGCTGTCACAAATCAAGTCTAGATCATTGTCTAGTCTAGATCAAGGCTGTCACAAAACACAAATCAAGTCTAGATCAGTGTCTAATCTAGATCAGGGCTGTCACAAATCAAGTCTAAATCATTGCCTAGTCTAGATCAGGGCTGTCATAAATCAAGTCTAGATCAGTGTCTAATCTAGATCAGGGCTGTCACAAATCAAGTCTAAATCATTGCCTAGTCTAGATCAGGGCTGTCATAAATCAAGTCTAGATCATTGTCTAGTCTAGATCAGAGCTGTCACAAATCAAGTCTAAATCATTGTCTAGTCTAGATCAGAGCTGTCACAAATCAAGTCTAAATCATTGTCTAGTATAGATCAGGGCTGTCACAAATCAAGTCTAGATCAATGTCTAGTCTAGATCAGGGCTGTCACAAAACACAAATCAAGTCTAGATCAGTGTCTAATCTACATCAGGGCTATCACAAATCAAGTCTAAATCATTGCCTAATCTAGATCAGGGCTGTCATAAATCAAGTCTAGATCATTGTCTAGTCTAGATCAGAGCTGTCACAAATCACAAATCAAGTCTAAATCATTGTCTACTCTAGATCAGGGCTGTCACAAATCACAATCAAGTGTAGATCATTGTCTAGTCTAGATCAGGGCTGTCACAAATCAAGTCTAAATCATTGCCTAATCTAGATCAGGGCTGTCATAAATCAAGTCTAAATCATTGTCTAGTCTAGATCAGGGCTGTCACAAGTCAAGTCTAGATCAGGGCTGTTACAAATCAAGTCTAGATCATTGTCTAGTCTAAATCAGGGCTGTCACAAAACACAAATCAAGTCTAGAGCAGTGTCTATTCTAGATCAGGGCTGTCAGAAATCAAGTCTAAATCATTGCCTAATCTAGATCAGGGCTGTCATAAATCAAGTCTAGATCATTGTCTAGTCTAGATCAGAGCTGTGACAAATCAAGTCTAAATCATTGCCTAGTCTAGATCAGGGCTGTCGCAAATCACAAATCAAGTGTAGATCATTGTCTAGTCTAGATCAGGGCTGTCACAAGTCAAGTCTAGATCAGGGCTGTTACAAATCAAGTCTAGATCATTGTCTAGTCTAAATCAGGGCTGTCACAAAACACAAATCAAGTCTAGAGCAGTGTCTATTCTAGATCAGGGCTGTCACAAATCAGAAATCAAGTCTAAATCATTGCCTAATCTAGATCAGGGCTGTTATAAATCAAATCTAGATCATTGTCTAGTCTATATCAGAGCTGTCACAAATCACAAATCAAGTCTAAATCATTGTCTAGTCTAGATCAGAGCTGTCACAAATCAAGTCTAGATCATTGTCTAGTCTAGATCAAGGCTGTCACAAAACACAAATCAAGTCTAGATCAGTGTCTAATCTAGATCAGGGCTGTCACAAATCAAGTCTAAATCATTGCCTAATCTAGATCAGGGCTGTCATAAATCAAGTCTAGATCATTGTCTAGTCTAGATCAGAGCTGTGACAAATCAAGTCTAAATCATTGCCTAGTCTAGATCAGGGCCGTCGCAAATCACAAATCAAGTGTAGATCATTGTCTAGTCTAGATCAGGGCTGTCACAAGTCAAGTCTAGATCAGGGCTGTTACAAATCAAGTCTAGATCATTGTCTAGTCTAAATCAGGGCTGTCACAAAACACAAATCAAGTCTAGAGCAGTGTCTATTCTAGATCAGGGCTGTCACAAATCAGAAATCAAGTCTAAATCATTGCCTAATCTAGATCAGGGCTGTTACAAATCAAGTCTAGATCATTGTCTAGTCTAAATCAGGGCTGTCACAAAACACAAATCAAGTCTAGATCAGTGTCTAGTCAAGCTCAGGGCTGTCACAAATCACAAATCAAGTCTAAATCATTGCCTAATCTAGATCAGGGCTGTTATAAATCAAGTCTAGATCATTGTCTAGTCTAGATCAGAGCTGTGACAAATCAAGTCTAAATCATTGCCTAGTCTAGATCAGGCCTGTCGCAAATCACAAATCAAGTGTAGATCATTGTCTAGTCTAGATCAGGGCTGTCACAAGTCAAATCTAGATCAGGGCTGTTACAAATCAAGTTTAGATCATTGTCTAGTCTAAATCAGGGCTGTCACAAAACACAAATCAAGTCTAGAGCAGTGTCTATTCTAGATCAGGGCTGTCACAAATCAGAAATCAAGTCTAAATCATTGCCTAATCTAGATCAGGGCTGTCATAAATCAAGTCTAGATCATTGTCTAGTCTAGATCAGAGCTGTCACAAATCAAGTCTAAATCATTGTCTAGTCTAGATCAGGGCTGTCGCATATCACAAATCAAGTGTAGATCATTTTCTAGTCTAGATCAAGGCTGTCACACGCCAAGTCTAGATCAGGGCTATTACAAATCAAGTCTAGACCATTGTCTAGTCTAGATCAGGGCTGTCACAAATCACAAGACCAGTTTAGATCATTGTCTAGATCATTGTCTAGTCTGAATTAGGGCTGTACAACGCGCGGCTCGCGGGTCACATGCGGGGCCACAGAGGGCCTCTAAATGTATACGAGGTTAATTTCCCTAAAATATGAAATATACACAATTTACCCACTTTAACGTTAAAATCACGTCTGTAAATTATTTTTTTCATTTTTTTTAAGGAGCCCTTGTTGTTGGACAGTTGGACAGCCCTGGTCTAGATTATTTAGTCCGATTACTTTATAAGCAGTCTTAATATTCTGATCATACTTACAAATCTGATAAAAATCAATCTTATACATTTATTATATACAGGGTGTCCCAAAAAATGTATACACAGTTTGGTACTAAAGCAAAATTTTGTAATCTTAGCTTAATTGTTAGTCGAGATATTAAATGAACAAGTTAAGTCTAACAAAGAAATTGAGTCGACTTGTCTTCTACATCTAACTGTGTAGAAACTAGACGAGATAGAATAGTCTGCTTTGAAGAAATCTAGAAATGAATTAGTTTAGTCGCTCTGTGTCAAATTTAGTAATCTTAGCGTAATTATTAGTCGGGGTATTAAGTCAAGAAGTTTAGTCTACATTTTCTGTGTGAATTAACTGAAATTGCGTCGACTTGTCTTCTACATCTAACTGTGTAGAAACTAGACGAGATAGAATATTCTGCTTTGTAGAAATCTAGAAATGAATTAGTTTACTCGCTCTGTGTCAAATTTAGTAATCTTAGCTTGATTATTAGTCGAGATATCAAGCAAAAAGTTAAGTCTGCATTTTTTGTGTGGAATAATTGAAATTGCGTCGACTTGTCTTCTAAATCTGACTGTATAGAAACTAGACGAGATAGAATAGTCTGCTTTGAAGAAATCTAGAAATGAGTTGGTTTACTCGCTCTGTGTTAAATTTAGTAATCTTAGCTTGATTATTAGTCGAGGTATTAATCCAAGAAGTTAAGTCTACATTTTCTGTGTGAATTAATTGAAATTGCGTCGACTTGTCTTCTACATCTAACTGTGTAGAAACTAGACGAGATGGAACAGTCTGCTTTGAAGAAACCTAGAAATGAATTTGTTTACTCGCCCTGTGTCAAATTTAGTAATCTTGGCGTGATTATTAGTCGAGATATTAAGTCAACAAGTTAAGTCTAGATTTTTTGTGTGGCTTAATTGAAATTGCGTCGTCTTGTCTTCTACATCTATCTGTGTAGAAACTAGTCAAGATAGAATAGTCTGCTTTGAAGAAATCTAGAAATGAATTAGTTTACTCGCTCAGTGTCAAATTTAGTAATCTTAGCTTGATTATTAGTCGAGAGATTAAGTCAACAAATCGAGTCTAAATTTTGTGTGAATTAATTGAAATTGCGTCGACTTGTCTTCTACATCTAACTGTGTAGAAACTAGACGAGATAGAATAGTCTGCTTTGAAGAAATCTAGAAATGAATTAGTTTACTCGCTCTGTGTCAAATTTAGTAATCTTAGCGTAATTATTAGTCGGGGTATTAAGTCAAGAAGTTTAGTCTACATTTTCTGTGTGAATTAACTGAAATTGCGTCGACTTGTCTTCTACATCTAACTGTGTAGAAACTAGACGAGATAGAATAGTCTGCTTTGAAGAAATCTAGAAATGAATTAGTTTACTCGCTCTGTGTCAAATTTAGTAATCTTAGCGTAATTATTAGTCGAGATATTAAGTCAACAAGTTAAGTCTACATTGTCTGCGTGAATTAATTGAAATTTCGCCGACTTGTCTTCTACATCTAACTGTGTAGAAACTAGACGAGATAGAATAATCTCTTTTGAAGAAATCTAGAAATGAATTAGTTTACTCGCTCTGTGTCAAATTTAGCAATCTTAGCGTAATTATTAGTCGGGGTATTAAGTCAAGAAGTTGCGTCGACTTGTCTTCTACATCTAACTGTGTAGAAACTAGTCAAGATAGAATAGTCTGCTTTGAAGAAATCTAGAAATTAATTAGTTTACTCGGTCTGTGTCAAATTTAATAATCTTAGCATAATTAGTAGTTGAGATATTAAGCGAAGAAGTTAAGTCTACATTTTTAAGACTACGCTGTAACACCAAAGTGGGTATACCTTTTTTGGACACTCTGTATAATATATACAGGGTGGGCTAAATAACGTGACCACCCCAAATATCTCCGTTACCTTTAGAGTGACGGAAAAAATGTCGAAAGGGAATTTTATTGATTTCGAAAGACTGACACAGTGGTTAAAAATACCTTTTTTGTCAAGGTCATAGTTTATGCGTCCTCAAGGTTATCAATGGATTTTCAAACGGGAACATGTTATTTTTTTATCAAGAAATTGTAGCCACTATTCACACGAATCCAGCGATCCATAATATCATGACCTTTGACGTTTCTTTTTGCGTGGATTAACACTGAATGGGCAGTGAATTGTGGCTACAATGGCCACTCACTCACGGAATAAATGAATAATTCGATCGAAACATCGATGATTTCTGTCAGGATAACGTTTTGTGCATAAAGTTCCTGCGCTCGCACAGAGTTCCTACCGGTCTCACCATGAAACAGAATCATATCCACCTTCTGTGCAATACCATTTTCGATACGGTTATTCAAAGTTATTTTTCCTTGGATACACTTGTCAAAGTTCCTTGGAGACACTTGTCAAATCATTTCAAGGTCATGAAATCGTGGGTCACTGGATTCATCTGAATAGTGGCTACAATGTCTTGATACAAAAATAACTTGTTACCATTTGAAAAACCATTGATGACCTTGAGGACGCATAAACCGTGACCTTGACAAACAAGATTTTTTAACCACCGTGTCAGCCCTTCGAAATCAATAAAATTCCATTATGAGATTTTTTTCGTGACTAACTAAAGGTAATGGAGATATATGGGGTGGTCATGTTAAATGGCCCACCCTGTATAATAGTCTTAAATGTCTAACTACAAACTGTGTAATTAGCGTAATGCATACTAATAGCTGATAAATTGTCTAAATGTGTATACTCTAAAGTTGTTGTCTAATCTAGAGTTATTGAGTTACCTGAATTCTCGGCCTCCACTGAGGACATTCGTTCTAGACCTAGACCGAACGAGTTGCGCCCTTCTATCAGCTAAAAAGCAAAATAAAACAAATCCAATGTAAAACGAAAAAATAAAATTAACGCCAAACAGCCGAAAGTTTAAAAAAAATCTTCGATTTAGGCAAATTAAGGCAAAAAGCTAAAATCATAAGGAAATGTGCAACGTAAAAAGTGTCTGGCGGTCGGTTAGCGATACTCACCGAAAGTTTTGCAAAAACTCTAAAACATTGCAAATTACAAACAATTAGTACGAAACCATTGCAAATCTGATTAGAATTAGTGCAAGATCAAGTTTTTGTTAAATTGCAACTAGATAAGAATTATCTGGCATTTAGCACTAATCTGATCAAAATTAGTTTCGTTATTATTTACAAGATTTAAAGCTTGTGGTATTAAGTTAAACTAAATGCGAGTCATCTAGATTTAGCCGAGTTCACTCGATCACTAGTTCACCCAGTTCAATCTATTAAAAGTTATGCCTTGATCACACGTAACGAGTAGAGTGGCGAGACAGTAAACTCGGCCGAGTACTCGGTACGTGTAAACATGTCACCGAGTACACGGCCGAGTGCTCGGCCCAGTAAAATGGCAAGACAGTCACTCGGACCCCTTTCTATTTACTAGGCCGAGTGGCTACCCCCACTCCTACCGCTACTGACTCGCTGTCCCACTCAGCATGTCTGAACAAGTACTCTCGTTTTCTCAGTACGGTGACTAGTTTGTTTGTTTTAATTTTAAATACTAAAATGTTCTACATCCACTCTCAGTAGCGCTTTAAATTCCCCTGGGTCTTCTAATTCCAATTCCCGAAGTAGATTGTAACTTGCTCCAAGTTCGGGTCTCCTCAACATCCAAGGCCTTGTACAAACGCGCTTCTTATCGTTTCGCAACAATTCGTTTAACTGCTCAATTAAATGAGGTATAAGCATCTTAGTGCATTTTTGAATCAAACTTTTACAATCCATCATGATCACTGACTGACTCACTCGGCAAAAAAATTAAAGCGTGTGAACACCTACTCGCCCACTCTACTCTCTCGGCCGAATGACATTTTACTGTACTCGTTACGTGTGATCAAGCCATTAGTCCAAGTGCATACACGAGTTTACTTTGGGATAGTTAAACTTCACAAATCCATTTAGAGTTAGACTATATATACAGGAGATATCTTTGACGGAGTTTACTGCATATTTACCTCCGGCCAGTCGAGGCGCCCGCTTCCGCTTCTGCTCTCTGCTGAACGCGCTTCCCGTCTGCAACGCCTCCAGCAAACTAAAAGACAAGCAATTAGACCAATTCCGAATCAACGTTCAATATAATCGTACCTATCCATCACTCCTTCTTGCGTTTCTGAAGGATTCATGTCGATGATCGCCTTCTTCCTCGCCTCCCGCTCCTGCTTCTCCCTGTCCGCCTTCTCTCGCGCCAACTTCAACCTCTTGTTCTTCTCCTCCTGCTCACGTTCGAGGTCATTATCACGTTTAGCTTCCTAAAACGAAAAAATCTTTTGTATAGTCTAATTAATTCTGTGGTGGAACCAATATGGAAAACTGAGGAATCCCCGTTTCTGTTCCACTCGATCCAATCTTCGTTTGTTTTTTCAAGGACTTACTAGGAAATTGTCTTTGAACGTTTTGAGGTCCGTGAAGAACTCCTCGAAGGTGTACTTCTGCTTGTCGAAGGCGTAGTATTCGGAGAGCTCGCCGAACAGGTTCTCCATCTTCTTGAACATCTTCTGGATCACGTCGCACTGTTCCCGCGCCTCCTTGGCGAACTTCTGCAAAGAAACGTCGAGTCAATAAATGTTAGTTCTTGCCGTTTGGCCTTCACTTACCTCCATCACTTCGACGAACAGATCGTCCTCGCTCTGGGGCACTCGGTTGTTCTTCATGTCGTTGTCCAAATTCTTGATGTCGCGGTCCATCTGGCACAGCGTTTTCTGAATTGTATCCAACGATACTCGACTAGCTCTGCAAAAAAAAACTCATAGATTAATCCAAGAACTGTTTAATAATTAATCTGCAAGTTCATACAAATTTTGTCCAAAACTGTGCTGGAGTTGTCAGAGGAAGAGAGTGGGGTACAATAGATCTATAAAGGTCGCATTACAAGTCACCACCAAGCAGGGCAGACATAGCCTTGTAGCGCCACAGGAAGAAAAAGAAGAGGTGACCACCATGCGGGCCAAGACCCACATAGGCTTGTAGCGCCACAGGAAAAAGAAGAAGAGAAGTTACCACCAAGCAGGCTAAGACCCACAATCTGGTAGCGCTGGTAGCCACAGAAAGAAGAGAATTGGCCACCAAGAAAAAGACCCACAAAGGCTTGTAGTGCCACAGGAAGAAGAAGAGGTGACCACCAAGCAGGCCAAGACCCATATAGGCTTGTAGCGTCACAGGAAGAAGAAGAAGAAAAGTCATCACCAAGCAGGCTAAAAGTCTAAACACCAAGCAGGCTAAAAGGCTAAACACCAAGCAGGCTAAAGCTGGTAGCGCCACAGGAAGAAGAGAAGTGATCATCAAGAAGAAGACCCACATATTCTTTTAGTGCCACAGGAAGAAGAAGGGGTGACCACCAAGCAGGCTAAGAACCACATTAGCTGGTAGTGCCACAGAAAGAAGACAAGAGACCACCAAGAAGAAGACCCACATAGGCTTGTAGTGTCACAGGAAGAAGAAGAGAAGTCACCATCAAGCAGGCTAAGATCACATAAGCTGGTAGCGCCACAGGAAAAAGAGAACTGACCATCAAGAAGAAGACGCACATAGGCTTGTAGTGCCACAGGAAGAAGAAGAGGTGACCACCAAGCAGGCCAAGACTCACATAGACTTGTAGCGCCATAGGAAGAAGAAGGGAAGTGACCACCAAGCAGGCTAAGACCCACATAAGTTGGTAGCGCCACAGGAAAAAGTGATGTGGTCACCTCTTGGTGGTCAAATCTTGGTGGAGAAGTCCCACATAGATTTGTAGTGCCCAGGAAGAAGAAGAGGTGACCAACAAGCAAGCCAAAAGCCACATAGGCTTGCAGCGCCAGAGGAAGAAGAAGAGAAATCACCACCAATAGGCTAAGGCCCCCATAAGCTGGTAACGCCACAGGAAAAAGAGAAGTGACCACCAAGAAGAAGACCCACATAGCTTGTAGTGCCAAAGGAAGAAAAAGAGGTGACCACCAAGCTGGCCAAGACCCACATAGGGCTTATAGCGCCACAGGAAGAAGAAGAGAAGTCACCACCAAGCAGGCTAAGACCCACATAAGCTGGTAGCTCCACAGGAAGAAGAGAAGTGACCACCAAGAAGAAGACCCTCATAGCTTGTAGTGCCACAGGAAGAAGAAATAGAGGTAACCATCAAGCTGGCCAAGACCCACATAGGGCTTGTAGCGCCACAGGAAGAAGAAAAGTCACCACAAGGCAGGCTAAGACCGCCATAAGCTGGTAGCTCCACAGGAAGAAGAGAAGTGATCACCAAGAAGACCCACATAGGCTTGTAGTGCCACAGGAATAAGAAGAAGAGGTGACCACCAAGCTGGCCAAGACCCACATAAGCTGGTAGCGCCTCAGGAAGAAGAGAGCGCCATAGACTTGTAGCGCCATAGGAAGAAGAAGAGAAGTGACCACCAAGCAGGCTAAGACCCACATAAGCTGGTAGCGCCACAGGAAAAAGAGAAGTGACCACCAAGAAGAAAACCCACATAGGCTTGTAGTGCCACAGGAAGAAGAAGAAGAGGTGACCACCAAGCTGGCCAAGACCCACATAAGCTGGGAGCGCCTCAGGAAGAAGAGATGTAACCATCTCTTGGTGGTCACATCTTGGTGGAGGAGTCCCACATAGACTTGTAGTGCCCAGGAAGAAGAAGAGGTGACCAACAAGCAGGCCAAGAGCCACATAGGCTTGTAGCGCCACAGGAAGAAGAAGAGAAGTCACCACCAATAGGCTAAGGCCCACATAAGCTGGTAGCGCCACAGGAAAAAGAGAAGTGAACACCAGGAAGAAGAACCACATAGCTTGTAGTGCCACAGGAAGAAGAAGAAGAGGTGACCATCAAGTTGGCCAAGACCCACATAGGGCTTGTAGCGCCACAGGAAGAAGAAAAGTCACCACCAAGCAGGCTAAGAACCACATAAGCTGGTTGCGCCACATGAAAAAGAGAAGTGACCACCAAGAAGATGACCCACATAGGCTTGTAGTGCCGCAGGAAGAAGAAGAAGAGGTGACCACCAAGCAGGCTAAAAGGCTAAACACCAAGCAGGCTAACGCTGGTAGCGCCACAGGAAGAAGAGACGTGATCATCAAGAAGAAGACCCACATATGCTTTTAGTGCCACAGGAAGAAGAAGGGGTGACCACTAAACAGGCCAAGAACCACATTAGCTGGTAGTGCCACAAGAAGGAGAGAAGAGACCATCAAGAAGAAGACACACATAGGCTTGTAGTGTCGCAGGAAGAAGAAGAAGAGGTGACCACCAAACTGGCCAAGACTCACATAGGGCTTGTTACGCAACAGGAAGAAGAAGAGAAGTCAACACCTAGCAGGCTAAGATCACATAAGCTGGTAGCGCCGCAGGAAAAAGAGAACTGACCATCAAGAAGGAGACGCACATAGGCTTGTAGTGCCACAGGAAGAAGAAGAGGTGACCACCAAGCAGGTCAAGACTCACATAGACTTGTAGCGCCATAGGAAGAAGAAGAGAAGTGACCACCAAGCAGGCTAAGACCCACATAAGTTGGTAGCGCCACAGGAAAAAGAGATGTGGCCACCTCTTGGTGGTCAGATCTTGGTGGAGAAGTCCCACATAGACTTGTAGTGCCCAGGAAGAAGAAGAGGTGACCAACAAGCAGGCCAAGAGTCACATAGGCTTGTAGCGCCAGAGGAAGAAGAAGAGAAATCACCACCAATAGGCTAAGGCCCACATTAGCTGGTAGCGCCACAGGAAAAAGAGAAGTGACCACCAAGAAGAAGACCCACATAGCTTGTAGTGCCACAGGAAGAAGAAGAAGAAGAGGTGACCACCAAGCTGGCCAAGACCCACATAGGGCTTCTAGCGCTACAGGAAGAAGAAGAGAAATCACCACCAAGCAGGCTAAGAACCACATAAGCTGCTAACGAAACAGGAAAAAGAGAAGTGACCACCAAGAAGAAGATCCACATAGGCTTGTAGTGCCACATGAAGAAGAAGAAGAGGTGACCAACAAGCTGGCTAAGAACCACATAAGCTGGTAGCGCCACCGGTAAAAGAGAAGTGGCCACCAAGAAGAAGACCTACATAGGCTTCTAGTGCCACAAGAAGAAGAAGAAGAAGAAGAAGAGGGTGACCACCAAACTGGCCAAGACCCACATTGGGCTTGTAGCGCCACAGGAAGAAGAAGAGAAGTCACCACCAAGCAGGCTAAGAACCACATAAGCTGGTCGCGCCACAGGAAAAAGAGAAGTGACCACCAAGAAGAAGACCCACACGGGCTTGTAGCGCCACAGGAAGAAGAAGAAGACAAGTCACTACCAAGATCTACAATCTATATCCAGAGATTGTCTAGAAGCAATTTAGACCACACCTTGACTAACGTTTGTCTAAAACTCACCTATCGATGTGAGGCCATTCGTCCGGGAAATTCAGACACTCGGGAAACTTCTTCTCTGCCGTCTCCACAATGTAATGCAACAGAGTCTGTTTGTTGTTCAAATCCTTCGTTCCAGTCAACTACAACAAAGATACGACACAAATAACTCAAGTCCTCCATCACAATCTACGTCCAAAACCCATTGGCCTTCATCAAAATTGTGATCATCAAACACCTAGCAAGAAGCCTTGGAATCTACTCAACCATTCAACACTCACCTTTGTTAAAAAGCTAATTTCGAACGCGTGCGCTTGAGCGTTCCTGGTGCCGGTGTTCATGTAGTTGCCGAGCAGCAGGACGAGCTCCAACAGTTTGGCGAACTTCTGGCTTTTCTTGACCTCCTCGCAGGCGGCGGTCGCGGCCACGATGTCCGGCTTCACGTCGTTCACCATCTCGACGTAGTTCTGCTTGAACTTGAGCGACTTGAGCCGCGGCACCAGCCGCTTCACCTCCGCCATCTTCAGGCAGAACTGCTCCGCCTCCGTCAGCTGCTTGTACGAGTCCTTGTACTGCTGCAACTGCGCCAACTGGTCCGGCGGCGGCAAATTCTAAACAAAAAACGAATTATCCGACTTAACCTGATAACTGGAATCCCTTACTTGTATTAGTTGTTCTAAGACGCTTTCCGTTAAGACTTTGCCGTCGCATTTCAGCAGACACTTCTTGATATCGTCGTAGTCCATATGCTTCAGGCTTCCTCCTAGTAGTATACTAATGTTTTGAGCAGTCTTCCCGTCTAAGACTTTGAGTTCCTTGGCCTTCTTCATAGTTCCAACATTGCTACCCCTTCATACAAGCGATTTAATTTTGTTATTACTACCGAAGTTAAAAACTTACTTATCGACGTCGTCAATCTTTTTGGTGATGGGTTTGGAGGTGAAGCGACTAGCCAATCCATCTAAGATATCGTTGGACGCCAAATCCTCTTCCTTAACCTTACACCAAAACGACTTCTCCGTTAACCTTGAAGGAATGATAGTTTTCCAATTAGCCTTTTTGAGCGGCGCCGAGGTTTCCCACTTCTTTTTGGGCTTCAAGAAGTGCGGTAAGACCGGCCCGCTCATACCAGGCAAAGGCACAGCGCCTGGGATTGGAGGAGGACCCATCATGGGTGGAGGTGGTGGACCCATACCTGGGAAGGGAGGAGGTGGAGGACCCATGCCGGGCGGTGGAGGCGGCGGAGGAGCCATTCCAGGCATTGGAGGAGGTGGAGGACCCACCGCTCCAGGCATTGGAGGCGGTGGAGGCCCGACCATTCCGGGCAGGGGAGGCGGTGGAGGTGCGCCGGGAAGCGGTGGAGGGTTCGGACAAAGCGCTTTGGAGACTATATCAAAGGCGCTTTGATCGAGTTTTCCGGTTTGGTGGGAAGAGCCCTTGCCTTCGGCTATTGCTAGCTTCGCCAAGGCTTCTTCTTTCAACGCCAAGGCTTCTTCCAGTTGCTTTTTGACTTGCTCGTATTTTTCCTCTTCAATTGAAGGAGGTTTATCTAGAACGATTGAGTAAAACAAAACGTAATTTAAACATTGCTGCATTTACCTTTAAGTTCATCAAACAGAGGCTGTAAGTCTATGTTGAGATGCTTTTTACTGAAATCTGGATCTAATCCGGACTTGTGCAAGACTATTTGAGTTACGCATTCTTCGATTATCTTGTAGTAGACTGGCCTAGAAAACGCGGATTTAAATCTTTCCAGTTCTTGTGTTCGATTTTACCTTGTTATGTGATCGTCGCGGATGAAGAGCAGATGCTGCAGGATGCTGAGGAAGTAGGGTTCGGCGCTGGTGTCCAGCGTGGTGTTCTTAAGCACCTCGAAGCAATCGTTGATGTCGTCCATGTCGATTTTGACGTTCTCGAACCGCTGGTTCAGTTCGTAGGCGTCGTCCTCCTTGTTCAGCTCGAACACGTCCATCTGGGTCTTGATCACAGGATTCGTTTCAGACTTTAATTTATCTAGAAAACTAGATAGTTAGACTAAATCGAATATGATATGAAGCTTCGTCTATTTTTGGGTTCCTATGACGTCTTTCGTTTTAATTGGTAGTTAGGGGGTTCCTCAGGTATCGTTAATGAAAAGGTTAATCACTAATCTTAGTTAGGAAGTTTTGGTTTGAATACATGGAGTAGATTGGACTTACCTAAGTAGTCGTATAGTCCATTTCTGACGATTTCGTTTCTCAAATGGACGCGGAAATCGAAATCGTCGGTTGTCGTCAATAAAGAATTCATGAACTTCAAGCAATTTGCCTAAAACAAAAGTCCTAATAAAATTTCATTCGAATGTAAAATTGCGTTGTTTCGCTATTGGTTGGTGGGAACGCCACAGCGCCAGAACCGTACCGGCCCTAAAGCGCAATCACTATCAACAGCAAATACATCCCCATTATCAAGATCATCTCGTGAAATGTTCGCAGATTTTCTCGCTCTCCTATTTGCATGGGTTGTCCTAACGCATTAGTTTCTTACCCACAAGTCGACATTTTTAGTCTTGGTGATGCAGTTGGTGAAGGGGATGAACCGCTCGCAATGTTTCTCCTCGCCGACCTCGGTCACGGCCAGCAGGGCGCGGTCGGTGCCCAAAATCCTGGGGTTGTCGTCGCTCAGAAAACACAGGGCGGCCAATATCTATAAGAACGAGCAAATAATAATATTTGTACATGGCCTATCTGCTCTGGCCTATCTATCTAGCAGACGACTTTGTATATTTGACGAGCCACTTAGCCTAACTGATAGACTACAACGCCTATAGGACAGATTACTATACCTATCTGACAGATTACTTGGCCTATCTACTCTGGCCTAACTTACAGATTACTTGGTGTATCTGTCTGACAGACTAGATTGTATATTTGACAGAGTAGCACTTGCCTTAACTAATAGACTACTTCGCCCATAAGACCTCTCTGACAGATTACTTGGCCTATCTATCTGACTGGCCTATTTTATGTATTTGACAGGCCAGTTGGCCTAACTGACAGATTACTAAGTCTATCTGTCTGAAAAACTACTTCGCCCATAAGACAGATTACTTAACTTACCTGACAGATTACTTGCCCTATATACTCTGGCCTAACTGACAGATTATTTGGTCTCTCTGTCTGACAGACTACTTTGTATATTTGATAGATCACTTGCCTTAACTGACAGACTACTTCACCCATAAGACAGATTACTTGACCTATCTGACAGATTACTTGGCCCATCTATCTGACGGACTAATTTATGTATTTGACAGGCCACTTAGTCTAACTGACAGATTACTTGGTCTATCTGTCTGAAAAACTACTTCGCCCATAAGACAGCTTACTTAACCTGTCTGACAGATTACTTGGCCTATCTATCTGTCAGACTACTTTGTATATTTGACAGACCACTTGCTCTAACTGACAGACTACTTTGCCCATAAGACAGATTACTTAATTTACCTGACAGATTATTTGGCCTATCTACTCTGGTCCAACTGACAGATTACTTGGTCTACCTGTCTAACAGACTACATTATATATTTGACAGAGAACTTGCCTTAACTGACAGACACTTCGCCTATAAGACAGATTACTTGACCTATCTGACAGATTACTTAGCCTATTTACTCTGGCCTAACTGACAGATTACTTGGTCCAGCTGTCTGACAGACTACATTATATATTTGACAGAGAACTTACCTTAACTGACAGACACATTGCCTATAAAACAGATTATTGACCTATCTGACAGATTACATGGCCTATCTATCTGACAGACTATTTTATGTATTTGACAGATTACACGACCTATCTGACAGATTACTTGGCCTATCTACTCTGGCCAATGCATCTGACAGATTGTTTTATATATTTGACAGGCGCCACTTGGCCTAACTGACAGATTATTTGGTCTCTCTGTCTGACAGACTACTTTGTATATTCGATAGACCACTTGCCTTAACTGACAGACTACTTCACCCATAAGACAAATTACTTGACCTATCTGACAGATTACTTGGCCCATCTATCTGACAGACTAATTTATGTATTTGACAGGCCACTTAGCCTAACTGACAGATTACTTGGTCTATCTGTCTGAAAAAATACTTCGCCCATAAGACAGCTTACTTAACCTATCTGACAGATTACTTGGCCTATCTATCTGTCAGACTACTTTGTATATTTGACAGACCACTTGCTTTAACTGACAGATTACTTCGCCCATAAGACAGATTAATTAACTTACCTGAGAGATTACTTGGCCTATCTACTCTGGCCTAACTGACAGATTACTTGGTCTATCTGTCTGATAGACTACATTATATATTTGACAGAGAACTTGCCTTCACTGACAGACACTTCGCCTATAAAACAGATTACTTGACCTTTCTGACAGATTACTTGACCTGTCTGCTCTGGCCTATCTATTGGTGAGACTACTTTGTATATTTGACAGGCCACTAAGCCTGACAGATTACTAAGCCTATAAGACAGACCACTTGCCCTAACTGACAGATCAATCCGCTTATAAGGCTGATTACTTGACCTATCTGACAGATTACTTGGTCTATCTACTCTGGCCTAACAGACAGATTACTTGGTCTATCTGTCTGACAGACTACATTGTATATTTGACAGTGCACTTGCCTTAGCAGACAGACTACTTCACCCCTAAGACAGATTACTTGACCTATCTGACAGATTACTTGACCTATCTGACAGATTACTTGACCTATCTGACAGATTACTTGACCTATCTGACAGATTACTTGGCTTATCTATCTGACAGACTATTTTATATATTTGACAGGCCACTTAGCCTAACTGACAGATTACTTGGTCTATCTGTCCGACAGACTACTACGCCCATAAGACAAATTACTCGACCTATCTGAAAGATTGCTTGGCCTATCTCTCTGTCAGACTACTTTGTATATTTGACAGACCACTTGCCCTAACTAACAGACTACTTCGCCCATAAGACAGATTACTTAACTTACCTGACAGATTACTTGGCCTATCTACTCTGGCCTAACTGACAGATTACTGGTCTATCTGCCTGACTAGACTACTTTATATGTTTGACAGACCACTTGCCCTAACTGACAGACTCCTTCGCCTATAAGACAGATTACTTGACTTATCTGACAGATTACTTGATATATCTACTCTGGTCTATCTATCTGCCAGACTACTTTGTATATTTGACAGGCCACTCAGCCTGACAGATTAC
This sequence comes from Phosphuga atrata, assembly GCA_944588485.1. Taxonomy (NCBI): domain Eukaryota; kingdom Metazoa; phylum Arthropoda; class Insecta; order Coleoptera; family Silphidae; genus Phosphuga; species Phosphuga atrata. The sequence continues at coordinate 4,139,735 of OX155904.1, forward strand.
TTCTACTTCGCCCGTAAGACAGATTACTTGACCTATCTGACAGATTACTTGGCCTACCTACTCTGGCCTATCTATCTGTAAAACTGTTTCATATGTTTGACAGGCCACTTAGCATATCTGACAGATTACTTGGTCTGTCTGTCGCACAGACTACACCACTTGCCCTAACTGACGGACTACTTAGCCTATAAGACAGAATACTTGACCTATCTGACAGAATACTTGGCCTATCTATCTGTCAGATTGTTTTACATATTTGACAGAACGCTTAGTCTAACTGACAGATTATTTGGTCTATCTGGCCACTCAGCTTGACAGATTGCGAAGTCTATAAGACAGACTACTTGACCTAGTTGACAGATTACTTCGCCTATAAGACAAATTACTTCACATATCTGACAGATTACTTGGCCTATCTACTCTGGCCTATCTATCTGTCAGACTGTTTTATATATTTGACAGACCACTTAGCCTAACTGACAGATTACGTGTTCTATCTGCCTGACAGACTGCTTTGTCCATTTGACAGTCCACTTGCCCTAACTGACAGACTACTTCGCCTATAAGACAAATTACATGACCTATCTGACAGATTACTTGGCCTATCTCTCTGTTAGACTGTTTTATATATTTGACAGGCTACTTAGCCTAACTGACAAGTTACTTGGCCTATCTGTCTGACAGACTGATTTGCCTATTTGATAGACCACTTGCCCTAACTGACAGACTACTTCGCCTATAAGACAAATTACATGACCTATCTGACAGATTACTTGGCCTATCTATCTGTCAGGCTGTTTTATATATTTGACAAGCCACTTAAACCTAACTGACAGATTATTTGGTCTATCTGTCTGACAGACTACTTTGTATATTTGACAGATTACTACTTCGAATATAAGACAGATTACTGGACCTATCTGACGGATTACTTGGCCTATCTATATGTCAGACTACTTTGTATATTTGACAGGCCACTGAGCCTGACAGATTTCTTAGACTATAAGACAGACTACTTGACTTGCCTGATAGATCACTTGGCCTATCTGACTACCTGACGTATATGACAGACTACTTTACCTATTTGACAGACTACTCGACTTATCTGGCAGACTACTTGATCAAACTACTCAGCTTATCTGACAGACAATACTTGGTCCCATTTGACAGAATACTAAGTCTAGTAGATTATTTACCTGCAAGGCTAAAACGGAGACCTGGGGCTTCATGTAGTCTATGCACTTGGCGACGATCTTGTGGCCTGAACCGTCGCGCAGAAACGCCTTCAACCCCTCCGTGTTGTTGGTAAACTTCAAGATGCCCTTCAGACACTCGATCTGCACCCGCTGGAACTTCTCCTCCTTATTACTGAACAAAACGAAATCAATTACAATTAGATTATATAGAATCAATTATTACTTACTAAGACGTGGCGATGTCGAGCACTTTGAAGAGGATGCACATGCCCTCCTGTCCGAACTCGCTGACCCAGGTCAGGGGGTTGTTGGTGAGGGCGATGCGCAGCGACTCGACGCAGTGGAAGATCTTGTGCGGGCTGAGCACCTCGTGCCGGCTGTAGTTCTCCAGGTAGTCGATGTACTGCTGCGGCTTGTCGAACTTGCTCTTAGTCTCCTGGTTGGCCCCCTTGAACTGCATGATCAGCATCCGCCGCTTCATGTTCAGCGTGAACGAGTCCAGCGGCTCGCGTTTCTCGCCATTCAAATTCATATCATTCTAAAGAAATAGATTATATATTGATTGGCCTATCTGGCGGACAAATTGGCCTATTTGGCTTATTTGATAGACTACTTTGCCTAATTGACGAGCTGCATGGCCTATTTGACAAACTACTTGATCTATTTGACAGTTTACTTGGCCTATTTGACAGGTTCATTGGCCTATTTGACAGCTTCAATGGCCTATTAGACAGGTAACTTATCTATTTGACAGATTACTTAAGGAGACTACTTGTCCTATTTCAAAGACACGTTGGACTATTTGTCAGATTACTTGGTACCTGTAACAGACTATTTGGCCTAACTGATAGACCACATAGACTGCCTGCCAGAACACATGGACTAATTGACAGACCACAAATGACCTAACTGACAGACCACATGATCTGACTGACAGACCACATGGCCTAACTGACAGACCACATGACCTAACTGACAGACCACATAGCCTAACTGACAGACCACATGGCCTAACTGACAGACCACATGGATTAACTTTCAGACCACATAAACTAATTGACACAGCACATGGCCTATCTGACAGATCACGTGGTTTATCTGACAGACTAGTTAGGCCGTTTAAACCATTCTTTCTATTCAACGGAATACTAAGGCTATCTATGTTTGGAGAAATACGAACCAGGAGGTCCTCAAACTTGGTGTTGAGCTCCTTCTCGTCCATGGCGTTGATGATCTGTTCGTACTGTCGCTGCTCCGATTCCGGGTCCATTTCCAGGTCCGTCTCGGACAGCGGCCTGGCGCTCTGCACCGACGTCGGCCTCGACGTCGCATTTCCCTTCTTGCCCGTCTTAAACAGGGACTCCAACTACAAACAGAAAACATAGATATCTAGATAAATAACCAAGTAGTCTAATTAGACTTGTCTGTTTGATCTTGACTGTCCAATATTGATTGTCTAGTCTATACGTGATTGCTTAGCCTAGTCCTAACTGTCTACGCTAGTATTGACTGTTCAGGTCTGGTTGTCTAGTCCTGACTGTCTTGTCTAATCTTAGACAGTCTATGTCTAGTCTTGACTGTCTTGTCTAATCTTGACATTCTAAATCTAATCATGAGACTCTAAATCTAATCTTGACAGCCTAAATCTAATCTTGACAGTCTAAATCTAATCTTGACAGTATAAATCTAATCTTGACAGTATAAATCTAATCTTGACAGTCTAAATCTAATCTTGACTGTCTAAATCTAATCTTGGCAGCCTAAATCTAATCTTGACAGTCTACATCTAATTTTGACATTCTAAATCTAATCTTGACAGACTAAATCTAATCTTGACAGTCTAAATCTAATCTTGACAGACTAAATCTAATCTTGACAGTCAAAATCTAATCTTGACAGTCTAAATATAATCTTGACAGTCTAAATATAATCTTGACAGTCTAAATCTAATTTTGACATTCTAAATCTAATCTTGACAGTCAAAATCTAATCTTGACAGTCTAAATATAATCTTGACAGCGTAAATCTAATCTTGACAGACTAAATCTAATCTTGACAGTCTAAATCTAATCTTGACAGTATAAATCTAATCTTGACAGTCTACATCTATTTTTGACATTCTAAATCTAATCTTGACATTCTAAATCCAATCTTGACAGTCTAAATCTAATTTTGACATTCTAAATCTAATCTTGACAGTCAAAATCTAATTTTGACAGTCCTAATATTGATAGTCTAAATCTACTCTTGACAGTCTAAATCTAATCTTGACAGCGTAAATCTAATCTTGACAGACTAAATCTAATCTTGACAGTCTAAATCTAATCTTGACAGTATAAATCTAATCTTGACAGTCTAAATCTAATCTTGACTGTCTAAATCTAATCTTGGCAGCCTAAATCTAATCTTGACAGTCTACATCTAATTTTGACATTCTAAATCTAATCTTGACATTCTAAATCTAATCTTGACAGACTAAATCTAATCTTGACAGTCTAAATCTAATCTTGACAGACTAAATCTAATCTTGACAGTCTAAATCTAATCTTGACAGTCTAAATCTAATCTTGACAACCTAAATCCAATCTTGACAGTCTACATCTAATTTTGACATTCTAAATCTAATCTTGACATTCTAAATCCAATCTTGACAGTCTAAATCTAATTTTGACATTCTAAATCTAATCTTGACAGTCAAAATCTAATCTTGACAGTCTAAATATAATCTTGACAGTCTAAATCTAATTTTGACAGTCCTAATATTGATAGTCTAAATCTACTCTTGACAGTCTAAATCTAATCTTGACAGCGTAAATCTAATCTTGACAGACTAAATCTAATCTTGACAGTCTAAATCTAATCTTGACAGTATAAATCTAATCTTGACAGTCTAAATCTAATCTTGACTGTCTAAATCTAATCTTGGCAGCCTAAATCTAATCTTGACAGTCTACATCTAATTTTGACATTCTAAATCTAATCTTGACATTCTAAATCTAATCTTGACAGACTAAATCTAATCTTGACAGTCTAAATGTAATCTTGACAGACTAAATCTAATCTTGACAGTCTAAATCTCATCTTGACAGTCTAAATCTAATCTTGACAACCTAAATCCAATCTTGACAGTCTACATCTAATTTTGACATTCTAAATCTAATCTTGACATTCTAAATCCAATCTTGACAGTCTAAATCTAATTTTGACATTCTAAATCTAATCTTGACATTCTAAATCTAATCTTGACAGTCAAAATCTAATCTTGACAGTCTAAATATAATCTTGACAGTCTAAATCTAATTTTGACAGTCCTAATATTGATAGTCTAAATCTACTCTTGAGAGTCTAAATCTAATCTTGACAGCGTAAATCTAATCTTGACAGACTAAATCTAATCTTGACAGTCTAAATATAATCTTGACAGTCTAGTCTTGACTTTCTAGTCTAGTATTGACTGTCTAGTCTGCGATTAGTCTTATTGTCTAGTCTAGTCTTGATTATCAAATCTAATCTTGTTTGGTGTAGTTCATTCTTGTTTGTGTTAATATTTAAATGAGAAGGAGCATTTAAAAATAGAAATTATTTAAACAACCAGCTGGTCGTCGTTCAAGGTTATTTGGCGAAGGCAGAGGAATTAGTCATTCAGCAAACGATTCTAATCCGTTTACGGGAGTCGAACGGCGACAGAGAGACGTCGATCTCGACTAATCCAAGTTGTGGATTAACCTAATCCCACCGTTTAGTCTAGTTAATGTATCTTATGCAATGAATTATAATGTTGCTTATGTAAGAATTGCAAAAGCGAACGTTTAGTGGAGTTAGACAACAAAATTTTAATTGCGTGCTAAATATGAGATTGTTAGGCAAAAATATGCTAATTCGCATCACGTTCGGCAAAGCAAATAATACTTACGTAACTGTACATTGTTTGCGCCGTTTAATCCTCCTAATCCGAGCGCTACAACGAAAAATTCAAAAGATAATAAACACTTTGTTTATCTGTGCTAACTTTGTCTAATATAGCCTTGACTATTCGATCTTGACTTGTTTTGTCTGTCTATACTTCTTCTATAGTCTGTCTATACTTATTCTATGTCTATCTGTCTTGTCTGTCCAGTTTGAGTGAATGTGACGAACAATGGTGATCACAGTTTAAAAAACGGCCTAACTCCGTCCCTATAATCACAATATTAGGCTATTTCTACATTGAGTATTATAGCTAACGAAGTCAGTTTATTGAAATCACAAATTTAAATAAAACTTCGTATTTTGTCGATTAGGCCAATATTTGTAAGAACGGCCAAAAGAAAAATGGCCTAACTGCAACTAGTCCGTTCCTAATGAGAATCTTGGGCCATTTGTGAACCGAGTATTATAGCAAACGGTTTAATGAAATCACAAATAAAATAAGACCTCTTATTTTATCGGTTAGGCCAATATATTGCGGTTTTATATGTAACAACGGTTCAAAAAAAAACGGCCTAACTCCAACTGATCCGTTCCTAATGAGAATCTTGTCAATATGAGTCATCATATTGATTCTAGACTGTGACAGATGACATCTAAATTCTTGACAGTGCCAAATGGCGCTATCTCCACAGTAGTCGCCTTCTAAAATCTACAAAGTCATTATCTAGAATTTATAAAGTGACAGATGTCAGCATCTATTACGTCATTATTTGACGTATATAGTCATTCAGTAGATTCTCTGATGAGATGATAACATGTCATTATATTGACAGTGGTATATGTCATTGTAATAGAATCTAGACACTGAAAGATGTTATTATCTAGATTCTACACAGTAACAAATGTCATAATACAAATTCTCGACAGTGACAGATGTCAGTATCTAGATTCTAGAAGGAATTTACGTCATTATCTAGATTCTAGACAGTTAATCTATATATTCCCGACAGTTATATCATTATCTAGATTCTAGAAAGTGACAGGATGACATTATCTACATTCTGGACAGTAGACGCTATCTAGAATTTACACAGTTTTTATCTAGAATTTACTCAGTTTTTATCTAGAATTTACACAGTGCCAGATGTTATTATCTATTATGTCATTATTTAACATGTCAATTCTAATACACGTTATTATAATAGACACTAACAGATGTCATAATCTAGAATACACACAGTAACAAATGTAATAATCTAAATTGCGGGCAGTGACTTTATCTTGATTCAGTCATTATCAGTATTATCATTATCTTTATTCTAGACAGTGATAGATGACATCTAAATTCTAGACAGTGACAGATGGCACTATCACCACAGTGGCCGCCATCTAGAATTTAAAGAGTTATTATCTAGAATTTACAAAGTGATAGATGTCAGTATCTATTGTGTCATTATTTAACTTACTAGACTGATTCTATATGATAACATGTCATTATATAGACATTGCGTCATTATAACAGAATCTATATATCATTATCTAGATTCTAGCAGGAATATATATGTATATATATATATATATATATATATATATATATATATATATATATATATATATATATTCTAGATGCTAAAGAGTTCTGTCATTATCTAGATTTCCGAAAGTTGTCATTATCTAGATTTTCCGAAAGTTGTCATTATCTAGATTTTCCGAAAGTTGTGTCATTATCTAGATTCCCGAAAGTTGTGTCATTATCTACATTTCCGAAAGTTGTGTCATTATCTAGATTTCCGAAAGTTGTGTCATTATCTAGATTTCCGAAAGTTGTGTCGTTATCTAGATTTCCGAAAATTGTGTCATTATCTAGATTTCCGAAAGTTGTGTCATTATCTAGATTTCCGAAAGTTGTGTCATTATCTAGATTTCCGAAAGTTGTGTCATTATCTAGATTTCCGAAAGATGTGTCATAATCTAGATTCTAGACAGAAAAATAAGGATGCAGAATGAGTATCTTGGGCCATTCATCAAACGGAATACGGCCTAACTCCAACCGATCCGTTCCTAATGAGAAATTTGGGCCATTTCTACACCGAGTATTATAGCAAACTGTTTAATGAAATCGCAAATAAAGTAATACCGGTTCAAAAGCAAAGCGGCCTAACTGCAACCGATATGTTCCTAATGAGAATCTTGGGCCATTTGACTATTATAGCAAACGGTTTAATGAAAACGCATATAAAAAAAAAAACTCGTATTTTGTCGGTTAGGCCACTATATCGCGTTTTTATATGTAACGTTGGTTCAAAAGAAAAACGGCCTAACTCCTACTGATCCGTTACTAATGAGAATGTTGGGTCATTTCTACACCGAGTATTAAAGCAAACGGTTTAATGAAATCAAAAATAAAATGTAACAACTGTTCAAAACGAAAACGGCCTAACTTCAACCGATCTGTTCTTAATGAGAATCTTGGGCCATTTATACATCGAGTCGTATTGAAAACGTTTTAATGAAATCACTAATAAAAATAAAACTCGTATTTTGTCGGTTAGGCCACTATATCGCGCTTTTACATGTAACACCACTTCGAGAGAAAAATGGCCTAACGCAACAGAATCTCAATTTAGGCCCATTCCTACAAGTGGACGATTGTGAACAGCAAACGTGTTTTGTTATTAACAAACGATTACGCATTTGTTGCGAATTTTACAACAAGTTCCGTCAAGATTTCCTTGTAATAATAATGATAATAAAAAAAAACATGCAAGATTCCAGAAGATTAATCAGCGAAAGGTCGAAAGAATTCGCAATAACAATATAAAAAACTAATAATAAACGCAACTCATTCGGTCTTGACCAGCTCTGACGAATAATTCCACGAGAAAACAAAAATGAGGTAAGCAGGTACAAGACTGAGCAACTGGATAAAGCTAGACTAGACTAATTAGTATATACTAAATTGATAAACTATACTAAATCAATTAGTAAATACTAGATAGATAACAGATAGGTTATACTGTAATAACTTGAAAATATTTGGTAGATAATAGATAATTATACTAAATACTAGGTAGATAACAGAGAGATTTTACTTGAATAAACAATAAAAGTTAAATAAGAAATAGACTATATTAGACTAATAGACCTTTTCACAGTTGAAATTTTTTGTGCGCATTTGTCAATTTCCGCCATGTTATTCCTCAAAAAGTGCCAGATCTTTTTGACGTATAACTAAATATGTGCCCGAAACTTGCATATTCCCGCCTTTCAAACTTGGCACTTAACTTACGTAAAACGGTTTATTAGAGCATACTAGATAGGGTAGATAACCAGGTACTAGGTAGATAAGGGATAGATTATACAAGACAAATTTCAAAATATTAGGTAGATGAATAAACTATACTAAATACTAGGTAGATAACAGATAGATTATACTTAAATAATCAGAAAATACCAGGTAGATAATGGATAGACTATACTGGACAAATTTTAGAGCATACTACGTAGATAAGGGATATACTAGACTAATTAGCAAATACTAGGTAGATAAGCGATAGTCTATATTAGACTAAGTAACTAGTTAAGTTATATTAAAAACTATAGTAGATGAAATGAGACTAAACTGACAGAGTCTATTTTGTTAATGCAGTGTTGGTTTCGTTTTAAAATTTCGAGAAACGAGAGTAACTGTTGAGTAAAACTTGATTAGGTAGAAAGTCTCGTTAGAAAAGTGCTTGGCAATTAACTACATAGTTAGCATAAAATGCAAACATGTCTAGACAGACGAGAGATTGAGACGACTGAAATCGGCACAGCAAAGGACACGAGACTATGTAGATAAGGTTAAACAGACAAGACTATAGATCTAGTCAATACATAAAGTATGCACTAGACATAAACTATAGACTAGACATAAAGTATAGATTAGACAGGAAGTATGGACTAGACATAAAGTATAGACTAGACAGAAAGTATAGATTAGGTAGGAAGTATGGACTAGACATAAAGAATAGATTAAACATAAAGTATAGACTAGACCAGTGTTTCCAAAATTTCTATCCACGTGTACCCTTTTCAAATATTTTTTTAACACTTCGTACCCCTTAGTAGAAAATTTCTGAGATTTGTTATTATAAACAACAACTGTACTTGTCTTTTTTACGTAATATACAGTCTCCAGATTGAGGTTTCAAAGATAAAAATATAGTTATTTATTATACAAGCGGATAAAATTAAGGTTTAATAAGATTTATATTCGCGAGTTAAAGCTTAATTTTATTCGCTAGTGCATACAAACTTTTAATTAATTTTGCTTTTCATTTAACAAGTTAAATTCAAAGTTCCATTTTGTTTTTTTAGAGAAACATCGAAGTCGCCCGAAGCCCATTATTGTATTGTTGTCATGACAGCGATAAAATTGTTGATTCGTACGTCAAAATCTTGTTTAGTGTTTAATTAATTTGTGTTTTATTAACCATAAATGGATATATCCCAATAATTGTTAAATGGTGACGCAATTGCGGATAGATTACTTCCGCGGAAATCAAGACATTTATACAAAAAATGTGTAATAAGTTTAGTAATTGGGGATCAAAAAAGAACATCAGCGAAGTCAACATTTAGGGTTGTGTTCACGGAGCCCACAAGTGAATTATTTCGATGCGTTGCTGTGGTTACTTTTATTTCACTAGCGAAATAATTTTTTTATTTCATTACTGTTCATTTCACTGTTTTATTGATCCGCATCCAAGGAATTAAATATCTTTTTAAAACTTTTTAAGGTAAAATCGCATCAAAATTGTTACAAATCTTAGGAAAAATGTTATTCTTTATGAGTTCACTTTAAGGAAGTTTATGCTTGTCTTTATGAACGTAAAAACAATCTGCAATCATTTTATCGTGAGCAGTTAGTAAAATAATCTATTGGTTGTATGATATTAATTAATTATCAAAGATAATGAAGCTGAATTATTTTTAGATTTCAAACACTTTATAAAAAGTAATGTTTGATGCACTTTTTTTTATGTAATTTAAATATTGTTATTTTTATTACTCATGCGGGATAAGTACCATTTTGACGCCCGTTTTTTGGGTGCGACAAATGGCCGTTTGTCAATTCAAATTCAAATTATGCTTCGAGTACGCTAATATTCAATAAAAATCGATAAGTTACATAAAAACATTTGAATAAATAAAATAAACACAAGCAAAACCTTAATATTAAAAAAGTGAAGACATTTTTTTTATTACAAAATAAAAATAAACGAAAACATTTTAAAATGAGTGTAAATTCTATGGTGATACCGGAGACTGAGGAGAGTTCTTATGACGAATTCACACCACCGAGGACAATTGAAAAAACAAATTCTACGTTTTTACTTTGTTTTTTTGTATGGCTCCTGGACCACTATCTTGTAACATACATCCCCTCACATGAGTAATAAAAAATATTATCTGCAATTCGTGCGGTATTCTCAATTGCGAAAAGCGAGGAGCTCTCGCTTCGTTCGAGAGCCCAATTTTGATCTCGTGGGCAATTGACAACTTACCGCCCTAGTTGCACAATATACTATTTTGATCTTATATACACTTTGGCACACATAAAAAATTATTAATTTGGAACTTCGTTTCGTACCCCTTTCAAACCATTCGCGTATCCCAAGGGGTACGCGTACCACACTTTGGGAAACACTGGACTAGACATAAAGTATAGACTAGACATAAAGTATAGACTAGACACAAAGTATAGATTAGGAAGGAAGTATGGACTAGACATAATGAATAGATTAGACATAAAGTATAGACTAGATATAAAGTATAGACTAGACATAAAGTATAGACTAGACACAAAGTATAGATTAGGAAGGAAGTATGGACTAGACATAATGAATAGATTAGACATAAAGTATAGAATAGACATAAAGTATAGACTAGACATAAAGTATAGACTAGACACAAAGTATAGACTAGACAGAAAATATAGACTAGACATAAAGTATAGACTAGACACAAAGTATGGATTAGGAAGGAAGTATGGACTAGAACATAATGAATAGATTAGACATAAAGTATAGACTAGACATAAAGTATAGACTAGACATAAAGTATAGACTAGACATAAAGTATAGACTAGACATAAAGTATAGACTAGACACAAAGTATAGACTAGACAGAAAGTATAGACTAGACATAAAGCATAGACTAGACACAAAGTATAGATTAGGAAGGAAGTATGGACTAGACATGATGAATAGATTAGACATAAAGTATATACTAGATATAAAGTATAGACTAGACATAAAGTATAGACTAGACACAAAGTATAGATTAGGAAGGAAGTATGGACTAGACATAATGAATAGATTAGACATAAAGTATAGACTAGATATAAAGTATAGACTAGACATAAAGTATAGACTAGACACAAAGTATAGATAAGGAAGGAAGTATGGACTAGACATAATGAATAGATTAGACATAAAGTATAGACTAGATATAAAGTATAGACTAGACATAAAGTATAGACTAGACACAAAGTATAGATTAGGCAGGAAGCATGGACTAGACATAAAGTATAGATTATGCGGGAAGTATAGACTAGACATAAAGAATAGACTAGACATAAAGTATAGACTAGACACAAAGTATAGACTAGACAGAAAGTATAGACTAGACATAAAGTATAGACTAGACACAAAGTATAGATTAGGAAGGAAGTATGGACTAGACATAATGAATAGATTAGACAGAAAGTATAGACTAGATATAAAATATAGACTAGACATAAAGTATAGACTAGACACAAAGTAAACAAAAAGTAAAGATTAGGAAGGAAGTATGGACTAGACATAATGAATAGATTAGACATAAAGTATAGACTAGATATAAAGTATAGACTAGACATAAAGTATAGACTAGACACAAAGTATAGATTAGGCAGGAAGCATGGACTAGATATAAAGTATAGATTATGCGGGAAGTATAGACTAGACATAAAGAATAGACTAGACATAAAGTATAGACTAGACACAAAGTATAGACTAGACAGAAAGTATAGACTAGACATAAAGTATAGACTAGACACAAAGTAAACAAAAAGTAAAGATTAGGAAGGAAGTATGGACTAGACATAATGAATAGATTAGACAGAAAGTATAGACTAGATATAAAGTATAGACTAGACATAAAGTATAGACTAGACACAAAGTATAGATTAGGAAGGAAGTATGGACTAGACATAATGAATAGATTAGACATAAAGTATAGACTAGATATAAAGTATAGACTAGACATAAAGTATAGACTAGACACAAAGTATAGATTAGGCAGGAAGCATGGACTAGACATAAAGTATAGATTATGCGGGAAGTATAGACTAGACATAAAGAATAGACTAGACATAAAGTATAGACTAGACACAAAGTATAAATTAGGCAGGAATTATAGATTAGACATAAAGTATAGACTAGACATAAGTATAGACTAGACATAAAGTATAGACTGGGCATAAAGTATAGACTAGATATAAAGTAGGGACTAGACACAAAGTATAAATTAGACAGAAAGTATAGACTAGACATAAAGTATAGACTAGACACAAAGTATAGATTAAGCAGGAAGTATAGACTAGGCACAAAGTATAGATTAGACCTAAAGTATAGACTAGACATAAAGTATAAACTAGACATAACGTATAGACTAGACACAAAGTATAAATTAGACAGGAATTATAGAATAGACATAAAGTATAGATTAGACATAATATAGACTAGATATAAAGTATAGACTAGACACAAAGTATAAATTAGGCAGGAAGTATACACTAGACATAAAGTATAGACTAGACACAAAGTATAAATTAGGCAGGAAGTATAGACTAGACATAAAGTATAGACTAGACACAAAATATAAATTAGGCAGAAAATATAGACTAGACATAAAGTATAGACTAGACATAAAGTATAGACTAGACACAAAGTATAGATTAGGCAGGAAGTATGGACTAGACATAAAGTATAGATTAAGCATAAAGTATAGACTAGGCATAAAGTATAGGACTAGATATATAGCAAAGAGTGTTATGAGTATTGGTGTGTATTATAGACAAGCATTAAAATATAGAAAAATCTTTGAGATAATTTCTAAATATAAACATTGCAAAAATGTCGAAATTGACGCAGCAGTTTGACGGTATTTCGGTCGATGCTGTAACGTTGCGAATCTCGGAAAAACGACCGATTTCTCTGAATTTGCGTTTTTTTTTTGTAATTTTTCCGCGCTAATCGGCGTCCGAACACCGCCGAGTTTCGCTCGGCACACCATTCCCAACTCCGATAACGACGAATCCGCCTTATCAGCGGATACACGTTTCACTCGATTAGCAAAAACAACAACAATTTCTATTCAATTAATTCCAATACTTTTTTTTTAAAACTTTCCAGATCAAATAAAACAGGCAATTACAGACCAATTATAGAAACCTGGAGGAGACCAAATCGCGTCTTATCCTGTTGTCTATAGCTAAGATAAAACTACGCAAATTTAAAGCCCATAGATCAATTAAAACTAACAAAATGAGTGATTTTTCTTTGCTAATTATAGAAACTTGGGGGAGACCAAACCTCGTCTAATCCCATGTCTAATCCTGTTGTCTACAGCTTACCCAAAACTACACAGATGTAAAGGCATTAGATCAATTAAAACAGACAAAATGAGTGATTTTTCTTTGCTAATTATAGAAACCTGGGGGAAATCAAACCTTCGTCTTATCCTCTTGTCTATAGCTAAGTGAAAACTATGCAAATTTAAAGCTCGCAGATCAATTAAAACAGACAAAGTTAGTGATTTTTCTTTACTAATTTTAGAAACGTGGGGGGAGACCAAACCTCGTCTTATCGAGTTGTCTATAGCTACATCAAAACTACGCAAATTTAAAGCCCTTAGATCAATCAAAACAGACAAAAATGAGTGATTTTTCTTTGCTAATTATAGAAATTTGGGGGAGACCAAACCTCGTCTAATCCCTTGTCTAATCCTGTTGTCTACAGCTTACCCAAAACTACACAAATTTAAAGGCATTAGATCAATTAAAATAGACAAAATAAGTGATTTTTCTTTGCTAATTATAGAAACTTGAGGGAGACCAAACCTCGTCTTATCCCTGGTCTAATCCTGTTGTCTATAGCTAAGGCAAAACTACGCAAATTTAAAGGCCTTAGATCAATTAAAACAGACAAAATTAGTGATTTTTCTTTGCCAATTATAGAAACTTGAAGGAGACCAAACCTCGTCTTATCCCTTGTCTAATCCTGTGGTCTAAAGCTAAGCCAAAACTGCGTAAATTTAAAGGCATTAGATCAATTAAAACAGACAAAATGAGTGATTTTTCTTTGCTAATTATAGAAACCTGGGGGAAACCAAACCTCGCCTTATCCTGTTGTTTATAGCTACGTCAAAACTACGCAAATTTAAAGCACTTGGATCAATTAAAACAGACAAAATTAGTGATTTTTCTTTGCCAATTATAGAAACTTGAGGGAGACCAAACCTCGTCTTATCCCTTGTCTAATCCTGTGGTCTAAAGCTAAGCCAAAACTGCGTAAATTTAAAGGCATTAGATCAATTAAAACAGACAAAATGAGTGATTTTTCTTAGCTAATTATAGAAACTTGGGGGAGACCAAACCTCACCTTATCCCTTGTCTAATTCTGTGGTCTAAAGCTAAGCCAAAACTACGCAAATTAAAAGCCCTTAGATCAATTAAAACAGACAAAGTGAGTGATTTTTCTTTGCTAATTATAGAAACCTGGGGGAAACCAAACCTCGCCTTATCCTGTTGTTTATAGCTTCGTCAAAACTACGCAAATTTAAAGCCCTTAGATCAATTAAAACAGACAAAATTAGTGATTTTTCTTTGCCAATTATAGAAACTTGGGGGAGACCAAACCTCGTCTTATCCATTGTCTAATCCTGTGGTCTAAAGCTAAGCCAAAACTGCGTAAATTTAAAGGCATTAGATCAATTAAAACAGACAAAATGAGTGATTTTTCTTTGCTAATTATAGAAACTTGGGGGAGACCAAACCTCGCCTTATCCCTTGTCTAATTCTGTGGTCTAAAGCTAAGCCAAAACTACGCAAATTTAAAGCCCTTAGATCAATTAAAACAGACAAAGTGAGTGATTTTTCTTTGCTAATTATAGAAACCTGGGGGAAACCAAACCTCGTCTTATCATGTTGTCTATAGCTACGTCAAAACTACGCAAATTTAAAGCCCTTAGATCAATCAAAACAGACAAAATTAGTCATTTTTCTTTGCTAATTATAGAAACTTGGGGGAGACCAAACCTCGTCTTATCCTTTGCCTAATCCTGTGGTCTAAAGCTAAACCAAAACTGCGCAATTTTAAAGGCATTAGATTAATCAAAACAGACAAAATGAGAGATTTTTCTCTGCTAATTATAGACACTTGAGGGAGACCAAACCTCGTCTTATCTGTTGCCCAATATTATTATTTATAACTAAATCAAAATTAAACAAATTCAACGCCTATAGATCAATTAAAACAGAATGCGTAAATATCTTTGCTAAATATAGAAAACTGGGGGAGACCAAACCTTACCTAATCCTTTGCTTAATCCATTGTCCATAAAATTACACTTAATCCATTGTCCATAAGCCAATAAATTGTTTATTACTCTAGTGTAGTGGTTCTTAACGAAACATATTTCTTGGGTCGAACCAAAAAGAGAACCAGAAAAGTTTTTTTCCCTAAATTTATGAGAAAAAAAAAATAGGAAAAAATAGGAAATAAACGAACTATGTAACCATCTATTAATATTTATTAGGTTACTCATTAAATTTTCCTTTGATCGAAAAGTGCCTTGATTTATCTCTCACTTGAAAATGACCTTCAACAGTCGAAACTCGAGTCGTGTAAAGTGTGTAGATTTATATAACTTTACAAGTTATCTTTTAAAATGAGTCACAAATTGGTAAAAATGAGTAACTAGAGATTTTACTAACATAAGTAGATTTTATTAAGTAAGTAGACTAGAGGACACTTTTAACTGTAGAGATTTTGATCATTTTTTGCTATAAAGGTAGTAGACGTTAAAATGACTTATCTACTTTTTGCCAATTTTGGACTTGGCCATTTTTGGCAGTACACCCACGATATGCGAGTTAAACTGGTAATTATTGTAAAATTGGTAATTATTTGTAAATAAAGTTTTTTTTTTTAATATGTTCTAAAAAATTCGCGCTGTAAACAAATTCCTCAAAATTGGGTGGCGGTTTAAAAAAGTTAAGAACCACTGCTCTAGTGGACTGAACAATCTAAATTAGTTATTAATCCAGTGGAATAGACAAGACATATTCTTGAATGTTAATGATTGAAAAATGATTGGAGTAGACCAAACCTTACATAATCCTATTGTCTGTAGTCCTATAAGTTAGTTATTATTCTAGTGGATCAGACAATCTTAATTAGTTACTGTTGCAGCGGATTTGACAATATTTGAGCGAGCAGTCCAATTAGACGGTATTCATCTTTTATTGCTAACGCGTTTTCTGTTCAAACACTTATATTTAGACAACGCGTCAAATTATGAATGTGATTTATATGCCAGACGGCTTTTGCCAAATCCGCCAAATTTTATTTCGGGCGATTTTTTCACAACTATTTCGCATATTTCACTTCAAGCAGCCAACAAACAAAAAATATACACAAATAACTAGACTAGACAACCACAACTAGACTAGATAGACATAAATACCTTAGATCCTCTAGTCTGTCTATGCAATTTAGATCCTCTAGTCTGTCTATGCAATTTAGTCCAAATCTATCTAATCCTGTCTTCCTAGTCGTGTCTATGAATTGCCTGTGAATTCTGTCTATTGTGTCTTGTGTATCGAATTCCGTCTATCTTGTCTTGTCTATAGACCAGTGGTGCGAACCTATGGCACGCGTGTCACCACTGACACGTGCGAAAGTTGCATTGGCACGCGTGCATTTTAAACGTCTTAAAATTAAACCTTCTGCTTTTCTGAAAGAAATTTTTAAGTTTCTCAATCTACTTTTGTGCAACATCAAAGGTGCAAAGTGTAAGAGGTGTTATATTCAGGATAATACTCTTATACTATCACCAAAGGTTCACCACCCCTGCTATAGGCAGTCACAACTAGACTATACAATCACGAACCTATGGCGAACCTATGGCACGCGTGTCACCACTGACACGTGCGAAAGTTGAATTGGCACGCGAACTATTTTCCACGCGTGCCTTCTAAACGTCTTAAAATTAAACCTTCGAAATTTTTAAGTTTCTCAATCTACTTTTGTGCAACATCAAAGGTGCAAAATGTAAGAGGTGTTATATTCAGGCTAATACTCTTATACTATAAGAAATGTTCATGCATTGTAAAAGTTCCCTGGCACGTCAGCATTTCAAAATGTGAAGATTTAAAGAAAAATGGCACGCGGCCGAAAAAAGGTTCGCCACCCCTGCGTATAAACAGTCACAACTAGATTATACAACCACAACTAGACTAGATAGACATAAATAGACATTTTCATAGTTGACATTTTTCTTATGTGCATGCGTCAATTTCCGCCCGAAAAATGTGCCCGAAACTTTCATATTTCCTCCTTATAAACAAACGCGCATGCGCTTAAATCGTCTAGTCTGTCTATCTAAATTAACCTTGTCTATCCAATCCTGTCTACTGTCAATCCTAGTCTTGTCTATCGAATTCTGTCTATTTTGTCTTGTCTATAGATAGTCTCAACTAGACTAGAGAATCACAACTAGACTAGATAGTCATAAATACTTTCGCGTCTAGTTTGTCTATACAAACTAATCTTGTCTATCGAATCTTGTCTACCTAGTCTTGTCTATCGAATTTTGTCTCTTTTGTCTATCAAATTCTATCTATTTTTTCTTGTCTATAGACAGCCACAACTAGACTAGGCAATCAGAGCTAGACTAGATAGACATAAATATTTTAGAGCGTCTAGTCTGTCTATCTAATTTAATTTTGTCTATCCAATCCTGTCTACCTAGTCTTGTCTATCGAATTCTATCTCTTTTGTGTTGTCTATCGAATTCTGTCTATTTTGTCTTGTCTGTAAATCAGCCAACCAGAACTAAACGCACGTAACTGCATTAGACTAGTCTAAACTACAACTAGACATAAATACTTTAGATCGTCTAGTCTGTCTATCCAATTTAATCTTGGCTAGGGCTTCACACGAGACGAGACGAGAGTTCGTCTCGCTTTTACGAGACGAGACGAGAAAAATATCGTTCTCGTATGAAGCCCTAGTCTTTGCTATCTAATAATGTCTAGGTAGTCTTATCTATCCAATTCTGTTTAGTTTTGTCTTGTCTATCGAACTTTGTCTACTTTAACTTATCCATAAACCAGACAATAAAAACTATACGCACTAAACTGGATTACACTAGTCACATCTAGACTAGACTACTACAACTAGACTAGATAAACATAAATTCTAGTCTAGTCAACCAGACTAGATTAGACATAAAGACTTTGGATCGTCTAATATATCTATCCAATTAAGTCTGGTCTATCCAATCCAGTATACCTAGTATTATTTATTGAATTATGTCAATTTTATCTAGTTCTGTATGACCAGTTTCGTCTACTCTGACTTTTTTCTCTGATGCTGCTTTTCTAATCTCATCATTTAGTCATTAAGTCGAATTGTTTCAGATAACGCTAACTTGTTTTCGTTATTTTAGTTGAGACGGTCATTAAGACTTATCGAACACAGAGCAGACGGGCAGATAAAACTATTTACTTAATGAGCAAAACTAGCTTCAAAAATAACTCGTTTATCTAATTACTTGTTTTGATTGTACAGTTTTCTAGTTATTTGTTTATTTAGACTTGTCTGTCTAGTCTTGTCCGTCTAGTCTGGTCCATCTAGACTTGTAGTTTAGTCTTGTTCGTGTAGTCTTGTCTGTTCAGTATTATCTGTCTTGTCTCTCTATCTAGTATTGTCTATCCAGTTTTGTCTGTCAGTCTTGTCTGTCTAGTCTTGTCTGTCTAGTCTTGTCTGTCTAGTCTTGTCTGTCTAGTCTTGTCTGTCTAGTCTTGTCTGTCTAGTCTTGTCTGTCTAGTCTTGTCTGTCTAGTCTTGTCTGTCTAGTCTTGTCTGTCTAGTCTTGTCTGTCTAGTCTTGTCTGTCTAGTCTTGTCTGTCTAGTCTTGTCTGTCTAGTCTTGTCTGTCTAGTCTTGTCTGTCTAGTCTTGTCTGTCTAGTCTTGTCTGTCTAGTCTTGTCTGTCTAGTCTTGTCTGTCTAGTCTTGTCTGTCTAGTCTTGTCTGTCTAGTCTTGTCTGTCTAGTCTTGTCTGTCTAGTCTTGTCTGTCTAGTCTTGTCTGTCTAGTCTTGTCTGTCTAGTCTTGTCTGTCTAGTCTTGTCTGTCTAGTCTTGTCTGTCTAGTCTTGTCTGTCTAGTCTTGTCTGTCTAGTCTTGTCTGTCTAGTCTTGTCTGTCTAGTCTTGTCTGTCTAGTCTTGTCTGTCTAGTCTTGTCTGTCTAGTCTTGTCTGTCTAGTCTTGTCTGTCTAGTCTTGTCTGTCTAGTCTTGTCTGTCTAGTCTTGTCTGTCTAGTCTTGTCTGTCTAGTCTTGTCTGTCTAGTCTTGTCTGTCTAGTCTTGTCTGTCTAGTCTTGTCTGTCTAGTCTTGTCTGTCTAGTCTTGTCTGTCTAGTCTTGTCTGTCTAGTCTTGTCTGTCTAGTCTTGTCTGTCTAGTCTTGTCTGTCTAGTCTTGTCTGTCTAGTCTTGTCTGTCTAGTCTTGTCTGTCTAGTCTTGTCTGTCTAGTCTTGTCTGTCTAGTCTTGTCTGTCTAGTCTTGTCTGTCTAGTCTTGTCTGTCTAGTCTTGTCTGTCTAGTCTTGTCTGTCTAGTCTTGTCTGTCTAGTCTTGTCTGTCTAGTCTTGTCTGTCTAGTCTTGTCTGTCTAGTCTTGTCTGTCTAGTCTTGTCTGTCTAGTCTTGTCTGTCTAGTCTTGTCTGTCTAGTCTTGTCTGTCTAGTCTTGTCTGTCTAGTCTTGTCTGTCTAGTCTGTCTAGTCTTGTCTGTCTAGTCTGTCTAGTCTGTCTAGTCTTGTCTGTCTAGTCTTGTCTGTCTAGTCTTGTCTGTCTAGTCTTGTCTGTCTAGTCTTGTCTGTCTAGTCTTGTCTGTCTAGTCTTGTCTGTCTAGTCTTGTCTGTCTAGTCTTGTCTGTCTAGTCTTGTCTGTCTAGTCTTGTCTGTCTAGTCTTGTCTGTCTAGTCTTGTCTGTCTAGTCTTGTCTGTCTAGTCTTGTCTGTCTAGTCTTGTCTGTCTAGTCTTGTCTGTCTAGTCTTGTCTGTCTAGTCTTGTCTGTCTAGTCTTGTCTGTCTAGTCTTGTCTGTCTAGTCTTGTCTGTCTAGTCTTGTCTGTCTAGTCTTGTCTGTCTAGTCTTGTCTGTCTAGTCTTGTCTGTCTAGTCTTGTCTGTCTAGTCTTGTCTGTCTAGTCTTGTCTGTCTAGTCTTGTCTGTCTAGTCTTGTCTGTCTAGTCTTGTCTGTCTAGTCTTGTCTGTCTAGTCTTGTCTGTCTAGTCTTGTCTGTCTAGTCTTGTCTGTCTAGTCTTGTCTGTCTAGTCTTGTCTGTCTAGTCTTGTCTGTCTAGTCTTGTCTGTCTAGTCTTGTCTGTCTAGTCTTGTCTGTCTAGTCTTGTCTGTCTAGTCTTGTCTGTCTAGTCTTGTCTGTCTAGTCTTGTCTGTCTAGTCTTGTCTGTCTAGTCTTGTCTGTCTAGTCTTGTCTGTCTAGTCTTGTCTGTCTAGTCTTGTCTGTCTAGTCTTGTCTGTCTAGTCTTGTCTGTCTAGTCTTGTCTGTCTAGTCTTGTCTGTCTAGTCTTGTCTGTCTAGTCTTGTCTGTCTAGTCTTGTCTGTCTAGTCTTGTCTGTCTAGTCTTGTCTGTCTAGTCTTGTCTGTCTAGTCTTGTCTGTCTAGTCTTGTCTGTCTAGTCTTGTCTGTCTAGTCTTGTCTGTCTAGTCTTGTCTGTCTAGTCTTGTCTGTCTAGTCTTGTCTGTCTAGTCTTGTCTGTCTAGTCTTGTCTGTCTAGTCTTGTCTGTCTAGTCTTGTCTGTCTAGTCTTGTCTGTCTAGTCTTGTCTGTCTAGTCTTGTCTGTCTAGTCTTGTCTGTCTAGTCTTGTCTGTCTAGTCTTGTCTGTCTAGTCTTGTCTGTCTAGTCTTGTCTGTCTAGTCTTGTCTGTCTAGTCTTGTCTGTCTAGTCTTGTCTGTCTAGTCTTGTCTGTCTAGTCTTGTCTGTCTAGTCTTGTCTGTCTAGTCTTGTCTGTCTAGTCTTGTCTGTCTAGTCTTGTCTGTCTAGTCTTGTCTGTCTAGTCTTGTCTGTCTAGTCTTGTCTGTCTAGTCTTGTCTGTCTAGTCTTGTCTGTCTAGTCTTGTCTGTCTAGTCTTGTCTGTCTAGTCTTGTCTGTCTAGTCTTGTCTGTCTAGTCTTGTCTGTCTAGTCTTGTCTGTCTAGTCTTGTCTGTCTAGTCTTGTCTGTCTAGTCTTGTCTGTCTAGTCTTGTCTGTCTAGTCTTGTCTGTCTAGTCTTGTCTGTCTAGTCTTGTCTGTCTAGTCTTGTCTGTCTAGTCTTGTCTGTCTAGTCTTGTCTGTCTAGTCTTGTCTGTCTAGTCTTGTCTGTCTAGTCTTGTCTGTCTAGTCTTGTCTGTCTAGTCTTGTCTGTCTAGTCTTGTCTGTCTAGTCTTGTCTGTCTAGTCTTGTCTGTCTAGTCTTGTCTGTCTAGTCTTGTCTGTCTAGTCTTGTCTGTCTAGTCTTGTCTGTCTAGTCTTGTCTGTCTAGTCTTGTCTGTCTAGTCTTGTCTGTCTAGTCTTGTCTGTCTAGTCTTGTCTGTCTAGTCTTGTCTGTCTAGTCTTGTCTGTCTAGTCTTGTCTGTCTAGTCTTGTCTGTCTAGTCTTGTCTGTCTAGTCTTGTCTGTCTAGTCTTGTCTGTCTAGTCTTGTCTGTCTAGTCTTGTCTGTCTAGTCTTGTCTGTCTAGTCTTGTCTGTCTAGTCTTGTCTGTCTAGTCTTGTCTGTCTAGTCTTGTCTGTCTAGTCTTGTCTGTCTAGTCTTGTCTGTCTAGTCTTGTCTGTCTAGTCTTGTCTGTCTAGTCTTGTCTGTCTAGTCTTGTCTGTCTAGTCTTGTCTGTCTAGTCTTGTCTGTCTAGTCTTGTCTGTCTAGTCTTGTCTGTCTAGTCTTGTCTGTCTAGTCTTGTCTGTCTAGTCTTGTCTGTCTAGTCTTGTCTGTCTAGTCTTGTCTGTCTAGTCTTGTCTGTCTAGTCTTGTCTGTCTAGTCTTGTCTGTCTAGTCTTGTCTGTCTAGTCTTGTCTGTCTAGTCTTGTCTGTCTAGTCTTGTCTGTCTAGTCTTGTCTGTCTAGTCTTGTCTGTCTAGTCTTGTCTGTCTAGTCTTGTCTGTCTAGTCTTGTCTGTCTAGTCTTGTCTGTCTAGTCTTGTCTGTCTAGTCTTGTCTGTCTAGTCTTGTCTGTCTAGTCTTGTCTGTCTAGTCTTGTCTGTCTAGTCTTGTCTGTCTAGTCTTGTCTGTCTAGTCTTGTCTGTCTAGTCTTGTCTGTCTAGTCTTGTCTGTCTAGTCTTGTCTGTCTAGTCTTGTCTGTCTAGTCTTGTCTGTCTAGTCTTGTCTGTCTAGTCTTGTCTGTCTAGTCTTGTCTGTCTAGTCTTGTCTGTCTAGTCTTGTCTGTCTAGTCTTGTCTGTCTAGTCTTGTCTGTCCAGTCTTGTCTGTCTAGTCTTGTCTGTCTAGTCTTGTCTGTCTAGTCTTGTCTGTTTACTCTTGTCTGTCTAGTCTTGTCTAAGTAGTCTTAAGTCTATTTAGTAATCTCACGCACTTACAAATTTGGTAATCTCCATTGAGTTGAAAAACTGGGTAGACTGCGACCAGAAACAAAGAAATTGTTACGCGAAGCCAGTGGTGAGTTGTGACAACGTGACCCACATCGAAAAAGTTTCAAAAATAAACAAATTTATGTTATGTGACACGCTCGCTTCGACCGAGTCAACTCGACACTGAGACCCCGCGTTTTCGAACGAATCGCACTGCGACATTGAAATCACTTTCCACCACAACAAACGGCGAAAGATCTCTCAAAACCACCTCCACTTCCAGTCCCGCAGACAGATAGTCTCGCCAAAATTCAGTCCGACTTTACCAAACTACGCAGATCAAGCTGTAAATGGATAGCACTTATCTCCATCTTATAGTCTATTAAAGCTAGAACCTGTTCTCGACAGTCTTAACAGTCCAAATTGCTTGCCTAACAGACAGATCAAACTTGTCTAACTACTATCCTTTGTCTATAATTTATCGAAACTAGTTTTGGCTTGATATATTTATTCGAGTTCGTTCGCTCAAAAATCAAAAGAAGCTTCCACGACACGGGGTTCCTCAAGGTGCGACAATATCACCAGTTATTATGCTTGAACGCTATTGGTTTCGACAAGGTCCTTCTAGTCTTGTCTACTGAATCTAGTCTAGGCACTCAGATCACACTCCACCCTAATCTACGTATAGAGACCGGATTGTCTTGTCTTGTCCAAATCCATTAGTTCACACTCAAGACTAATCTAAGAATAGAGATATGTTCTAGTCCGCTTGCTAACAAATCAAAAAAGTTTCCGAGATATGGGATTCCTCAAGGTTCGGCAATATGAACAGTTTTTATGCTTGAACACCATTGATTTCGATCCTTCTGGTCTTGTCTACTAATAATATGTCTACTAATAATTATTATAATATATAGTCTACTAATCGAGTATCCGCACTCGGATCACACTCCACCCTAATCTAAGTATAGACTTACCACTCCACCCTAATCAATGTATCTAAGAGATACATTGTCTTCTCTTGTCCAAATCCATTAGTTCACACTCGGGACTAATCTAAGAATAGAGATCTGTTCTAGTCCGCTTGCTAACAAATCAAAAAAGTTTCCGTGATATGTAATTCCTCAAGGTTCGGCAATATGAACAGTTTTTTATGCTTGAACGCCATTGATTTCGATCCTTCTGGTCTTGTCTACTTAATCTAGTCTCCACACTCAGATCACACTCCACCCTAATCTAAATATAGAGACCGGATTGTCTTGTCTTTTCCAAATGCATTAGTTCACACTTGAGACTAATCTAAGAATAGAGAAATGTTCTAGTCCGCTTGCTAACAAATCAAAAAAGTTTCCGTGATATGGGGTTCCTCAAGGTTCGACAATATCGACAGTTCTTATGCTTGAACGCCATTGATTTCGGTCCTTCTAGTCGTGTCTACTTAATCTAGTCTCTACACAGATCACACACCACCCAAATCTAAAGCTACGTACACACGGTCTAGAAAACTAGTGTATAGTCCTGCTATATCTTAACTATAGGTGTGTTACTGCCTCGTATAGTCCAAAACTAATCGTATAGTTGAACTATCCCAAGCGATCACAAAGCTATAGTCAAACTATAGCTGGACTAGACGCTAGTTTTATATACCGTGTGTATGTAGCTTTAGATTAGGGTGGTGTGTGATCTGTGTGTGGAGACTAGATTAAGTAGACACGACTAGAAGGACCGAAATCAATGGCGTTTAAGCATAAAAACTGTTGATATTGCCGAACCTTGAGGAAACCTGATTGCCTTGTCTTGTCCAAATCTATTAGTTCGCAAGCAAGACTAATCTAAATATAGAGACTGCTTAGTCTAGTCTTAATCCATTAGTTCACACTCAAGTCTAATCTAAATATAGAGACTGCATTGTCCTGTCTAGTCTAAATCCAATGTCAATAATTAGTTGACACTCAAGGCTAATCTAAGTTTGAAGACTGGATTGTCTTGTATTGTCTAAATTAAGTTTCTATACTAAATTCACACTCTAGTCTAAACTAAGTATATAGACTGTCTTAATCCAGCATACTTAGATCACTATACAATACTAAAGCTACGTACACACGGTACACAACTAGCGTATAGTCCTGCTATAGTTTGGCTATAGCTGTGTGTATAGTCCAAAACTATTCGCATAGTTGAACTATACGAAGCGGTCACACAGCTATAGTACGACCATACGTTAGTTTTCTATACCGTGTGTGCTTTATACTATATCGCTATACTTAGATCACATTCTAGTTTAATCTAAATAGAGCGACTGGATTAAACAGAGAAGACTGCAGTTATATCTGCCGAGTAGTCTTGTCGTTGGAATGCCGAAAATGGCATCGGCTTCCGCCCACGGCTGGGCCTCGACGGTGCGTGTGCACGGGCCGAGCGTTAGATCACCGGTGACGACATTCTTCGCAGATTACGAGAGGAGTTACGTGTGACCTCAGACTCGACCAACCCACTGGCTTGAACCTTGCGCGCGTAATAGGTCAAGTGTGTTTACGTTCGTTGCCGAATTCTGCGCATTAGACGAAACAATATTAAACTAAATTCGCGAGAGACTAACTACGCAGATCAAGCTGGATAGTCTCGGCTTTAATCTTTCCTTAGATTTATCCACCATAGATCCAGAAACACTTATAGTCTATTAAAGCTAGAACCAAAATCTTAACAGTCTAAGTTGCTTGCCTAACAGACAGATGATTCTTGTCTAACTACTTTCCTTTGTCTATAATCTACCTTAACTAGTCTTGTCTTAATGTATTTATTGTAGTTCGTTAGCTCACAAATCAAAAAAAAGCTTCCGCGACATGGGGCTCCTCAAGGTTCGACAATGTTATCAGTTCTGTCTGAAAGCCATTTCGGACAAATTCACGAGAGAAGAGGACTAGAATTAAACCGACTAGGTAAATAGATAAGATTAGATTGACGCATAGACTAAATGGATTAGATTGAAGCATGGACTAGACGGACTAGGCAGGTAAGATTAGATTGACGCTAGGACTAGATAGATAAGATTAGATTCACGCATAGACTAGACGGATTAGATTGAAGCATGAACTAGACGGACTAGACAGATAAGATTAGATTGACGCTGGGACTAGATAGATAAGATTAGATTGACGCATGGGCTTTTTCTTAATTTTTCCTTATTTTGAATCAAAAAGTTTCGGCCTCTCAGTTTTGATTTATCTGGCTCTAATATAACTTAACCTAATCTAGATTAAATCTAGGTTAGGTTAGGCTTACCTAGATTACATCGACAACGACCAAATATTGTTCCCGTCACTGTGTGTTTTTAGTAGTTAGCAATTTATGCCACGGAGACTCAACGCGATTAAAGCATTTAAACTTCGCAACTCATGCTTAAAAGCCCTTCTTCACACACTTGTATCATAAACTACTATTTTAACCTTGACAGGAAATGTTTGCGTACACAGGAGCACCTCTTGATGTATAATGCAATGAAAGGTGAAAATGTCTGTCTTAAAACGGAAACGTACTTTTCTCGTGTAATTTAAACAATCGAATGTGATTTTTCTAAGTGTCTCTAATCTCAATTTTGAAATGAAAGTTGGATTTGTTCCAGTAAACTGTTCAAATAAATAAGTAAAACAGCCGCAGGTTGCCGACCACTGGACTAGACGGATTAGATTAAAGCATGGACTAGACGGACTAGACAGATAAGATTAGATTGACTCATGGACTAGATAGATAAGATTAGATTGACTCATGGATTAGATAGATAAGATTAGATTGTCGCGTAGACTAGACAGACTAAATTGATAAGATTAGATTGATGCATGGACTAGACAGAGTATATAGATAAGATTTGATGCACTGACTAGACCATTAATAGTAAGTCTATTTGGTCTTATCTATCAGACACTATCTCACACTCTCGTTTGATATCTCATTTGGGAAGAGATTTGAATAAAGTGAAAGCGTGTCTGTCTGTCGCGCTTTCACGCGTCTCGGGTTTCCTTACGGAAGGAAAGATCCTCGTCTAGATTATTAGCTTCCAACCGCGAGCAAAGCATCAACATATCACTTACACCCACAAAAACAAAAGAAAAACTCGTCTAGTCTAGTCTTCAATTACCCCAACAAAAGGTTTGTCTGTATAGTCTAGTATTCTCTGTCTAGACTTTTTTATCCAGTCTTGTCTGTCTAGTCTTGTCTGTCTAGTATTCTCTGTCTAGTCTTGTCTATCTAGTCTTGTCTGTCTAGTCTTGTCTGTCTAGTCTTGTCTGTCTAGTCTTGTCTGTCTAGTCTTGTCTGTCTAGTCTTGTCTGTCTAGTCTTGTCTGTCTAGTCTTGTCTGTCTAGTCTTGTCTGTCTAGTCTTGTCTGTCTAGTCTTGTCTGTCTAGTCTTGTCTGTCTAGTCTTGTCTGTCTAGTCTTGTCTGTCTAGTCTTGTCTGTCTAGTCTTGTCTGTCTAGTCTTGTCTGTCTAGTCTTGTCTGTCTAGTCTTGTCTGTCTAGTCTTGTCTGTCTAGTCTTGTCTGTCTAGTCTTGTCTGTCTAGTCTTGTCTGTCTAGTCTTGTCTGTCTAGTCTTGTCTGTCTAGTCTTGTCTGTCTAGTCTTGTCTGTCTAGTCTTGTCTGTCTAGTCTTGTCTGTCTAGTCTTGTCTGTCTAGTCTTGTCTGTCTAGTCTTGTCTGTCTAGTCTTGTCTGTCTAGTCTTGTCTGTCTAGTCTTGTCTGTCTAGTCTTGTCTGTCTAGTCTTGTCTGTCTAGTCTTGTCTGTCTAGTCTTGTCTGTCTAGTCTTGTCTGTCTAGTCTTGTCTGTCTAGTCTTGTCTGTCTAGTCTTGTCTGTCTAGTCTTGTCTGTCTAGTCTTGTCTGTCTAGTCTTGTCTGTCTAGTCTTGTCTGTCTAGTCTTGTCTGTCTAGTCTTGTCTGTCTAGTCTTGTCTGTCTAGTCTTGTCTGTCTAGTCTTGTCTGTCTAGTCTTGTCTGTCTAGTCTTGTCTGTCTAGTCTTGTCTGTCTAGTCTTGTCTGTCTAGTCTTGTCTGTCTAGTCTTGTCTGTCTAGTCTTGTCTGTCTAGTCTTGTCTGTCTAGTCTTGTCTGTCTAGTCTTGTCTGTCTAGTCTTGTCTGTCTAGTCTTGTCTGTCTAGTCTTGTCTGTCTAGTCTTGTCTGTCTAGTCTTGTCTGTCTAGTCTTGTCTGTCTAGTCTTGTCTGTCTAGTCTTGTCTGTCTAGTCTTGTCTGTCTAGTCTTGTCTGTCTAGTCTTGTCTGTCTAGTCTTGTCTGTCTAGTCTTGTCTGTCTAGTCTTGTCTGTCTAGTCTTGTCTGTCTAGTCTTGTCTGTCTAGTCTTGTCTGTCTAGTCTTGTCTGTCTAGTCTTGTCTGTCTAGTCTTGTCTGTCTAGTCTTGTCTGTCTAGTCTTGTCTGTCTAGTCTTGTCTGTCTAGTCTTGTCTGTCTAGTCTTGTCTGTCTAGTCTTGTCTGTCTAGTCTTGTCTGTCTAGTCTTGTCTGTCTAGTCTTGTCTGTCTAGTCTTGTCTGTCTAGTCTTGTCTGTCTAGTCTTGTCTGTCTAGTCTTGTCTGTCTAGTCTTGTCTGTCTAGTCTTGTCTGTCTAGTCTTGTCTGTCTAGTCTTGTCTGTCTAGTCTTGTCTGTCTAGTCTTGTCTGTCTAGTCTTGTCTGTCTAGTCTTGTCTGTCTAGTCTTGTCTGTCTAGTCTTGTCTGTCTAGTCTTGTCTGTCTAGTCTTGTCTGTCTAGTCTTGTCTGTCTAGTCTTGTCTGTCTAGTCTTGTCTGTCTAGTCTTGTCTGTCTAGTCTTGTCTGTCTAGTCTTGTCTGTCTAGTCTTGTCTGTCTAGTCTTGTCTGTCTAGTCTTGTCTGTCTAGTCTTGTCTGTCTAGTCTTGTCTGTCTAGTCTTGTCTGTCTAGTCTTGTCTGTCTAGTCTTGTCTGTCTAGTCTTGTCTGTCTAGTCTTGTCTGTCTAGTCTTGTCTGTCTAGTCTTGTCTGTCTAGTCTTGTCTGTCTAGTCTTGTCTGTCTAGTCTTGTCTGTCTAGTCTTGTCTGTCTAGTCTTGTCTGTCTAGTCTTGTCTGTCTAGTCTTGTCTGTCTAGTCTTGTCTGTCTAGTCTTGTCTGTCTAGTCTTGTCTGTCTAGTCTTGTCTGTCTAGTCTTGTCTGTCTAGTCTTGTCTGTCTAGTCTTGTCTGTCTAGTCTTGTCTGTCTAGTCTTGTCTGTCTAGTCTTGTCTGTCTAGTCTTGTCTGTCTAGTCTTGTCTGTCTAGTCTTGTCTGTCTAGTCTTGTCTGTCTAGTCTTGTCTGTCTAGTCTTGTCTGTCTAGTCTTGTCTGTCTAGTCTTGTCTGTCTAGTCTTGTCTGTCTAGTCTTGTCTGTCTAGTCTTGTCTGTCTAGTCTTGTCTGTCTAGTCTTGTCTGTCTAGTCTTGTCTGTCTAGTCTTGTCTGTCTAGTCTTGTCTGTCTAGTCTTGTCTGTCTAGTCTTGTCTGTCTAGTCTTGTCTGTCTAGTCTTGTCTGTCTAGTCTTGTCTGTCTAGTCTTGTCTGTCTAGTCTTGTCTGTCTAGTCTTGTCTGTCTAGTCTTGTCTGTCTAGTCTTGTCTGTCTAGTCTTGTCTGTCTAGTCTTGTCTGTCTAGTCTTGTCTGTCTAGTCTTGTCTGTCTAGTCTTGTCTGTCTAGTCTTGTCTGTCTAGTCTTGTCTGTCTAGTCTTGTCTGTCTAGTCTTGTCTGTCTAGTCTTGTCTGTCTAGTCTTGTCTGTCTAGTCTTGTCTGTCTAGTCTTGTCTGTCTAGTCTTGTCTGTCTAGTCTTGTCTGTCTAGTCTTGTCTGTCTAGTCTTGTCTGTCTAGTCTTGTCTGTCTAGTCTTGTCTGTCTAGTCTTGTCTGTCTAGTCTTGTCTGTCTAGTCTTGTCTGTCTAGTCTTGTCTGTCTAGTCTTGTCTGTCTAGTCTTGTCTGTCTAGTCTTGTCTGTCTAGTCTTGTCTGTCTAGTCTTGTCTGTCTAGTCTTGTCTGTCTAGTCTTGTCTGTCTAGTCTTGTCTGTCTAGTCTTGTCTGTCTAGTCTTGTCTGTCTAGTCTTGTCTGTCTAGTCTTGTCTGTCTAGTCTTGTCTGTCTAGTCTTGTCTGTCTAGTCTTGTCTGTCTAGTCTTGTCTGTCTAGTCTTGTCTGTCTAGTCTTGTCTGTCTAGTCTTGTCTGTCTAGTCTTGTCTGTCTAGTTTTGTCTGTCTAGTCTTGTCTGTCTAGTCTTGTCTGCCTAGTCTTGTCTGTCTAGTCTTGTCTGTCTAGTCTTGTCTGTCTAGTCTTGTCTGCCCAGTCTTGTCTGTCTAGTCTTGTCTGTCTAGTCTTGCCTGTCTAGTCTTGTCTGTCTATTCTGTCTAGTCTTGTCTGTCTATTCTGTCTAGACTTGTCTATCTAGCCTTTCTAGCCTAGCATTGTCTGTCTAGTCTTGTCTCCCTATTCCACCTTGGCTTTTAGTATGCGCCACCCTGCTATCGCATATTTTGCATCCATTCAGGGTGGGCAGTTCGGTTTTTGTTGAAAAACCGCCCTAGTTGTTGCCTCCCCGACCGGGATTCGAACCCGGGGTCTAGTCTTGTCTCTCCAGTCTTTTCTGTTTAGTCTTGTGGAGATAATTTGGAGTTGTTACTTACGAAACCTGATTTGGCTCGTTCATGCCTCGACATGGTTCACGTGCATTGAGTTGGCGTCGTCGCGAAGTCTAACGAACATGGAATCTGAAACGACGAAATAAATGATAACACAATAAAAGTTTCGGAATACGTACCGTCACAATAAAACTAAATCTAGGTGTCGGACGCGCTTAGTGCGGATTCGGCGCTATTTTGGCGCACACTCAGCTTTTATGTCACGCGCTATTTTCATTTGCCATCTTTATATTTAGTTTATCATTCTTATATTTGCATTAACTAATAAACAAACACGACGAGGATCGACAGACAAAAATAAACAGACAAGACTAGAGAGACAAGACTAGACAGACAAGACTAGACATACAAGACTAGACATACAAGACTAGACAGGCAAGACTAGATAGACAATACTAGACAGACAAGACTAGACAGACAAGACTAGACAGACGAGACTAGACAGACCAGACTAGACAGACAAGACTAGACAGACAAGACTAGACAGACAAGACTAGACAGACAAGACTAGACAGACAAGACTAGACAGACAAGACTAGACAGACAAGACTAGACAGACAAGACTAGACAGACAAGACTAGACAGACAAGACTAGACAGACAAGACTAGACAGACAAGACTAGAGAGACAAGACTAGACAGACAAGACTAGACAGACAAGACTAGACAGACAAGACTAGACAGACAAGACTAGACAGACAAGACTAGACAGACAAGACTAGACAGGCAAGACTAGACAGGCAAGACTAGACAGACAAGACTAGACAGACAAGACTAGACAGACAAGACTAGACAGACAAGACTAGACAGACAAGACTAGACAGACAAGACTAGACAGACAAGACTAGACAGACAAGACTAGACAGACAAGACTAGACAGACAAGACTAGACAGACAAGACTAGACAGGCAAGACTAGACAGGCAAGACTAGACAGGCAAGACTAGACAGGCAAGACTAGACAGGCAAGACTAGACAGGCAAGACTAGACAGGCAAGACTAGACAGGCAAGACTAGACAGACAAGACTAGACAGACAAGACTAGACAGACAAGACTAGACAGACAAGACTAGACAGACAAGACTAGACAGACAAGACTAGACAGACAAGACTAGACAGACAAGACTAGACAGACAAGACTAGACAGACAAGACTAGACAGACAAGACTAGACAGACAAGACTAGACAGACAAGACTAGACAGACAAGACTAGACAGGCAAGAATAGACAGACAAGACTAGACAGACAAGACTAGACAGACAAGACTAGACAGACAAGACTAGACAGACAAGACTAGACAGACAAGACTAGACAGACAAGACTAGACAGACAAGACTAGACAGACAAGACTAGACAGACAAGACTAGACAGACAAGACTAGAGAGACAAGACTAGACAGACAAGACTAGACAGACAAGACTAGACAGACAAGACTAGACAGACAAGACTAGACAGACAAGACTAGACAGACAAGACTAGACAGGCAAGACTAGACAGGCAAGACTAGACAGACAAGACTAGACAGACAAGACTAGACAGACAAGACTAGACAGACAAGACTAGACAGACAAGACTAGACAGACAAGACTAGACAGACAAGACTAGACAGACAAGACTAGACAGACAAGACTAGACAGACAAGACTAGACAGACAAGACTAGAGAGACAAGACTAGACAGACAAGACTAGACAGACAAGACTAGACAGACAAGACTAGACAGACAAGACTAGACAGACAAGACTAGACAGGCAAGACTAGACAGACAAGACTAGACAGACAAGACTAGACAGACAAGACTAGACAGACAAGACTAGACAGACAAGACTAGACAGACAAGACTAGACAGGCAAGACTAGACAGACTAGACAAACAAGACTGAACTAACGTGTGAGGATAGATATAAGACAAGTTACGTTGGTCAAGGATGAATGAGTCAAAGTGGATGCTACAAGTGTTTCAAGTAACAAGCACGAGGAATGCCGTTGCATCCTGCTCGTTGGATTTGTTGGATTTGTTTTCCTTTTTAAATTAAATATTTAGATTGCAATACGTGGGAATTCCTTATGCAAACCAAGTTCACTAAATAAATGAAAAACAACTTATCTTGTCCGTCTAGTCTTGTTTAAGCAGTCTTGTTTGTATAGCACTCTAGCCTTATCTGTATAGTCTGTCTGTCTAGTCTTGACTGTCTAATCCAGTAGTGGCGAATCTATGGCACGCGTGTCACAGCTGACCCGGAAAATTTGATAAACACGCGAACTATTTCTCAGGCGTGCCTTCTAAGGCGTCGTGCATTAATCAGTTAGCAACTTTTTGCAACTTCTTTTAAATCCAAGCTAATCCTCGACTGCACTGTGTTAAAGCTCACGTAGGTCATGAAACGATAGAACGGATTATCTTGCATGGCAGGCTTTAGGAACAGAAAATACCAGCGGTGAAGTAAACCTATTGCCAATCACGTACAACTAAGTACTTGGTCAGGCAACAAAGTTGGGACGTTCCATGGAGAGTAGCAAGGGCGATGGGATAATGCCACAACTGGATTTTGGTCCAAAAATGTATTCCAGGAATTGAAAAATTGAAGAACATTTATATAAGACCCACGCATCACTTGGTTCAACTGATGACTGGCCACGGTAATTTTAACGCATATCTACATAGATTTGGAAAGAGGTATCGCTCTGCACATGCGGAGAGGAAGATACAGCAAAGAGTGGTGGCAGGGAAGAGGGCTCTCCAAACCGCCGGATTACTGGACGAGTCGTCCGATTAACCAACGATCGAATTAACGAGATTATACTGTAGTTGAAATTTTTTTGTCGGCATGTGTCAATTTCCGCCATGTTATTCGTCAAAAAGTGCCCGAACTTTTTAACGTATTACTAGATATGTGCCCGAAACTTTCATATTCCTGGCTTTCAAACTTGGCGGATGCGCGTGCGCTTAACTAAACAGAACCTAAACACAACGGAAGATCAGGGTTCGATTGTCCGTCGAGGCTAAGGCATTTTTTCTAAGGGCGGCACAAACCGTCCGACCTGCCCACCCTGAAGGAATGCGAAATACGCGAAACCGCGGTGGCGCGCTGGAAAAGTCGGTCCTCGCAAACCACCATAAAAGAAGTCTTGTCTCTTGAGCCTTAACGTTTATATAAACGTCTCAGTTTGTATCCATTTTTCTGTTTGGAATTTGAGTAATCTACGTATTGTTATCTCTAATGGCGAAAATCGTTATCGCAACTTGTCCCGGGACCGAAATCGAAATTGCGTAATGGACTCGTTGCGGTGTGTCGAGGCGAACAAACGTAAATATTTACAATTGACGCGGCGTGTGTGTGCGCGTATGTGTGTGAGAAACGCCAGTTAGAGCTGGCAATTAGTGTGTAGAGCGCGTGTTTGGAGGAACGGTTAGTGCAGTCTCAATGCCGAGTCTCTTTTTCACTGCGCCTTTCCTCCCTTGCAACATTGAAATCTCACTTGGTCAAGGCGATTGTGACTCAAACTAGAAATATTTTTATCACATGATACCTCTGACAATGAGATAGACTAGACAGACAAGACTAGACAGACAAGACTAGACAGACAAGACTAGACAGACAAGACTAGACAGACAAGACTAGACAGACAAGACTAGACAGACAAGACTAGACAGACAAGACTAGACAGACAAGACTAGACAGACAAGACTAGACAGACAAGACTAGACAGACAAGACTAGACAGACAAGACTAGACAGACAAGACTAGACAGACAAGACTAGACAGACAAGACTAGACAGACAAGACTAGACAGACAAGACTAGACAGACAAGACTAGACAGACAAGACTAGACAGACAAGACTAGACAGACAAGACTAGACAGACAAGACTAGACAGACAAGACTAGACAGACAAGACTAGACAGACAAGACTAGACAGACAAGACTAGACAGACAAGACTAGACAGACAAGACTAGACAGACAAGACTAGACAGACAAGACTAGACAGACAAGACTAGACAGACAAGACTAGACAGACAAGACTAGACAGACAAGACTAGACAGACAAGACTAGACAGACAAGACTAGACAGACAAGACTAGACAGACAAGACTAGACAGACAAGACTAGACAGACAAGACTAGACAGACAAGACTAGACAGACAAGACTAGACAGACAAGACTAGACAGACAAGACTAGACAGACAAGACTAGACAGACAAGACTAGACAGACAAGACTAGACAGACAAGACTAGACAGACAAGACTAGACAGACAAGACTAGACAGACAAGACTAGACAGACAAGACTAGACAGACAAGACTAGACAGACAAGACTAGACAGACAAGACTAGACAGACAAGACTAGACAGACAAGACTAGACAGACAAGACTAGACAGACAAGACTAGACAGACAAGACTAGACAGACAAGACTAGACAGACAAGACTAGACAGACAAGACTAGACAGACAAGACTAGACAGACAAGACTAGACAGACAAGACTAGACAGACAAGACTAGACAGACAAGACTAGACAGACAAGACTAGACAGACAAGACTAGACAGACAAGACTAGACAGACAAGACTAGACAGACAAGACTAGACAGACAAGACTAGACAGACAAGACTAGACAGACAAGACTAGACAGACAAGACTAGACAGACAAGACTAGACAGACAAGACTAGACAGACAAGACTAGACAGACAAGACTAGACAGACAAGACTAGACAGACAAGACTAGACAGACAAGACTAGACAGACAAGACTAGACAGACAAGACTAGACAGACAAGACTAGACAGACAAGACTAGACAGACAAGACTAGACAGACAAGACTAGACAGACAAGACTAGACAGACAAGACTAGACAGACAAGACTAGACAGACAAGACTAGACAGACAAGACTAGACAGACAAGACTAGACAGACAAGACTAGACAGACAAGACTAGACAGACAAGACTAGACAGACAAGACTAGACAGACAAGACTAGACAGACAAGACTAGACAGACAAGACTAGACAGACAAGACTAGACAGACAAGACTAGACAGACAAGACTAGACAGACAAGACTAGACAGACAAGACTAGACAGACAAGACTAGACAGACAAGACTAGACAGACAAGACTAGACAGACAAGACTAGACAGACAAGACTAGACAGACAAGACTAGACAGACAAGACTAGACAGACAAGACTAGACAGACAAGACTAGACAGACAAGACTAGACAGACAAGACTAGACAGACAAGACTAGACAGACAAGACTAGACAGACAAGACTAGACAGACAAGACTAGACAGACAAGACTAGACAGACAAGACTAGACAGACAAGACTAGACAGACAAGACTAGACAGACAAGACTAGACAGACAAGACTAGACAGACAAGACTAGACAGACAAGACTAGACAGACAAGACTAGACATACAAGACTAGACAGATAAGACTCTATGTCAAACAAATTAAGTTTTTTGTATTTTTGTTTAAGACAAAAGGTATTACTTTTGTTGAGCCACCCTGTATATTACATAATTTTTTGACAATTGTGGTAGGATGGACATAACCTCAAAGGGTAAACAGAAGTGGAGTCGAGGAAGTGAGCGAGCAGGTTCGGTTGAAGAAATACTCACGTTTAGTTGATATCACAGGATTGCGGGCGATTTCGCTCGGTGGAGCGGTAATAAGAAACGGTCGCGTTTCGAGGGCGGTTTCGTTGGAGACGACACTTAACTACTTGTTGAGCCAACTGTCTGGCATCCGACCGAGAAACCCACGCAACCGCGAAACTGCAACTGGAAGTACAACATTCGGCTAACGGTTGTAACGAAAAGTCACAGATGTAGACTACCAAACATTCGTTTTTCCTGTAAGTAGACAACTATTTATACAATGATATCTCTTTTAAAGACGACTTAGACTTCTATTCATACAAGCGTGTTTATACATACATCTAAGTTTAAAATAAACATTTCTACACGTAGACTATCATTCATACACATACATCTATACTTAGACTACCATTCGTACATTGAGAGCTTTAGGTGGACCAGTGGTGCGTAAACCATGGACGTAGCCAATTTGGGGGTTTTGGGCGTTCAGACTAGAAGTCTCTGTGGTCAGCCGTTCAAAAGTTATGACAGCGTGAAATCAGTCGGAAATGCGAGTTGGTGTACAGTGAAAAAATATATAAAACGTGTTTATTTGTAACTTTAACACGAAATAAACTGGAAAAACATTTTCAGCACTTCGATTTTCTTCGGGGAACAAAACAAAAATTACGAAGAAGATTAAAAAAAAAAAATTCAACAAAAATTTTCCATCATTTCGTTCGAAAAATATGCGCTTTTTTGTTTTTTTCGATTTTCTCGAGAACGGTAAAAAGCAGCGAAATCATTTTTGGCACACAGAAACTACACGACAAGACGAACAAGTCGATGTGTAAATTGTTCGGAATGATTCAATAATTCGTCGATAAATTTCAAACTGAAATTTACCCGTTTCTCGATTTGCTAGGTTGATATCTCGGAAACGGTTTCAGATAATCAAAAACGGATTGCAGCATTGTTTTCAGAAGGTCATTTTTCTATTGATACACTAAACTTGTCCGGGAAAATTTCACGACTATCCGAGATCTCTACTCGAGCGCCGAAATTTCTTAAAAATTGCTTCAGTTTTTGCAAGCGATAGTGAATGGAAAGAGCTAGCGAAATATAATTTGCATATCTGTAATCAGCAGCAAAAATGCTTTCAGAAACGTTTTTAAATGTTGCTGTGACTCAAAAAATAACGATTTTGACAAAATCGATTTTTTCGCATTTCGGTCTTGACTCCCCGTGTCGATGGTATTTCTTAACTGAAAGCTACCTTGGGAATATTATATATGTTTTCTGACTAATTTTGGGAGGCTGAATCGATTGGTGAAGACTAGAAGTCTCTGTGGTGAGCCGTTCGAAAGTTATGACATCGTGAAATCTGCGGAAAATACGAGAAAATGTATTTTCTTAAAATCATTATTTATCAAGTGAACGTATCTGTAAGTGTTATCCCAGTTGGTTGTAAATGTATAATTTGCATTTTGCTAGTAGCTTCCGTTCGCGAGATAGGACTTGATAAAATGGGCTAAATCGAGCGATATTTCGCAAAATTTGGTCGCCCGAGCAAAATTAATATTTTTAAGGAAATCTAATGCACCCGTGGGGAAATGACCTCTTAAAAACCATAACGCCATCCGTTTTTAATTATATGCTACCTTTCTTGAAATATAGACTTTGAAAAATTCCTGGCTGCTCTGTCTAATCTATTTGTTCTAATTGGCTCTAATTTGTATGCAAAATTGCATTAAACGCGCCAATTTTACGTAGATACCCCGAAACTGGGCTGCGTGCTAGTTATTTCTCAGTAGAACAAGTCGATCCCGTTGACAGTGAAAACAAACTGTGGAAAAATGTTGGCGATAATTTGGCCCGCGCTCGCTCTATTTCCCATCCTCGCGTACGGAAAAATAGCCGCGTTTTTTAGGGCAAAAGGCGATTTGGACCCGCGCCAAACACACCTGGTCTCCTGACCCAGATCACATCACAGGGAATCCACAAAAAAAAACGATCTGCTCGATGCATCCTCTCAATGACACAACTCCAAGGCTTTTCGCCCGAAAATAATTCGCAATTTATAGTTAGTTCAATAGACAATCGTTTTATCTAATTAAATTTTTTGTCTGAATATATTAGTCTAGGAATGTAATAAAATTATTACTAGTGTGTTAGTCTAGTAGTTTACTACACTACCAGTCTAGTAATTTACTAGACTACTTGAAATTTAGTTGCCTAAATGATGTAGTTTAACAAACTACAAATGTCTATTTAGACAATGTTATCTAGGTTACACTAATTCTCATTACTGTTATAAGATATTAAGATGTATTTTTTCTTTGCGGAAGTTTTGATGCCAAAACGCGGACGATAGCCTTATTAGTTCCAAAGTTATCGCAAGAAAACTTTGGACTAACTTCTTCAAAGATTTTCTAAAATTTACATTTTATGCAATTTTCTTGGCTTTTCACAAACTCAAGTCACTTTTTGCTCAATATCTTTGGAACAAATAAGGCTATCGTCCTGGTTCTACCATCAAAATTTTCACAAAATAATAGCGCATCTAAGGAAAATATAGAAACATTGTATATTGTCTAAATTATATAGTTTAACTAGCTACAAATGTCTATTCAGACAATACCATCTAATTCGCACTAATTCGAATTATTCTAATAAAATATTAAGGTGTAGTTTTTCTTTGCGGAAGTTTTAATACCAAAACGCGAACGATAGCCTTATTAGTTCCAAAGTTATCGCAAAAAAACTTTGGACTAACTTCTTGAAAGATTTTCTAAAATTTACATTTCTTGCATTTTTATTGGCTTTTTCACAAACTCGAGTCACTTTTTGCTCAATATCCTCGGAACCAATTAGGCTATCGTCCTGGTCCTACCATCACATTTTTTACAACATAACAGCGCATATAAGGAAAATATAGAAAAATTGTTTGTTGTCTAAATGAGGTAGTTTAACTTGCTACAAATGTCTATTTAGACAATACCATCTAATTCGAACTAATTCTAATTATTCTTATAAAATATTAAGGTGTAGTTTTTCTTTGCGGAAGTTTTGATACGAAAACGCGGACGATAGCCTTATTCGTTTCAAAGTTATCGCAAAAAAACTTTGGACGAACTTCTTGAAAGATTTTCTAAAATTTACATTTGTTGCAATCTTCTTGGGTTTTTCACAAACTCCAGCCACTTTTTGCACAATATCTTGGGAACCAATAAGGCTATCGTCCTGGTCCTACCATCAAAATTTTCACAACATAACAGCGCATCTAAAGAAAATATAGAAAAATTGTTTGTTGTCTAAATGATGTAGTTTTACTATCTACAAATGCCTATTTAGACAATACCACCCAATCCGCACTAATTCTAATTATTGTTATAAAATATTAACATGCATTTTTCTTTGCAGAAGTTTTGATACCAAAACGTGGACGATAGCCTTATTAGTTCCAAAGTTATCGCAAAAAAACTTTGGACTTACTTCTTGAAAGATTTCCTAAAATTTACATTTGTTGCAATTTTCTTGGGGTTTTCACAAACTCAAGTCATTTTTTGCACAATATCTTCGGAACCAATAAGGCTATCGTCCTGGTTTTACCATCACAATTTTCACAACATATCAGCGCATCTAAGGAAAATTTAGAAAAATTGTTTGTTGTCTAAATGAGGAAGTTTAACTAGCTACAAATGTCTATTTAGACAATACAACCTATTCCGCACTAATTCTAATTATTCTTATAATATATTAAAATGTAATTTTTCTTTACGGAAGTGTTGATACCAAAACGCGAACGATAGCCTTATTAGTTCCAAAGTTATCGCAAAAAAACTTTGGACTAACTTCTTGAAAGATTTTCTAAAATTTACATTTGTTGCAATTTTCTTGGGATTTTCACAAACTCAAGTCACTTTTTGTTCAATATATTTGAAACCAATAAGGCTATCGTCCTGGTCCTACCATCAAAATTTTCACAACATAACAGCGCATCTAAGAAAAATATAGAAAAATTGTATATTGTCTAAAAGATGTAGTTTAACTAGTTACAAATGACTTTTTAGACAATACCACCTAGTCCGCACTAATTCTAATTATTCTTATAAAATATTAACATGCATTTTTTCTTTGCGGAAGTTTTGATACCAAAACGCGGACGATAGCCTTATTCGTTCGAAGGTTATCGCAAAAAAACTTTCGACAAACTTCTTGAAGATTTTCTAAAATTTACATTTGATGCAGTTTTCTTGGGTTTTTCACAAACTCTAGTCACTTTTTGCACAATATCTTCGGAACCAATAAGGCTATCGTATTGGTCCTACCATCAAAATTTTCACAACATAACAGCGCATCTAAGGAAAATATAGAAAAATTGCTGTTTGTCTAAATGATGTAGTTTAACTAGCTACAGATGTCTATTTAGACAATACCACCTAGTCCGCACCAATTCTAATTATTCTTATACAATATTAAGATGTAGTTTTTCTTTGCGGAAGTTTTGATACCAAAACGCGAGCGATAGTCTTATTAGTTCCAAAGTTATCGCAAAAAAACTTTGGACTTACTTCTTGAAAGATTTTCTAAAATTTACATTTGTTGCAATTTTCGTGGATTTTTTACAAACTCAAGTCACGTTTTGCACAATCTCTTCGGATCCAATAAGGCTATCGTCTCGGTCCTACCATCAAAATTTTCACAACATAATAGCGCATCTAAGGAAATTATAGAAAAATTGTTTGTTGTCTAAATGATGTAGTTTAACTAGCTACAAATGTCTATTTAGACAATTCCACCTAGTCCGCACTAATTCTAATTATTCTTATAAAATATTAAGATGTAGTTTTTCTTTGCGGAAGTCTTGATACCAAAACGCGAACGATAGCCTTATTAGTTCCAAAGTTATCGTAAAAGAACTTTGGACTAACTTTTTCAAAGATTTTCTAAAATTTACATTTGTTGCAACTTTCTTGGGTTTTTTACAAACTCAAGTCAGTTTTTGCACAATCTCTTCGGAACCAATAAGGCTATCGTCCTTGTCCTACCATCAAAATTTTCACAAAATAACAGCGCATCTAAGAAAAATATAGAAAATTTGTTTGTTGTCTAAATTATATAGTTTAACTAGCTACAAATGTCTATTTAGACAATACCATCTAATTCGCACTAATTCTAATTATTCTTATAAAATATTAAGGTGTAGTTTTTCTTTGCGGAAGTGTTGATATCAAAACGCGAACGATAGCCTTATTAGTTCCAAAGTTATCGCAAAAAACTTTGGACTAACTTCTTGAAAGATTTTCTAAAATTTACATTTGCAATTTTCTTGGGGTTTTCACAAACTCAAGTCACTTTTTGCACAATATCTTCGGAACCAATAAGGCTATCGTCCTGGTCCTACCATCAAAATTTTCACAACATAACAGCGCATTTAACGAAAATATAGAAAAATCGTTTGTTGTCTAAATGATGTAGTTTAACCAGCTACAAATATCTTTTTAGACAATACCACCTAGTTCGCACTAATTCGAATTATTCTTATAAAATATTAAGATGTAGTTTTCCTTTGCGGATGTTTTGATACCAAAACGCGAGCGATAGCCTTATTAGTTCTAAAGTTATCGCAAAAAAACTTTAGACTAACTTCTTGAAAGATTTTCTAAAATTTACATTTGTTGCAATTTTCTTGGGTTTTTCACAAACTCAAGTCACTTTTTGCTCAATATCTTCGAAACCAATAAGGCTATCGTCCTGGTTCTACTATCAAAATTTTCACAACATTACAACGCATATAAGAAAAATATAGAAAAATTGTTTGATATCTAAATGATGTAGTTTTACTAGCTACAAATGTCCATTTAGACAATACCATCTAGTCCGCACCAATTCTAATTATTCTTATAAAATATTAAGATGTAGTTTTTCTTTGCGGAAGTCTTGATACGAAAACGAGAACGATAGCCTTATTAGTTCCAAAGTTATCGCAAAAAAACTTTGGACTTACTTCTTGAAAGATTTTCTCAAATTTACACTTGTTGCAATTTTCTTGGGTTTTTTACAAACTCAAGTCAATTTTTGCACAATATCTTCGGAACCAATAAGGCTATCGTCCTGGTTTTACCATCACAATTTTCACAACATAACAGCGCATCTAAGGAAAATTTAGAAAAATTGTTTGTTGTCTAAATGAGGAAGTTTAACTAGCTACAAATGTCTATTTAGACAATACAACCTAATCCGCACTAATTCTAATTATTCTTATAATATATTAAAATGTAATTTTTCTGTACGGAAGTGTTGATACCAAAACGCGAACGATAGCCTTATTAGTTCCAAAGTTATCGCAAAAAAACTTTGGACTAACTTCTTGAAAGATTTTCTAAAATTTACATTTGTTGCAATTTTCTTGGGATTTTCACAAACTCAAGTCACTTTTTGTTCAATATATTTGAAACCAATAAGGCTATCGTCCTGGTCCTACCATCAAAATTTTTACAACATAACAGCGCATCTAAGGAAAGTATAGAAAAATTGCTGTTTGTCTAAATGATGTAGTTTAACTAGCTAGAAATGCCTCTTTAGACAATACCACTTAGTCCGCATAAATTCTAATTATTCTTATAAAATATTGAGATGTAGATTTCCTTTGCGGAAGTGTTGATACCAAAACGCGAACGATAGCCTTATTAGTTCCAAAGTTATTGCACAAAAACTTTGGACTAACTTTTTGAAAGATTTTCTAAAATTTACATTTGTTGCAATCTTCTTGGGTTTTTCAGAAACTTTTTGCTCAATATCTTCGGAACCAATAAGGCTATCGCCCTGGCCCTACCATCAAAATTTTCACAACATAACAGCGCATCTAAGGAAATATAGAGAAATCGTTTGATGTCTAAATGATGTAGTTTAACTAGCTACAAATATCTTTTTAGACAATACCACCTAGTTCGCACTAATTCTAATTATTCATATAAAATATTGAAATGTAGCTTTCCTTTGCGGAAGTTTTGATACCAAAACGCGGACGATAGCCTTATTAGTTCCAAAGTTATCGCAAAAAAACTTTGGACTGACTTCTTGAAAGATTTTCTAAAATTTACATTTGTTGCAATCTTCTTGGGTTTTTCAGAAACTTTTTGCTCAATCTCTTCGGAACCAATAAGGCTATCGTCCTGGTCCTACCATCAAGATTTTTACAACATAACAGCGCATCTAAGGAAAATATAGAAAAATTGTATATTGTCTAAATGATGTAGTTTAACTAGTTACAAATGTCTATTTAGACAATACCACCTAGTCAACACTAATTCTAATTATTCTGATAAAATATTAAGATGTTGTTTTACTTTGCGGAAGTGTTGATACCAAAACGCGAACGATAGCCTTATTCGTTCCAAAGTTATCGCAAAAAAACTTTGGACTAACTTCTTGAAAGATTTTCTAAAATTTACATTTGTTGCAATTTTCTTGGGTTTTTCACAAACTCAAGTTACTTTTTGCACAATCTCTTCGGAACCAATAAGGCTATCGTCTTGGTCCTACCATCAAAATTTTCACAACATAATAGCGCATCTTAGGAAAATATAGAAAAACTGTTTGTTGTCTAAATGATGTAGTTTAACTTGCTGTAAATGTCTATTTAGACAATACCACCTAGTCCGCACTAATTCTAATTATTCTTATAAAATATTAAGATGTAGTTTTTCTTTGCGGAAGTTTTGATACCAAAACGCGAACGATAGCCTTGTTCGTTCCAAAGTTATCGCAAAAAAACTTTGGACTAACTTCTTGAAAGATTTTCTAAAATTTACATTTGTGGCAATTTTCTTGGGGTTTTCACAAACTCAAGTCACTTTTTGCTCAATAACTTCGAAACCAATAAGGCTATTGTTCTTGTTCTACCATCAAAATTTTCACAACATAATAGCGCATCTAAGGCAATATAGAAAAATTGTTTGTTGACTAAATGATGTAGTTTAACTAGCTACAAATATCTTTTTAAACAATACTACCTAGTTCGCACTAATTCGAATTATTCATATAAAATATTAAGATATAGCTTTCCTTTGCGGAAGTTTTGATACCAAAACGCGAACGATAGCCTTATTAGTTCCAAAGTTATCGCAAAAAAACTTTGGACTGACTTCTTGAAAGATTTTCTAAAATTTATATTTGTTGCAATTTTCTTGAAATTTTCACAAACTCTAGTCACTTTTTGCTCAATCTCTTTGGAACCAATAAGGCTATCGTCCTGGTCCTACCATCAAGATTTTCAGAACATAACAGCGCATCTAAGGAAAATATAGAAAAATTGTATATTGTCTAAATGATGTAGTTTAACTAGTTACAAATGTCTATTTAGACAATACCATCTAGTCCCCACTAATTCTAATTATCTTATAAAATATTAAGGTGTAGTTTTTCTTTGCGGAAGTTTTGATACGAAAACGCGGACGATAGCCTTATTCGTTCCAAAGTTATCGCAAAAAAACTTTGGATTAACTTCTTGAAAGATTTTCTAAAATTTATATTTGTTGCAATTTTCTTGAATTTTTCACAAACTCAAGTCACTTTTTGCTCAATATCTTTGGAACTAATAAGGCTATCGTCCTGATTCTACCATCAAATT
Organism: Phosphuga atrata; assembly: GCA_944588485.1. Lineage (NCBI taxonomy): Eukaryota > Metazoa > Arthropoda > Insecta > Coleoptera > Silphidae > Phosphuga > Phosphuga atrata. The sequence continues at coordinate 4,184,579 of OX155904.1, forward strand.
TTTCACATCATAACAGCGCATCTAAGGAAAATATAGAAAAATGGTTTGATGTATAAATGACGTAGTTTAACTAGTTACAAATGTCTATTTAGACAATACCACCTAGTCCGCACTAATTCTAATTATTGTTATAATATATTATAATGTAGTTTCTCTTTGCGGAAGTTTTGATACCAAAACGCGAGCAATAGCCTTATTAGTTCAAAGTTATCGCAAAAAACTTTGCACTAACTTCTTGAAAGATTTTCTAAAATTTACATTTGTTGCAGTTTTCTTGGGTTTTTCACAAACTCAAATCACTTTTTGCTCAATATCTGGAAACAATAAGGCTATCGTCCTGGTTCTACCATCAACATTTTCACAACATAACAGCGCATCTAAGGAAAATATAGAAAAATTGTTTGTTGTCTAAATGATGTAGTTTAACTAGCTACAAATGTCTATTTAGACAATTCCACCTAATCCGCACTAATTCCAATTTTTCTTATAAACTCTTAAGATGAAGTTTTGTTTTGCGGAAGTTTTGATACCAAAACGCGAACGATAGCCTTATTAGTTCCAAAGTTATCGCAAAAAAACATTGGACTAACTTCTTGTAAGATTTTCTAAAATTTACATTTCTTGCAATTTTCTTAGGTTTTTCACAAACCTGACTGTCTAATCTACCTGTTTGTCTAACTGTTTTCCTAGATTTGCCCTGTCTTGTCTAATATAGTCTACACTAAATGTTATCAAATCTGGTTATCGGGTTATCAGGTATCGATATGCTAAACGTTTGTGGTTTATTTGGATAATAAGTGAACGTTTCTTGCCGTGCGAATGTTGCGAACGCGTTTGAATTCGAGTGCAATAAATAAAGAGCGAAGAAAGAAAAAAACGTTTCGGCTAAAAATAATCGGCTGTCCCCACCGGCGCGGCGAACGTCCGCCGCCCAAAGCTCTGTTATGGAAATTAACCGCCTCCCTCTTCCCGCCGCCGGGACAACAATCCTTTGATCCCGACTAGCCAAAAAACGGATTAGTCGACGGTGTCAACTCGATTGGGATTAGTGAAAGACAATAAACGAAACTTTATCCAATATTTTTCTTTGTATGTGTTTGTTGTTCCAGTGTTAACAAAGTTTGTGTGCGCGACGTTCTTCTGTGGTTGTAGAAGGCTGCTGCGGTTTAGGCTGCGATTCTGCGGTCATTTCTTGCGGACCGAGGACTTATGACCGCCTGATACAATATGGTCATGGTAAAAATGCCCCAGTTCGAAGGCATTTCCGAAAAACAGAAAATTCGGTAAGTTTTTTCATTTCGAAAGTTTTTCTAATAGGCAGTACTAGGCTGCAGTATTGTTTATTTAGTTTATTCTTGATTGTTTAGTGTACATTAGTAGAAATCTATCTATTATGTAGTATTAAATCTATCTATTATCTAGACTAGACTAGATCTGTTCTATTCTGCAAATTATGTGGTTCTTCAAGGATCATTTATTGTGTTGGTTAGTTTTTGGGTTCCTCTAACATCATTTATAGCATTTTGTTAATTATGTGGTTCTTCAAAGATTATGTATTGTGTTGGTTAATTTTGGGGGGTCCTTCAAGGATAGTTCATAGCATTTTGCAAATTAGAAAGTTCTTCAAGGATCATTTATTTTGTTGTTCAGTTTTGGGCTTCTTCAAGGATCATTTATAGCATTTTGTAAATGATGTGATTCTTCAAGGATTATTTATTGTGTTGGTTAATTTTGGGGGTTCTTCAAGGTTAGTGCATAGCATTTAGCAAATTACGAAGTTTTTTAAGGATCATTTATTTTGTTGGTTAGTTTTGGGGTTCTTCAAGGATCATTTATAGCATTTTGTAATTTGATATGGTTTTTCAAGGATTATTTATGGTGTTAGATAATTTTGGGGGTTCTTCAAGGACAGTTCATAGCATTTTACAAATTACGAAGTTCTTTAAGGATCATTTATTGTGTTGATTAGTTTTGGGCTCCTTCAAGGATCATTTATAACATTTTGTAAATTATGTCGTTCTTCAAGGAGCATTTAGTGTAGCATTCGTTAGTTTTGGGCTTCTTCGAGGATCATTTGTTGCGTTTGCAAATTATGGGGTTCTTCAAGGATTAGTTGTTGCGTTTGTAAATTTTGAAAATCCTCAAGGTCCATTTATTGCATGTTGCAAGTTATGGGTTTTTTATTATCTCTCTGAAGACTAGGTGGTTTTCTTCAAGGATCAATTATTGTATTTGAAGGTCGTGGGTTCCTCAAGGATCGTTGATAGCGCCTAGTAAAATTTTCGCGTCTGATACTTTTTTGTGCAAATTGATTTAATTTGTTCTTTGCGGTCGAAGTAAAATTCAAGGTTTTCATTTTTCTGCGAATCTGTCGCGAAAACATTTCAATTAGTTTCAATTTCGACGCATTTTATTCCTCGTTTGTGCAAATATTTTGCCACCAATTAGCAAATTTAAATGATTTTTTTGTGCTCTTAAATATTACCTAATACTAGACAAACAAGGCAGATAAGACTAGATAGACAAGACTAGACAGACAAAACTAGACAGACAAAACTAGACAGACAAGACTAGACAGACAAGACTGGACAGACAAGACTGGACAGACGAGACTAGACAGATAAGACTAGACTGACAAGACTAGACAGACTAGACCGACAAGACTAGATGGACTCGAGAGAGTAGACAGACAAGTCTAGACAGACAAGTCTAGACAGACAAGACTGGATAGACAAGACTGGACAGACAAGACTGGACAGACAAGACTGGACACACACTACTGGACAGACAAGACTAGAGAAACAAACTCAAAATCGTTATATGTGTGTGGTGCTGCATCTGAAATGTCAAAAATATGACAAATATTTTTAAGAATTGTGACTCTAATGTATGTCTAAATAATGTCAATTTTGACAAACATTGAAAAGTGTCAACTTTGACAGACCAAAGTTTTATAGTTTTTGATATGTTGTATGGCATTTTTTATGTTATTATTACACAAAATTATGATAATTTGTCAGAAATATCAAAATTATTACAGTTTTCTGTTATTGATGTCAAAATTATTTCAGTTTTTAATTTTTGATGCCAAATTAGGTCAGTTTTCTGTTAATGATGTCAAATTTATGTAAGCTTTCTGTTATTGATTTCAAAATTATGATAGTTTTCTGTTATTGATATAAATATTATAACAGTTTTTAATCAAAATTGTCAAAATTGTTTCAGTTTTTTTGATTAATAATGTCAAAATTATGACAGTTTAATTATTGATGTCAAAATTATGACAGTTTTCTTTTGTTGATGTCAAAATTGTTTCAGTTTTTTTATTATTAATGTCAATATTATGACAGTTTTTAATTAATGATATCAAAATTATGACAGTTTTTTGTTATTGCTGTTCAAATTATGTCAGCTTTCTGTTATTAATTTCAAAATTATGACAGTTTTCTGTTATTGATGTCAAAATTGTTTCGGTTTTTTTTATTATTAATGTCCAAACTATGACAGTTTTCTGTTATTGATGTCAAAATTGTTTCAATTTTTTTATTATTAATGTCCAAACTATGACAGTTTTCTGTTTTTGATGTCAAAATTGTTTCAGTTTTTTTATTACTAGTTTCAAAATTATGACAGTTTTCTGTTATTGATGTCAAAATTGTTTCAGTTTTTTTATTACTAGTTTCAAAATTATGACAGTTTTCTGTTATTGATGTCAAAATTGTTTCAGTTTTTTTATTATTAGTTTCAAAATTATGACAGTTTTCTGTTATTGATGTCAACATTGTTTCAGTTTTTTTATTATTAGTTTCAAAATTATGACAGTTTTCTGTTATTGATGTCAAAATTGTTTCAGTTTTTTTATTATTAATGTCAAAATTATGACAGTTTTCTGTTATTGATGTCAAAATTATTTCCGTTTTTTAATTATTAATATCAAAATTATGACAGTTTTCTGCTATTGATGTCAAAATTGTTTCAGTTTATTTATTACTAGTTTCAAAATTATGACAGTTTTCTGTTATTGATGTCAAAATTGTTTCAGTTTTTTTATTATTAGTTTCAAAATTATGACAGTTTTCTGTTATTGATGTCAACATTGTTTCAGTTTTTTTATTATTTGTTTCAATATTATGACAGTTTTCTGTTATTGATGTCAAAATTGTTTCAGTTTTTTTATTATTAATGTCAAAATTATGACAGTTTTCTGTTATTGATGTCAAAATTATTTCCGTTTTTTAATTATTAATATCAAAATTATGACAGTTTTATGTTATTGATATCAAAATTGTTTCACTTTTCTTATTTTTAATGTCAAAATTATGACAGTTTTCAGTTATAGATGTCAAAAATGTTTCAGTTTTTTTATTATTAATGTCATTTTTATGACAGTTTTCTGTTACTGATGTCAAAATTGTTTCAGTTTTTTATTATTAATGTCAAAACTATGACAGTTTACTGTTATTGATGTCAAAATTGTTTCAGTTTTTTTATTATTAATGTCAAAATTATGACAGTTTTCTGTTATTGATGTCAAAATTATTTCCGTTTTTTAATTATTAATATCAAAATTATGACAGTTTTCTGCTATTGATGTCAAAATTGTTTCAGTTTATTTATTACTAGTTTCAAAATTATGACAGTTTTCTGTTATTGATGTCAAAATTGTTTCAGTTTTTTTATTATTAATGTCAAAATTATGACAGTTTTCTGTTATTGATGTCAAAATTATTTCCGTTTTTTAATTATTAATATCAAAATTATGACAGTTTTCTGTTATTGATGTCAAAATTGTTTCAGTTTATTTATTACTAGTTTCAAAATTATGACAGTTTTCTGTTATTGATGTCAAAATTGTTTCCGTTTTTTGATTATTAATATCAAAATTATGACAGTTTTCTGTTATTGATATCAAAATTGTTTCAGTTTTTTGATTATTAATGTCAAAACTATGACAGTTTTATGTTATAGATGTCAAAATTGTTTCAGTTTTTTGATTATTAATGTCAATATTATGACAGTTTTTAATTAATGATATCAAAATTATGACCGTTTTTTGTTATTGATGTCAAATTGTTTCAATTTTTTGATTATTAAATTCAAAATTATGACAGTTTTCTGTTATTGATGTCGAGCTTGTTTAAGTTTTTTTATTATTAGTTTCAAAATTATGACAGTTTTCTGTTATTGATGTCAAAATTGTTTCGGTTTTTTTTATTATTATTGTCCAAACTATGACAGTTTTCTGTTATTGATGTCAAAATTGTTTCAGTTTTTTTATTATTAATGTCCAAACTATGACAGATTTCTGTTATTGATGTCAAAATTGTTTCAGTTTTTTTATTACTAGTTTCAAATTTATGACAGTTTTCTGTTATTGATGTCAAAATTGTTTCCGTTTTTTGATTGTTAATATCAAAATTATGACAGTTTTCTGTTATTGATATCAAAATTGTTTCTGTTTTTTGATTATTAATGTCAAAACTATGACACTTTTCTGTTATAGATGTCAAAATTGTTTCAGTTGTTTGATTATTAATGTCAATATTATGACAGTTTTTAATTAATGATATCAAAATTATGACAGTTTTTTGTTATTGATTTCAAATTGTTTCAATTTTTTGATTATTAATGTCAAAAATATGACAGTTTTTAATTAATGATATCAAAATTATGACAGTTTTTTGTTATTGATGTCAAATTGTTTTAATTTTTTGATTATTAATTTCAAAATTATGACAGTTTTTTGTTATTGATGTCAAATTGTTTTAATTTTTTGATTATTAATTTCAAAATTATGACAGTTTTCTGTTATTGGTGTCAAAATTGTTTCAGTTTTTTTATTACTAGTTTCAAAATTATGACAGTTTTCTTTTATTGATGTCAAAATTGTTTCCGTTTTTTGATTGTTAATATCAAAATTATGACAGTTTTCTGTTATTGATATCAAAATTGTTTCTGTTTTTTGATTATTAATGTCAAAACTATGACACTTTTCTGTTATAGATGTCAAAATTGTTTCAGTTGTTTGATTATTAATGTCAATATTATGACAGTTTTTAATTAATGATATCAAAATTATGACAGTTTTTTGTTATTGATGTCAAATTGTTTTAATTTTTTGATTATTAATTTCAAAATTATGACAGTTTTTTGTTATTGATGTCAAATTGTTTTAATTTTTTGATTATTAATTTCAAAATTATGACAGTTTTCTGTTATTGGTGTCAAAATTGTTTCAGTTTTTTTATTACTAGTTTCAAAATTATGACAGTTTTCTTTTATTGATGTCAAAATTGTTTCCGTTTTTTGATTATTAATATCAAAATTATGACAGTTTTCTGTTATTGATATCAAATTGTTTCAGTTTTTTGATTATAAATGTCAAAACTATGACAGTTTTCTGTTTTAGATGTCAAAATTGTTTCAGTTTTTTGATTATTAATGTCAATATTATGACAGTTTTTAATTAATGATATCAAAATTATGACAGTTTTTTGTTATTGATGTCAAATTGTTTCAATTTTTTGATTATTAATTTCAAAATTATGACTGTTTTCTGTTATTTATGTCAAAATTATTTTAGTTTTTTTATTATTAGTTTCAAAATTATGACAGTTTTCTGTTATTGATGTCAAAATTAATTCAGTTTTTTTATTATTAGTTTCAAAATTATGACAGTTTTCTGTTATTGATGTCAAAATTGTTTCAGTTTTTTTTATTATTAATGTCAAAATTATGACAGTTTTCTGTTATTGATGTCAAAATTATTTCCGTTTTTTAATTATTAATATCAAAATTATGACAGTTTTCTGTTATTGATATCAAAATTGTTTCACTTTTCTTATTATTAATGTCAAAATTATGACAGTTTTCTGTTATTGATGTCAAAATTAATTCAGTTTTTTTATTATTAGTTTCAAAATTATGACAGTTTTCTGTTATTGATGTCAAAATTGTTTCAGTTTTTTTTATTATTAATGTCAAAATTATGACAGTTTTCTGTTATTGATGTCAAAATTATTTCCGTTTTTTAATTATTAATATCAAAATTATGACAGTTTTCTGTTATTGATATCAAAATTGTTTCACTTTTCTTATTATTAATGTCAAAATTATGACAGTTTTCTGTTAAAGATGTCAAAAATGTTTCAGTTTTTTTATTATTAATGTCATTTTTATGACAGTTTTCTGTTACTGATGTCAAAATTGTTTCAGTTTTTTTATTATTAATGTCAAAACTATGACAGTTTACTGTTATTGATGTCAAAATTGTTTCAGTTTTTTTATTATTAATGTCAAAATTATGACAGTTTTCTGTTATTGATGTCAAAATTATTTCCGTTTTTTAATTAATAATATCAAAATTATGACAGTTTTCTGTTATTGATGTCAAAATTGTTTCAGTTTTTTTATTATTAATGTCAAAATTATGACAGTTTTCTGTTATTGATGTCAAAATTGTTTCAGTTTTTTTATTATTAATGTCAAAATTATGACCGTTTTCTGTTATTGATGTCAAAATTATTTCCGTTTTTTAATTATTAATATCAAAATTATGACAGTTTTCTGTTATTGATATCAAAATTGTTTCACTTGTCTTATTATTAATGTCAAAATTATGACAGTTTTCTGTTACTGATGTCAAAATTGTTTCAGTTTTTTTATTATTAATGTCAAAACTATGACAGTTTTCTGTTATTGATGTCAAAATTGTTGCAGTTTTTTTATTATTAATATTAAAATTATGACAGTTTTCTGTTATTAATATCAATATTGTTTCAGTTTTTTGATTATTAATGTCATGATTATAACAGTTTTCTGTTATTGATGTCAAAATTGTTTCAGTTTTTTGATTATTAATGTCAAAATTATGATTTTTCTGTTATTCATGTTATAATTGTTTCAATTTTTTTTTAATGTCAAAATTATGACAGTTGTCTGTTATTAATGTCAAAATTATGACAGTTTTCTTGTATTGATTTCATAATTGTTTCAGTTTTTTGTTATTAATATCAAAGCTATGACAAATTTCCGTAATTAATGCTAAAATTAGTTTTTACTTTCTTAACTGGTGACTCTTATTGATCCACTCTAGGTCTTCACACGAGACGAGATAAGGCAAGAGTTAATCTTGAAAAATAGACCTTTTCATAGTTGAAATTTTTTTTTGCGCATGTGTCAATTTCCACTATGTAATACGTCTAAAAGTGCCCGAACTTTTTGACGTATAACTAAATATTTGCCCGAAAGTTTCAAATTCCCGCCTTTCAAACTTGGCGGATGCGCATGCGCTTAACTAACCGTAAAAAAGTCTATTCTATCCGTCAAATAGTCTAATCTTATCTAGTCTGGTATCATCAGACTAGGCTTGTCTAGCTTAGGTAAACTAAAAAGGTCTATTACTCTAGTCTCAGTCTCGCTCTAAGAACCGTTTGTCTCGTCTCGCTCTCGTAACCGTTTGTCTCGTCTCGCTCTCGTAACCGTTTGTCTCGTCTCGTCTCGTCTCATCTCGTCAAATATATAGCAAAATGTAAGGTCCAGAGGCCAGAACGACCTGTTCAAATTTATGCAAGAAAATATTACGGCTACCCGTGTCAGAGTCAACGATTGAAGAAGAAATATGAACGAGATCAGAAACGAGACTCTCATGTCTCGCAAAATCGAGACTACATACGCTCTCGTGTGTCGTGAGGTCTAGACCAGATGTGTTTTCGCTCTCGCGAGAGCGAGACCACATAGGTCTCGCTTTCGCCTAAATAATTTTCAAAACTGTCTCGTCTCGGTCTCGTCTCGTTTTTACGAGACGAGGAAAACATCGTTCTCGTGTGAAGCCCTAGTCCACTTTCTTATTGGTTCATTAGTTCACATTTGTTCAAATTATAACTGTTTTCTGTTATTGATGTCAAAATTATGTCAGCTTTCTGTTATTAATTTCAAAATGATGACAGTTTTCTGTTATTGCTGTCCAAATTATGTCAGCTTTTTGTTATTAATTTCAAAATGATGACAGTTTTTTGTTATTGATGTCAAAATTGTTATGGTTCAGTGTTTTGATTATTAATGTCAAAATTATGTCAGGTTTTTGTTATTGATATCAAGATTGTTTCAGTTTTTTGATTATTAATGTCAAAATTATGACACAAATTATTTTTAGTTTAGTGTTCAGTCATAATGTCAAAATTATGACAGATTTCATGGTTAATATTGTCAAACTAAGCTCTCTATTTGGAGGCGGTACACAAGTCCCGGGTTCAAAGCCTGAGTATGGAAAAATAAGCTACCGTCCTCTTTGGCATGACTGACGCAAAGTCATCACAATAAAAATCTTCAACGAAACCTCCCCTAATAGTGGCTCGCCAACCAAGTTAAAAAAATGGACTATATGTCATGACTAATGTCCCAAAAGTGTCGCTTTTATGACACGTCGCGTTATATTTAACTTCGACATTTATAATTATAGGACCTATTATAGGTTATAGGACCTAGAGCTCCCACCCACTACCTACACTTATGCTTGGGGTCTTGATATTCTACACAAGTGTAGGTTAGGTTAGGTTAAAAACTGGTTAAAAACACTCTAACCTAATCTAACATAACCTACACTTGTGTCGAATATCAAGACCCCAAGCTTATGTGTATATAGTGGGTGGGAGCTCCAGGTCTTACTTAGGACTCCCTTAGAGAGAGAGAGAAAGCTCTCTATTATAAATGTCGAAATTAAATATAATACGGCGTGTCAAAAAGCGACACTTTTGGGATAAGGTTGTCAGAATTGACAGTGTAAAGTTGTCAAAACCGACGTTTGACAGCGTTCTGTCACTTCAAACCTGTGCTATAACGCTTTAAATTCGTTGAAAAATGTGATATAACAAATTGCTCTCAAATGTGACTATAGTCACATTTTTTTAAGAATGCAGTTACTAGAAACCTGATTTACACTATGACAAATGTTCAATCTAGTTACAAAATTTGAGACGAGACCAGACAGAAAATGGTTCTGTGTTTCGCTTTAATTTAAATGAAAGTGGATAAATTTTGGTGAACAGGTGTACCTGATACGAGTAAAAACAATAAACGGTCTTGAAATAAATCCATAAACAAATCTAAAAATAAATCGCGAGAGAGCGAGAGCAAAAAATTATTTACAGAATTTATTTCGCTATAAAAATCAAAAGTTCGTGAATTATGTCCACCATATTTCAACTTCTTTCTAGGAAGACAGTTGTAATTGCGACTTGATTAGATTAGCATGTGCACAATCGCTCGCCGACTAAATCGCGAATAAATCTCTCCGGCTGTCTTCTTTCTATTTGTTTTTTCTTTTTAGAAATCCATTTTAGATTACAGTACATTACTATTACAAGCAGGGCCGTCTTTAACCTATTGAAGGCACATTAGGATTATAGGGCCCCTTAGGTCAAGGCCATATGATCCATTCAATTTTGTTTTCTTTCAAAAGGTTTTGGTTTGGTGATCTGACAGGAAATAAGGGGCCCCAACCGATCGCGGGGCTCTGGGCACATTAGGATTATGGGGCCCCTTGGGTCAAGGCCATATGATCTATTCAATTTTGTTTTCTTTCAAAAGGTTATGGTTTGGTGATCTGACAGGAACTAAGGGGCCCCAACCGATCGCGGGGCTATGGGCACATTAGGATTATGGGGCCCCTTGGGTCAAGGCCATATGATCCATTCAATTTTGTTTTCTTTCAAAAGGTTATGGTTTGGTGATCTGACAGGAACTAAGGGGCCCCAACCGATCGCGGGGCTATGGGCACATTAGGATTATGGGGCCCCTTGGGTCAAGGCCATATGATCTATTCAATTTTGTTTTCTTTCAAAAGGTTATGGTTTGGTGATCTGACAGGAACTAAGGGGCCCCAACCGATCGCGTAGCTATGGGCACATTAGGATTATGGGGCCCCTTGGGTCAAGGCCATATGATCTATTCAATTTTGTTTTCTTTCAAAAGGTTATGGTTTGGTGATCTGACAGGAACTAAGGGGCACCAACCGATCGCGGGGCCCTGAGCATGTGCCCAGAGTGCCCAGTGGGAAAGAGGGGCCTGATTACAAGGACGCAATTTGTACAGACAAAAAAACCTAGTCTGTCTAGTCTAATCTTCTCTGTGTAGTCTCGTTTATGCAGTCTTGAATTCTAATCTTCCCTATCTAGTCTTTTCTGTTTACATTTATCTGTATAGTTCTGGTCTATCTTCTCTTGAATGTCGAGTCTTGTCTGTTAAGTTTTAATTATGCGAACATTTTATTTGGCAAATACTTCGCACGAGTATAAATTTCGCACGTGAGATTCGCCGGCAAAATGTTTACAAGTTACGGAAAAAATCTATTACAAGGCCGCGATTCGCGGAAAACAAAGGTGCAAAAAATATGGCTCAAGGGAACGCGTAATTGCATCTCTCGCCCATTCAAATCGACCGGGTGGCACTAGCAAACAATTTTTTCGCCAATCGGAGCAAACATTGGCAATGAGTCAAATGAATTAAACATTTTTTGGTACTTACGTATTAACGCCACCACTACTATATATTGGATCGAGAGCTCGCGCTGCCGCGCGTATGTCGTCTTGGTTTATCTGTCCGCTTCGGGACGGGCAACCTAATCTAACCGATGTTAAACCAACGGACCTTGCCACATTAACTAACCTAACCTAATTTAACTGGTGTATAAAGTATTTTGAGTTTTAAAAATGTTTTAATTTTAAATAAAATGTTTTATTTTATGATTGCTCATACAAATTTTAGGTGTAGATGGCGGCATTTAAAAATGTAGCGGTGGTGGCGTTAATACGTTAGTACCCATTATTTTCTATCTCGGTGAAGTATAAATTTGTCTGGACCTGTCTGCTCCTGTCTGGACTTTTCTGGTCTTCTTTAGTCTACTCTGGCTTTCCCTTGGCCTGTCTGTTCCTCTATGGTCTAGTTTGGTCTTATCTGACCTTGTCTGGCTTTGTCTGATCTTGTTTAGTCTTCACTAGTCTTCTCCAGTTTATTTAATCTTGTATAATCTTGTTTAACATTGTCTAGTCTTGTCTAATATTGTTTCGTAAATTATAAGTTGATCGCATCTTGTTATTTATTGTGGTCGTTAAATCGCCCAAAGCGTCGTATTTTTGCGAAACGGTGGCATTGGCGATCGTTTCCTCATTCTCGCCGCGAGAAACTACGCGGGCTATTTGGAGCATTTCCTTCTACACCGATCTGTCGTGATTTGCATACTTCCCTACTTCCCTAGCATACATTAATTTCAACACCTAAACCCGACCAGTTCAACGAATCACGAATTCCGACCAAAATCGAATCAAATTATTAAAAAATAGCGAGGAAATGTATTTACCTTAGAAGGATTTCAATGAAACTTTTACTGAATGTGGGTATCAACAAGAAGTACCCGCTGACCAAATTTGAAGGCCCCGCCTCCAACGGGGGCGGCGTGGGAAATTATTTTTGCTGCAAATGTTTTTTGCAAATATCTCGTCAACGTTTCGAAATATAAAATTGTACCCCGGATTTTTGTATGTACGACGTCCGCGTCTACAAAAAAGTATTTTTTGCAAATTTAGTTAAAACGTTCGGTTCCGCCACAAAAGTAAAAAATTGCAATTTAGTTTCTCAATTTACATGAGTTTAAATTGGAAATGTGTTGAAATTAGTGTATGCTGATTTTCCGCGTTCAGTTGTGAATTTACTGCGGCTGTGGCAAGGTCGATGGACTCCGGCCGGTCATCCGATATGTCATTTAAAAATAAACGGTCTTCGAGAATTTGGCTCGACCCGAAACTATCTCACAACGGTTTCATAACTAATTGCAACGACACTCGTTTGCTTCAATTAATGATTATGGACCGGTCTTGTCCGCCCTTGTCTGCTCCGATCAAGGATCATCTTGACAGAAAAAATATAGTGAAGATGTCCCTCATATGGTCAATATAATTTCCTCAATATTTGGGCAGTTACGACACTCGTTTGCTTCAATTAATGATTATGGACCGGTCTTGTCCGCCCTTGTCTGCTCTGATCAAGGATCATCTTGGCAGAAAAAATATAGTGAAGATGTCCCTCATATGGTCTATATAATCGCCACAATATTTGGGCTGTTACGATCTTGCATTCATTAACAGGGGATTGTAGCACGGGCAATATAATTCCTTCAGCAAGGTTTCAGGATGTGAAGACGGTTAATCATCATGCAGCCCCTTTCACGTCCATTGCTGTGCCCAAGTAGCACGGAGTTGAGCGAGGAACGAGAGTGTGGTCAGGTTACTCGGTCCGCCTTGTGCTTCCTCGCCCCGTCTTGGCTAACTTTGCTTCGTGAAGCGGTTTTTCGTACCCGAGTCAAAGGGACACGAGGCGCGAGTACGAGGAAGGGAAAGTATCACGTCCACACTCTCGTGTTTACTCGTCCTTTCCTATATATTATATACACAAATAGTTGCAGCAGCAGCTACCACCTGTTCGGTGTCAGTCATGGCACTGAGGTCCTCGCGAAGTAAGGCGAGAGTGTAGATGCCTCCTGCGTCTAGTTCCTCGCCTCGAACAACTTCGGCGAGGATCCTCGCCGAAGTTACTCCGCGAGAGTGTGGAGCGGCCATTGGACATAGGCCTCCTCCAAACGCCTCCAGTTCTCTCTGCCCTGGCTGTTGCAATCCAATTTGTCGCTATCCTCTTTAGGTCATCCGTCCATCGAGTGGGAGGTCTGCCTCGGCTACGCTTGTCAGCTCTTGGTCTCCATTCCAACAGTTTTTTTGCTCCATCGCCCGTCCTCCATTCTAGCAATGCGCCCAGCCCATTTCCATTTCCGTGTAGTGATTCTTGTATAATATCATCTACTCCAATACGTCGGCGTATCTCTCATTTCTCACTCGATCCCTCAGCGTCCGGCCAAGAAGACGGTTATTATGTTTCGGTAAAGATTGTTTCGACAAGTTGCTAGCGCTACTTGGCATAAAGATGGAAATATTGTCAATATTCGCCCAGACCAGACAAAACCAGGCAAGATTAGACAAGATCAGACAAGCCAGACAAGAGGAGTCCCCATTCTGGAAAGAATGGAGATGATAAGATGGAAATATTGTCAATATTTCCTAAGACCAGACAAAACCAGACAAGATCGGACAAGACCAGACAAGACAGGTGTCCCCATTCTGGAAAGAATGGAGATGATAACAAAAATAAAGTACGAGCTTACACCAGAGAACAACGTTAATTGCATGTTGGAAAATGCAGAAAACTGGGATCAAATAGCCAAGAACTATGGAGAATATTCTGAAACGAAAAGAAAATGAGCAGAGAGCAACCTAGAGGAGGAGTCTCTCCTCCTCTAGGTTGCTCTCTGATGAACTGATGGAGGAAAACTCACTGAAGAAATGCCAGATGGTATTTTTTTTCTGTGTACCGTACTCTCTCCGAGGCGAAATCTCGCGCATACTTGTGAAACGCATCATCCACTAATATGCGTGGGTCCTAGCAGTTTAGCGCCGGTTCCGAACGGCACTATTTGAGAGGTTTTGTAGGCAGAATTACTCGTGGTAGTTGCTTTCCACGAGGTGGCCACAGCATAGTTCCGTGAAAAATGTCATGGTTTGTCCGGAGATTGAACCCGGGATCTTCGGTACAGCGAGCGGATGTGTTCACCACTACACCACTACACCACTGTGGCCACTTCTCAAAACCGGTGCGGTTTCCCAAAAAAAAAAAAAAAAAAAAAAAAACGGCCAGGTTAGGTTAGGATAGGTAAAGATTGTTTCGACAAGTTGCCAGCGGTAGCGCTACTTGGCATAATGATGGAAATATTGTCAATATTCGTCAATATATTCCTCAAGACCATACAAGACAGGTGTCCCCATTTGGGAAAGAATGGAGATGATAATATGATGAATATTCAGGCTTCAGAAAAGTCAAAATTTTTGTAGCCCGACAAGGGTGCCACGAGATTGTTTTAACTAGATAAGAGTGCCGCGGTAAAAAAAAAGTTTGAGAACCACTGTCCTAAACGAATGGACCTTGATGCGGTTTTTTTGTTTGAAATCTGTGTGTCTGTCTGTCCGTATTAGTGGATGTTTATGCAATCGTAGCTCCAAAACAAATGGACCGACTATGATGCGTTTTTTTTGTTGAAAGCTGTGTGTCTGTCTGTCAGTCTATCCGTCTGTCCGTATTAGTGGCTGTTTATGGAATCGTAGCTCCTAAACGAATGGACCGATTTTGATGCAGTTTTTTTTTGCTTGAAAACTGTTCGGCACGATAACAAGTGCCACGATTCGGCATCTGTGTGTCTGTCTGTCAGTCTGTCCGACTTAATACAGTTAAAATTCTTAAGTTACTAAAGTGAGGCATGCACGATGTATACTCTGGTAGACCAAGAAGGGCTCTAAGTATCCGTTTCTTTGCTTTCAAAACTTTTGGACACTCTGGAGAAGTTCCCCAAGCCTTCGGATTATGCCATAGGGGAGAATTAACTGAATTTCAGCGCAAAGTAAAAGTGCAATAATTCTGGTACACTCAGAAATTTCTTCAGGAAGCGGTGGCAGTAGGCTTTCATACTAAGAAAGTGGCTGTTTAGTGCTAAGTGCTAACTTATGGCTGTTTATGGAATCGTAGCTCCTAAACGAATAGTCCGATTTTGATGCGGTTTTTTTTTGTTTGAAAACTATGTGTCTGTCTGTCCGTATTAGTGGATGTTTATGCAATCGTTGCTCCTAAACAAATGGACCGACTATGATGCGTTTTTTTTGTTGAAAGCTGTGTGTCTGTCTGTCAGTCTATCCGTCTGTCCGTATTAGTGGCTGTTTATGGAATCGTAGCTCCTAAACGAATGGACCCATTTTGATGCAGTTATTTTTTGTTTGAAATCTGTGTGTCTGTCTGTCAGTCTGTCCGTCTGTCCGACTTAATACAGTTAAAATTCTTAAGTTAGTAAAGTGAGGCCTGCACGATATATACTCTGGTAGACCAAGAAGGTCTCTAAGTATCCGTTTCTTTGCTTTCAAAACTTTTGGACACTCTGGAGAAGTTCCCCAGTCCTTCGGATTATACCATAGGAGAGAATTAACTGAATTTCAGCAAAGTAAAAGTGCAATAATTCTGGTACACTCAGAAATTTCTTCAGGTAGCGGTGGCAGTAGGTTTTCTTATTAAGAAAGTGGCTGCTTAGTGCTAAGTACTAACTTATGGCTGCTTATGGAATCGTAGCTCCTAAACGAATAGACCGATTTTGATGCGGTTTTTTTTGGTTGAAAGTTGACGTGATCGAGAAGGTTCTTAGCTATAATTTATGAGTATTTGTTCAGGCGTTTGATGATCTTCAGCTCGTTTCCTACTTGACAAAATTAATCTGCAATCAATTTGACACAAATGTTGGTCCAGTTGCGTATATACAAACTTGTTATCGAAAAAAAAGAATTGCAATCGATAAATAATACGTTATCACATCAATTGAACATTAATTCTACGAAATAACCACCTAAACATAAACAAATTGCTATTATCTTATAACCAAAAAAACTTTATTAATTTATTTTTTGTAAACAATCCTCACTAATCACGGAATTTCAAAGAGGTGAAAATGATGACGTATTTACAAACAAATTCTTAAAGAAGGACGTAATATGTATTGATGCAGTCCCATTCAAAGGAAACTATTACGTCAGAAATGGCTTTTAATTCATGGGGAGGGGGTACCTCAAGGGAGTGTTCTTGCCCCAACAGCAGAATTACTCGTGGTAGTTTGCCATTGTTTTTCACCCGGTGACCATAGCATAGTTCCGTGAAAAATTTCACGGTTTGTCCGGGGAATGAACCCGGGCTAGTGAGCGGATGCGTTCAACAGTACACCACTGCGACCACTTCAGAAACGGTGCCGTTTCCCCTTCACAAAAAAAAAACTAGACCAGGTTAGGTTAGGTTAGACTAGACCGGCTCATTTTCTATTTGTTTCAGAATATTCAGGCTTCAGAAAAGTCAAAATTTTTGTAGCCTGACAAGGGTACCGCGAGATTGTTTTAACTCGATAAGGGTGCCGCGGTAAAAAAAAGTTTGAGAACCACTGTCCTAAACGAAATGGACCTTGATGCGGTTTTTTTTGTTTGAAATCTGTGTGTCTGTCTGTCCGTATTAGTGGATGTTTATGCAATCGTAGCTCCAAAACAAATGGACCGACTATGATGCGTTTTTTTTGTTTGAAAGCAGTGTGTCTGTCTGTCAGTCTGTCCGTCTGTCCGTATTAGTGGCTGTTTATGGAATCGTAGCTCCTAAACGAATGGACCGATTTTGATGCAGTTTTTTTTTGTTTAAAATCTGTGTGTCTGTCTGTCAGTCTGTCCGACTTAATACAGCTAAAATTCTTAAGTTAGTAAAGTGAGGCATGCACGATGTATACTCTGGTACACCAAGAAGGGCTCTAAGTATCCGTTTCTTTGCTTTCAAAACTTTTGGACACTCTGGAGAAGTTCCCCAAGCCTTCGCATTATACCATAGAAGAGAATTAACTGAATTTCAGCAAAGTAAGAGTGCAATAATTCTGGTACACTCAGAAATTTCTTCAGGTAGCGGTGGCAGTAGGCTTTCTTACTAAGAAAGTGGCTGTTTAGTGCTAAGTGCTAACTTATGGCTGTTTATGGAATCGTAGCTCCTAAGCGAATGGACCAATTTTGATGCGTTTTTCTTTGAAAGCTGTATGTCTGTCTGTCAGTCTGTCGGTATTAGTGGCTGTTTATGGAATCGTAGCTCCTAAACGAATAGTCCGATTTTGATGCGGTTTTTTTTGTTTGAAAGTTGACGTGATCGAGAAGGTTCTTAGCTATAATTTATGAATATCTGTTCAGGCGTTTGATGATCTTCAGCTCGTTTCCTACTTGACAAAATTATTCTGCAATCAATTTGACACAAATGTTGGTCTAGTTGCGTATATACAAACTTGTTATCGAAATAAATGAATTGCAATCGATAAATAATACGTTATCATACGTTAAACATACGTTATCACAATTGAACATTAATTCTACGAAATAACCATCTAAACATAAACAAATTGCTATTATCTTATAACCAAAAAAACTTAATTTATTTTTTGTAAACAATCCCCACTAATCACGGAATTTCAAAGAGGTGACAATGATGACGTATTTACAAACAAATTATTAAAGAAGGACGTAATATATAGTGATGCAGTCCCATTCAAAGAAAACTGTGACGTCAGAAATGGCTTTTAATTCAGGGGAGGGGGTACCTCAAGGGAGTGTTCTTGCCCCAACTTTGTTCATCTTGTATATAGCTGATCTAGTTCCGTTTGTCCAATGAAGATACTGCACTTTATATGCAGACTATGCCAGCTTCCTCATTTCTAATGAAACTTTATTAGATATGCAATCTATGACACTTCTTCTTCGCTTTCCTCTTGGCAGAAAAGTCGTGATCAAACTTCGTATTACTTCCTTACTCGCTTTACAAAATCTCGCCATTTTCCACGGTTGTTTTCCTGATAATTCTGAAATATTCATTTCCATTTCCGTGTAGTGTTTCGTTGTATAATATCATCTACTCCAATACGTCGGCGTATCTCTTCATTTCTCACTCGATCCCTCAGTGTCAGGCCAAGAAGACGGTTATTATGTTTCGGTAAAGATTGTTTCGACAGTTGCCAGCGGTAGTGCTACTTGGCATAATGATGGAAATATTGTCAATATTCGTCAATTTATTCGTCAAGACCAGACAAAACCAGACAAGAACAGACAAGACGGGTGTCCCCATTTTGGAAAGAATGGAGATGATAGCAAAAATAAAGTACGAACTTGCACCAGAGAAGATCGTTAATTGCATGTTGGAAAATGCAGAAAACTGGGATCAAATAGCCAAGAACTATGGAGAATCTTCTGAAACAAAAAGAAAATGAGCACAGCATTCTAGAGGAGGAGAGAACTGATGGAGGAAAACTCACTGAAGAAATGCCAGATGGTAGTTTTTTTTATGTGTGCCGTACTCTCATACATCGCGCATAATTGTGAAACGCATCATACTCTAATATGCGTGGGTCCTAGCAGTTTAGCGCCGGTTCCGAACGGCACTATTTGAGAGGTTTTCTAGGCAGAATTACTCGTGGTAGTTTGCCATTGCTTTTCACCCGGTGCCCATAGCATAGTTCCGTGAAAAATTTCACGGTTTGTCCGGGGTTTGAACCCGGGCTAGTGAGCGGATGCGTTCAACACTACACCACTGCGACCACTTCAAAACCGGTGCCGTTTTCCCAAAAAAAAAAAAAAAAACTAGAACAGGTTAGGTTAGGTTAGACTAGACCGGCTCATTTTCTATTTGTTTCAGAATATTCAGGCTTCAGAAAAGTCAAAATTTTTGTAGCCCGAAAAGGGTGCCGCGAGATTGTTTAAACTCGATAAGGTTGCCGCGGTAAAAAAAAGTTTGAAAACCAATGTCCTAAACGAATGAACCGATTTTGAAGCGTTTTTTTTTTGTTTGAAAACTATGTGTCTGTCTGTCCGTATTAGTGGATGTTTATGCAATCGTTGCTCCTAAACAAATGGACCGACTATGATGCGTTTTTTTTTTGTTTGAAAGCTGTGTGTCTGTCTGTCAGTCTGTCCGTCTGTCCGTATTAGTAGCTGTTTATGGAATCGTAGCTCCTAAACGAATGGACCGATTTTGATGCAGTTTTTTTTGTTTGAAATCTGTGTGTCTGTCTGTCCGACTTAATACAGCTAAAATTCTTAAGTTAGTAAAGTGAGGCCTGCACGATGTATACTCTGGTAGACCAAGAAGGGCTCTAAGTATCCGTTTCTTTGCTTTCAAAACTTTTGGACACTCTGGAGAAGTTCCCCAAGCCTTCGGATTATACCATAGAAGAGAATTAACTGAATTTCAGCAAAGTAAGAGTGCAATAATTCTGGTACACTCAGAAATTTCTTCAGGTAGCGGTGGCAGTAGGCTTTCTTACTAAGAAAGTGGCTGTTTAGTCCTAAGTGCTAACTTATGGCTGTTTATGGAATCGTAGCTCCTAAACGAATGGACCGATTTTGATCCGGTTTTTTTGTTTTAAAGCTGACGTGATCGAGAAGGTTCTTAGCTATAATTTATGAGTATCTGTTCAGGCGTTTGATGATCTTCAGCTCGTTTCCTACTTGACAAAATTAATCTGCAATCAATTTGACACAAATGTTGGTCCAGTTGCGTATATACAAACTTGTTATCGAAATAAATGAATTGCAATCGATAAACAATACGTTATCACATCAATTGAACATTAATTCTACGAAATAACCACCTAAACATAAACAAATTGCTATTATCTTATAACCAAAAAAACTTACTTTATTTTTTGTAAACAATCCTCACTAATCACGGAATTTCAAAGAGGTGACAATGATGACGTATTTACAAACAAATTATTATAGAAGGACGTAATATGTATTGATGCAGTCCCATTCAAAGAAAACTGTGACGTCAGAAATGGCTTTTAATTCAGGGGAGGGGGTACCTCAAGGGAGTGTTCTTGCCCCAACTTTGTTCATCTTGTATCTAGCTGATCTAGTTCCGTTTGTCCAATGAAGATACTGCACTTTATATGCAGACTATGCCAGCTTCCTCATTTCTAATGAAACTTTATTAGATATGCAATCTATGACACTTCTTCTTCGCTTTCCTCTTGACAGAACAGTCGTGATCAAACTTCGTATTACTTCCTTACTCGCTTTACAAAATCTCGCCATTTTCCACGGTTGTTTTCCTCATAATTCTGAAATATTCATTTCCATTTCCGTGTAGTGATTCGTTGTATAATATCATCTACTCCAATACGTCGGCGTATCTCTTCATTTCTCACTCGATCCCTCAGAGTCAGGCTAAGAAGACGGTTATTATGTTTCGGTAAAGATTGTTTCGACAGTTGCCAGCGGTAGCGCTACTTGGCATAAAGATGGAAACATTGTCAATATTCGTCAATATATTCGTCAAGACCAGACAAAACAAGACAAGAACAGACAAGACGGGTGTCCCCATTTTGGAAAGAATTGAGATGATACCAAAAATAAAGTACGAACTTGCACCAGAGAAGATCGTTAATTGCATGTTGTAAAATGCAGAAAACTGGAATCAAATAGCCAAGAACTATGGAGAATCTTCTGAAACAAAAAGAAAATGAGCACAGCATTCTAGAGGAGGAGAGAACTGATGGAGGAAAACTCACTGAAGAAATGCCAGATGGTAGTTTTTTTTGTGTGCCGTACTCTCATACATCGCGCATAATTGTGAAACGCATCATACTCTAATATGCGTGGGTCCTAGCAGTTTAGCGCCGGTTTCCGAACCGCACTATTTGAGAGGTTTTCTAGGCAGAGTTACTCGTGGTAGTTTGCCATTGCTTTTCACCCGGTGCCCATAGCATAGTTCCGTGAAAAATTTCACGGTTTGTCCGGGGATTGAACCCGGGCTAGTGAGCGGATGCGTTCAGCACTACACCACTGCGACCACTTCAGAAACGGTGCCGTTTCCCCTTCCAAAAAAAAAAAAAAAAAAAAAAAACTGGACCAGTTTAGGTTAGGTTAGACTAGACCGGCTCAATTTCTATTTGTTTCAGAATATTCGGGCTTCAGAAAAGTCAACATTTTTGTAGCCCGACAAGGGTGCCGCGAGATTGTTTTAACTCGATAAGGGTGCCGTGGTAAAAAAAAGTTTGAGAACCACTGTCCTAAACGAATGGACCTTGATGCGGTTTTTTTTGTTTGAAATCTGAGTGTCTGTCTTTCCGTATTAGTGGATGTTTATGCAATCGTAGCTCCTAAACAAATGGACCGACTATGATGCGTTTTTTGTTTGTTTGAAAGCTGTGTGTCTGTCTGTCAGTCTGTCCGTCTGTCCGTATTAGTGGCTGTTTATAGAATCGTAGCTCCTAAACGAATGGACCGATTTTGATGCAGTTTTTTTTGTTTGAAATCTGTGTGTCTGTCTGTCAGTCTGTCCGTCTGTCCGTATTAGTGGCTGTTTATAGAATCGTAGCTCCTAAACGAATGGACTGATTTTGATGAAGTTTTTTTTGTTTGAAATCTGTGTGTCTGTCTGTCAGTCTGTCCGTCTGTCCGACTTAATACAGTTAAAATTCTTAAGTTAGTAAAGTGAGGCCTGCACGATGTATACTCTGGTAGACCAAGAAGGGCTCTAAGTATCCGTTTCTTTGCTTTCAAAACTTTTGGACACTCTGGAGAAGTTCCCCAAGCCTTCGGATTATACCATAGAAGAGAATTAACTGAATTTCAGCAAAGTAAGAGTGCAATAATTCTGGTAGACTCAGAAATTTCTTCAGGTAGCGGTGGCAGTAGGCTTTCTTACTAAGAAAGTGGCTGTTTAGTGCTAAGTGCTAACTTTTGGCTGTTTATGGAATCGTAACTCCTAAACGAATGGACCGATTTTGATGCGTTTTTCTTTGACAGCTGTATGTCTGTCTGTCAGTCTGTCGGTATTAGTGGCTGTTTATGGAATCGTAGCTCCTAAACGAATAGACCGATTTTGATGCGGTTTTTTTTGTTTGAAAGTTGACGTGATCGAGAAGGTTCTTAGCTATAATTTATGAGTATCTGTTCAGGCGTTTGATGATCTTCAGCTCGTTTCCTACTTGACAAAATTAATCTGCAATAAATTTGACACAAATGTTGGTCCAGTTGCGTATATACAAACTTGTTATCGAAATAAATTAATTGCAATCGATAAATAATACGTTATCACATCAATTGAACATTAATTCTACGAAATATCCACCTAAACATAAACAAATTGCTATTATCTTATAACCAAAAAAACTTAATTTATTTTTTGTAAACAATCCTCACTAATCACGGAATTTCAAAGAGGTGACAATGATGACGTATTTACAAACAAATTATTAAAGAAGGACGTAATATGTATTGATGCAGTCCCATTCAAAGAAAACTGTGACATCAGAAATGGCTTTTAATTCAGGGGAGGGGGTACCTCAAGGGAGTGTTCTTGCCCCAACTTTGTTCATCTTGTATATAGCTGATCTAGTTCCGTTGGTCCATTGAAGATACTGCACTTTATATGCAGACTATGCCAGCTTCCTCATTTCTAATGAAACTTTATTAGATATGCAATCTATGACTTCTTCTATCACTTCTTCTTCGCTTTTCTCTTGACAGAAGAGTCGTGATCAAACTTCGTATTACTTCCTTACTCGCTTTACAAAATCTCGCCATTTTCCACGGTTGTTTCCTGATAATTCTGAAATATTCATTTCCATTTCCGTGTAGTGTTTCGTTGTATAATATCATCTACTCCAATACGTCGTCGTATCTCTTCATTTCTCACTCGATCCCTCAGTGTCAGGCCAAGAAGACGGTTATTATGTTTCGGTAAAGATTGTTTCCACAGTTGCCAGCGGTAGTGCTACTTGGCATATTGATGGAAATATTGTCAATATTCGCCAATATATTCGTCAAGACCAGACAAAACCAGACAAGAACAGACAAGACGGGTGTCCCCATTTTGGAAAGAATGGAGATGATAGCAAAAATAAAGTACGAACTTGCACCAGAGAAGATCGTTAATTGCATGTTGGAAAATGCAGAAAACTGGGATCAAATAGCCAAGAACTATGGAGAATCTTCTGAAACAAAAAGAAAATGAGCACAGCATTCTAGAGGAGGAGAGAACTGATGGAGGAAAACTCACTGAAGAAATGCCAGATGGTAGTTTTTTTTGTGTGCCATACTCTCATACATCGCGCATAATTGTGAAACGCATCATACTCTAATATGCGAGGGTCCTAGCAGTTTAGCGCCGGTTCCGAACGGCACTATTTGAGAGGTTTTCTAAGCAGAATTACTCGTGGTAGTTTGCCATTGCTTTGCACGCGGTGACCATAGCATATTTCCGTGAAAAATTTCACGGTTTGTCCGGGGATTGAACCCGGGCTAGTGAGCGGATGCGTTCAACACTACACCACTGCGATCACTTCAGAAACGGTGCCGTTTCCCCTTCCAAAAAAAAAAAAAAAAAAACTAGACCAGTTTAGATTAGGTTAGACTAGACCGGCTCAATTTCTATTTGTTTCAGAATATTCGAGCTTCAGAAAAGTCAACATTTTTGTAGCCCGACATGGGTGCCGCGAGATTGTTTTAACTCGATAAGGGTGCCGTGGTAAAAAAAAGTTTGAGAACCACTGTCCTAAACGAATGGACCTTGATGCGGTTTTTTTTGTTTGAAATCTGAGTGTCTGTCTTTCCGTATTAGTGGATGTTTATGCAATCGTAGCTCCTAAACAAATGGACCGACTATGATGCGTTTTTTGTTTGTTTGAAAGCTGTGTGTCTGTCTGTCAGTCTGTCCGTCTGTCCGTATTAGTGGCTGTTTATGGAATCGTAGCTCCTAAACGAATGGACCGATTTTGATGCGTTTTTGTTTTTCTTTGAAATCTGTGTGTCTGTCTGTCAGTCTGTCCGACTTAATACAGCTAAAATTCTTAAGTTAGTAAAGTGAGGCATGCACGATGTATACTCTGGTAGACCAAGAAGGGCTCTAAGTATCCGTTTCTTTGCTTTCAAAACTTTTGGACACTCTGGAGAAGTTCCCCAAGCCTTCGGATTATACCATAGGAGAGAATTTACTGAATTTCAGCAAAGTAAAAGTGCAATAAATCTGGTACACTCAGAAATTTCTTCAGGTAGCGGTGGCAGTAGGCTTTCTTACTAAGAAAGTGGCTGTTTAGTGCTAAGTGCTTACTTATGGCTGTTTATGGAATCGTAGCTCCTAAACGAATAGTCCGATTTTGATGCGGTTTTTTTTGTTTGAAAACTATGTGTCTGTCTGTCCGTATTAGTGGATGTTTATGCAATCGTTGCTCCTAAACAAATGGACCGACTATGATGCGTTTTTTTTTGTTTGAAAGCTGTGTGTCTGTCTGTCAGTCTGTCCGTATCAGTGGCTGTTTATGGAATCGTAGCTCCTAAACGAATGGACCGATTTTGATGCAGTTATTTTTTGTTTGAAATCTGTGTGTCTGTCTGTCAGTCTGTCCGTCTGTCCGACTTAATACAGTTAAAATTCTTAAGTTAGTAAAGTAAGGCCTGCACGATATATACTCTGGTAGACCAAGAAGGTCTCTAAGTATCCGTTTCTTTGCTTTCAAAACTTTTGGACACTCTGGAGAAGTTCCCCAAGCCTTCCGATTATACCATAGGAGAGAATTAACTGAATTTCAGCAAAGTAAAAGTGCAATAATTCTGGTACACTCAGAAATTTCTTCAGGTAGAGGTGGCAGTAGGCTTTCTTACTAAGAAAGTGGCTGTTTAGTGTTAAGTATTAACTTATTCCTGTTTATGGAATCGTAGCTCTTAAACGAATAGTCCGATTTTGATGCGGTTTTTTTTGTTTTAAAGCTGACGTAATGGAGAAGGTTCTTAGCTATAATTTATGAGTATCTGTTCAGGCGTTTGGTGATCTTCATCTCGTTTCCTACTTGACAAAATTAATCTGCAATCAATTTGACATAAATGTTTGTCCAGTTGCGTATATACAAACTTGTTATCGAAATAAATGAATTGCAATCGATAAATAATACGTTATCACATCAATTGAACATTAATTCTACGAAATAACCACCTAAACATAAACAAATTGCTATTATCTTGTAATCAAAAAAACTTTATTTTTTGTAAACAATCCCCACTAATCACGGAATTTCAAAGAGGTGACAATGATGACGTATTTACAAACAAATTATTAAAGAAGGACGTAATATGTATTGATGCAGTCCCATTCAAAGAAAACTGTGACGTCAGAAATGGCTTTTAATTCAGGGGAGGGGGTACCTCATGGGAGTGTTCTTACCCCAACTTTGTTCATCTTGTATGTGATACTCGCATAATGAAGATACTCACTTTATATGCAGACTATGCCAGCTTCCTCATTTCTAATGAAACTTTATTAGATATGCAATCTATGACACTTCTTCTTCGCTTTCCTCTTGACAGAACAGTCGTGATCAAACTTCGTATTACTTCCTTACTCGCTTTACAAAATCTCGCCATTTTCCACGGTTGTTTTCCTGATAATTCTGAAATATTCATTTCCATTTCCGTGTAGTGATTCGTTGTATAATATCATCTACTCCAATACGTCGGCGTATCTCTTCATTTCTCACTCGATCCCTCAGGGTCAGGCTAAGAAGACGGTTATTATGTTTCGGTAAAGATTGTTTCGACAGTTGCCAGCGGTAGCGCTACTTGGCATAATGATGGAAATATTGTCAATATTCGTCAATATATTCGTCAAGACCAGACAAAACCAGACAAGATCAGACAAGAACAGACAAGACGGGTGTCCCCATTTTGGAAATTATGGAGATGATAACAAAAATAAAGTACGAGCATACACCAGAGAATCGTTAATTGCATATTGTCAAATGCAGAAAACTGGGATCAAATAGGCAAGAACTATGGAGAATATTCTGAAATAAAAAGAAAATGAGCAGAGAGCAACCTAGAGGAGGAGTCTCTCCTCCTCTAGGTTGCTCTCTGATGAAGTGATGGAGGAAAACTCACTGAAGAAATGCCAGATGGTAGTTGTTTTTATGTGGGCCGTACTCTCTCCGAGGCGACCTCTCGCGCATACTTGTCAAACGCATCATCCACTAATATGCGGGACCTAGCAGTTTATCGCCGGTTCCGAACGGCACCATTTGAGGGGTTTTTATATACATAATTACTCGTGGTAGTTGCTTTCCACGAGGTGGCCACCCCATAGTTCCGTGAAAAATTTCACTGGCTGTCTGGGGATTGAACCCCGGATCTTCGGTATAGCGAGCGGATGCTTTCACCACTACACCACTCTGACCACTTTTCAAAACTAATACGGGTTCCAAAAAAAAAAAAAAAAAAATTATAATTACTAGACCAGGTTAGACGAGACCGGTCCAGACTAAACCAGATAAGATTAGATAAGTCTGTATAAGTTTTTATAGTGAAATGAGATGAGTAAAACTGTTATTTCTTTGTATTATTTTTTGGTTGTTTTGGACAAATATCAGGAGCGATTTAAAAATAATCCGAGAAAATCTAAAACTGTCGGTCGTTATCTAACAGAGAAAGGTGTTCGACTTGGTGTTAAATGTATGTCGGGGAAAAAGAGCGCAAGATCTACGCAGACGGGACGGATCCTACATACACAATTGTTACATACACAATTGTAACATACAAAATTGTCGTACATACACAATTGTTATTTTCTTCGGAACGTTGTTATTATTGTCTCAGTACGTAAATCGAGCCGCAAAAATAGACGAGATTTGGCTCTAGCGCGTTTTTTCGTTGGAAAAGATAAAAAGTGGCACAACAAGGTATAGAAATACTCGAATCTCGCGGTGCATGTTCCGAAAACCGGTCCAAACTCATCACAACACGCCGTAGAAATAAACTTATTTCTTATTATAATTATTATTATATATTATAATTATAATTATTATAATAAAAGGCGTGAACCAGAGACCTTTAGCTTTCTAGTTTATCCTCTAACGATGATTGAAATGAAGACTCCGATTCGGACAGACAAGACTAGATTTGACATGAGTGACCATTGTGTAAAGTGGAGCGCGTGTAAAAATAGAGTCCGGATTAAATATTGCAGTTGCGGAATAGTTTACGGACGGAGGTAAACTTTCTACTGTGTGGAAGTGGAGCGGACCGCGTGCTCTCAAATCAGCCGGAATGGGTTATCAAAACAATCCAATTTTCAAATTTACACAAACACTAAAAATATTCACGCGATTGAGCAACGTTTATTCTCTCTCGGTAGACTCTGCCTAATTCCATCCGACTAACACTTAAATCATCTGTGATACCAGATAAGACCAGACAAGACCAGACAAGATCAGCCAAAAACAGACAAATCCAGACTATAGTCCATTTTTTTTAAGAATGCAGTAACTAGGAACCTGATTTACACTATGACAAATATTCAATCTATAGTCCATTTTTTTTAAGAATGCAGTAACTAGGAACCTGATTTACACTATGACAAATATTCAATCTATAGTCCATTTTTTTTAAGAATGCAGTAACTAGAAACCTGATTTACACTATGACAAATGTTCAATCTATAGTCCATTTTTTTTAAGAATGCAGTAACTAGAAACCTGATTTACACTATGACAAATGTTCAATCTATAGTCCATTTTTTTTAAGAATGCAGTAACTAGAAACCTGATTTACACTATGACAAATGTTCAATCTATAGTCCTTTTTTTTAAGAATGCAGTAACTAGAAACCTGATTTACACTATGATAAATGTTCAATCTATAGTCCATTTTTTTTAAGAATGCAGTAACTAGAAACCTGAATTACACTATGACAAATGTTCAATCTATAGTCCATTTTTTTAAGAATGCAGTAACTAGAAACCTGATTTACACTATGACATATGTTCAATCTATAGTCCATTTTTTTTAAGAATACAGTAACTAGAAACCTGAATTACACTATGACAAATGTTCAATCTATAGTCCATTTTTTTTAGAATGCAGTAACTAGAAACTTGATTTACACTATGACAAATGTTCAATCTAGTTATAAAATTTGGCGCTAAATTCAAATATAGTCACTTGAATATAAAATTGGTAATTTACTAATGGTTTCATTGAATATCTTATTATTATTGATAAATAGTAAAATGACTGTTTAGTGCTAAGTGCTAACTTATGGCTGTTTATGGAATCGTAGCTCGTATCGGAATTCGTATTATTGCATTACCCATATGCATTGCCCATAATCATTACAATTTCTTACCATCAATATATCATATTCTCGGTAATTCGGACGACACGTTCAGTAATCCGGCGGTCTGGAGAGCATACATTACTTTCAACACGTAGACCCAACCAGTTCAAAATGATACAAACAGGTCAGATGATAATTGTGATTTGACACGACAGCCATTGACAACTAACAGCTGCAATGTATGTGAAAAGAAAGAGAGAAGTAAAGAAGTAAATATCGTCGGTGTGAACTTCTTCTCGATTTAAGCCAATCAGAAAACAAGGTCAAATAAACCCTATCTTCCCTGTACTGCATTCTTTAAAAAAATGGACTATAGACCCATCTTCGTTAGACAAGAAATGGACATAGATAGACAAATAATGTACATTTATGATAGACAAGTGGACATCTACGATATATAAGTAATGTACGTTTATATTAGACAAGTAATGAGCATCTATAATAGACAAGAAATGAACAATAAAGATTATAATATATCTTGGTGGCTTTCCAAAGCTTCCCGGTTTATTACACTTTGAGTGCATATTTTTAGGAAATGATTTTGACGAAAATAACGGGTTGAAGAAAGCGGGAATCACATCTGGTCTTAATTTCGGTTGCGCGTCCCCGTCGGATGGGGCTTTGGTCGTTTTCCAAAGCACGCGAAATTTATGCGGCGGCGGCGGCGACAGAAGAAAGAGTCGAGATTATTTTTAACCAAATTCATCACAAGCGGATTAATTAAGATTGCTTTGTTAATTTTAAAAGTTTATTTATATTAAGCACTAGCTATAACTTCGCTATTTTAACTTTTTTTAACCAAAAAATCTGCAGATGCGTTTCGAGATTTATCTCTCATCAGTGCAGCTTTGCTTGCGTGCAGCGACATGAAATTTGTGATCGTTTTAAGAAGACTTAATATTATAGAGCTACGTACAGGTTGAATATATTTATACGCAATGCAGCTTGAATATATGAATATATTCAACCTATGCGTAGCTCTATAAAATTAAGTCTTCTTAAAACTATCACAAATTGTGATGAATATATTAATATCATTATATAAACTTAAAAGACAAAATGCAGCTTGAATACATAAATATATTCAACCTGTGCGTAGCTCAATAATATTAAGTCTTCTTAAAACGATCACAAATTGTGATGATCTTATTAATATCATTATATAAACTTAAAAGACGAAATGCAGCTTGAATATATAAATATATTCAAGCTGTGCGTAGCTCTATAATATTAAGTCTTCTTAAAACGATCACAAATTGTGATGAATATATTAATATCATTATATAAACTTAAAAGACGAAGTGCAGCTTGAATTTATAAATATATTCAACCTGTGCGTAGCTCTATAAAATTAAGTCTTCTTAAAACTATCACAAATTGTGATGAATATATTAATATCATTATAAACTTAAAAGACGAAATGCAGCTTGAATATATAAATATATTCAACCTGTGCGTAGCTCTATAATATTAAGTCTTCTTAAAACTATCACAAATTGTGATGAATATATTAATATCATTATATAAACTTAAAAGACGAAGTGCAGCTTGAATTTATAAATATATTCAACCTGTGCGTAGCTCTATAAAATTAAGTCTTCTTAAAACTATCACAAATTGTGATGAATATATTAATATCATTATAAACTTAAAAGACGAAATGCAGCTTGAATATATAAATATATTCAACCTGTGCGTAGCTCTATAATATTAAGTCTTCTTAAAACTATCACAAATTGTGATGAATATATTAATTTCATTATAAACTTAAAATACGAAATGCAGCTTGATTATATAAATATATTCAACCTGTGCGTAGCTCTATAAAATTAAGTCTTGTTAAAGCTATCACAAATTGTGATGAATATATTAATATCATTATAAACTTAAAAGACGAAATGCAGCTTGAATATATAAATATATTCAACCTGTGCGTAGCTCTATAAAATTAAGTCTTCTTAAAACTATCACAAATTGTGATGAATATATTAATATCATTATAAACTTAAAAGACGAAATGCAGCTTGAATATATAAATATATTCAACCTGTGCGTAGCTCTATAAAATTAAGTCTTCTTAAAACTATCACAAATTGTGATGAATATATTAATATCATTATAAACTTAAAAGACGAAATGCAGCTTGAATATATAAACATATTCAACCTGTGCGTAGCTCTATAAAATTAAGTCTTCTTAAAACTATCACAAATTGTGATGAATATATTAATATCATTATATAACTTAAAAGACGAAATGCAGCTTGAATATATAAATATATTCAACCTGTGCGTAGCTCTATAAAATTAAGTCTTCTTAAAACTATCACAAATTGTGATGAATATATTAATATCATTATATAAACTTTAAAGACGAAATGCAGCTTGAATATATAAATATATTCAACCTGTGCGTAGCTCTATAAAATTAAGTCTTCTTTAAACTATCACAAATTGTGATGAATATATTAATATCATTATATAAACTTAAAAGACGAAATGCAGCTTGAATTTATAAATATATTCAACCTGTGCGTAGCTCTATAAAATTAAGTCTTCTTAAAACTATCACAAATTGTGATGAATATATTAATATCATTATATAAACTTAAAAGACGAAATTCAGCTTCAATTTATAAATATATTCAACCTGTGCGTAGCTCTATAAAATTAAGTCTTCTTAAAACTATCACAAATTGTGATGAATATATTAATATCATTATATAAACTTAAAAGACGAAATGCAGCTTGAATATATAAATATATTCAACCTGTTCGTAGCTCTATAATATAAAATCTCATTAAAATAATCACAAATTTCATGTTGCTGCACACAAGCAAAGCTGCACTGATGAGTGATTAATCTCGAAACGCGTCTGCAGATGGCTATTTACTTAATCTAAATAGAAAAACACGATCTTAATAACAATGTTATTTTTCTAGTACTCGTTTAGTGACTTGCAAATGTACTGGGACTAGTAATAACATGCAAATGTCGGTTGTATAATTCAATATCCTGCGTGGTATTAGCAAAGAAACATGGGATTTGTTTTGTAGTCTTAACAAGACTTTGCTGATTAAAAGTTCAGACTTGTTGCAAAAATATTGTGCGAATAGTTTTATAAAAAAATAAATCTATTGGTCTATTTTAAAACCAATTTTTATTAACAAAACAAAAACTAGATAGTAAGGTTCTATTTATACGCGTAGTAAAACTCCTATTGCACCTATTTTTAGCCTCTAATGATTTCCACTTACCCATTTTCATATCACAGATCTAAATATATCCGAACTCACAGACTCTTGTTTGTCAGGTCTTGCTCTGTCTAGTCTTATCTAATCTAGGTGTTGTGAATCGCTCTTGATGGATTGTTTGTAAACATCGGTTGTTGAGTAATTGGACGTGAAGCGAGGAATTCACATGCGTCAGCGACGTTTTTCCCGTGAATTCGCGACTTTTTGGCCAAGATTTTCAAAATACAATTCGCATTTGCTAGCCCACATCGTCAGATCTTTTGGCTCGCATTCGCCACTAATCACAATCTTCGCTATGATACAAAGTCCCAACAAAATAAATTTAAATTTATTTGAACAATAATACTCGTTTATCTAGTTTCTATTGTCTAGTCCTGTTCAGTTTAGTCTTGCTTAGTCTAGTCTGCATGTTTCGAGATTTATTTCTCATCAGTGCAACTTTGCTGTTATGAATTATAATTTGACAATAATATTATAGAGCTTCGGAAAGGTTGAATAAATCAGGCTGTGTTCCGTCTTTATAAATTTTATAAAGTTTAGTTTAGTCTTATATGGTTAGTCAGTCTAGTCTTTCCGATTTTGTCGGATTAGTTTTGTAAGGTTTGGTATTGCGATGTAATTAATGTAGTTTGTGGTTGGTGTGTGTGTGGATTGAGTGCGTTTGTTTATAAATAGTGAGAGATGTTGTCTAACCGGTAGTGAGAGCGAGTTTTGAGGTCGCAAAAATGATAAGCCGGTTAGTGTGGACTGCATCTGCAGCGAGGTTACAGACGCGTTCGGAATTCTCGCGTTAATGTTCTTCAAAGATTGAAGTTAAAATTGCGGCAAATTCGGTGGTTAGTTTTAATCCAGTGTTCAGTCCAATGCTTTTGTGTTTGTGTTATAAAAATTGTGTAGAAATCTTGTGAGGTTACTTGAGAAAATTGATTAAATATTGTGTGAGGTTGTAAATTTTGTTGGCGTTTTGTTAAACTGTTTAAAACTTGTGTGAGGTTGTCAGTTTTGTTGGATTGTGTTGGTATTTTGTAAAATTGTGTGATGTTGTTAATTTTTTGAGACACACTCTCAAAAAATTATCAACCTCACACAATTTTACAAATCACAATTTTTTTGCAAATTCATGTAAAAAATGAAATGAAGAGATTTTGTGAAAATATTTAGTGAAAATTTAGTAATATTTGTAACTGTGAAAAAATTCTCCAAAATTGTGCTTCGATTTTTTTTGTTTCACCAAATTTGGGATACATTTTTTTTATTGTTTCACAAAATTTTAGAAGATTTCGATAAAATTTTTCATTATTTCACAAAAAAATGAATTTTTCATTGTTTCAAAAAATTTCAAACAAATTTTCATTGCTTCCCAAAATTTTCAATAAAATTTTTCATTTTTTAATGAAATTTTGGATAAAATTTTTCATTATTTTATAAAATTTTGGATACAAATTTTCACTGTTTTATAAAATTTCAAAAAAACATTGTTTCACAAAATTTCACAAATTTTTGAGTTTTTGTTTCGCAAAATTACATTGATTTTTCTTAAAATTTTTCATTATTTCACAAAATTTTGTATACAATTTTTCATTGTTTCATAAAATTTCAATTTTTTTTTTATTGTTTCACAAAATTTCACATTTTGAGTTTTTAAATTTTTGAGTTTGTATGAAAATATTTGTAAAATTATGAAAAAAATTTTGTTACCCAAAATTGTGGATAAAATTATTCATTGCATTAAAATTTCACGAATTTTTGTTAAAATTTTTTATTTTATAAAATTTGAAATACATTTTTTCATTGTTTCATAAAATTTCAAAAAAAACTTTAAATTTTTCTCAAAATTTCACAAATATTGGATAAAATGTTTTATTTTTTCGAAAATTTTTGATAAAATTTTTCATTGTTTCATAAAATTTCAATAAAACTATCACCGTTTCATAAATTTTCGAGAGATTGTGTGAAAATATTTGTAAAATTGTGAAAAAAAAAAAAATTGTGCTTCGAATTTCTTTTTCACAAAATTTTGGATAAAATTTTTTTAGATATTAAATATTTTCACAATTTTTTTTTAAATGTTTCATTTTTTCACAAAATTTTGGATACAATTTTTCATTGTTTCACAAAATTTCAAAAAATCAATTTTTGTCAAAATTTTTTACAAATATTTTGTAAATTTTAATTTTTATTTGTAAAATTGTGAAAAAAATCTCAAAAATTGTTTTGTTTCCCAAAATTTTGAATAAAATTTTTTAGTGTTTTGCAAAATTTCACAAAATTTGGATTTATGGGTATATAAAATTTTGGGATACAATTTTTAGTTTCACAAAATTCCACAAATTTTTTATAAAATGTTTTTTCAGAAAATTTTGGATACAATGTTTCACAAAATTTCATAAAAACCCAATTTTTGTCAAAATTTCACAAAATTTTTGTTTGTAAAATTTATTTTTTATTTGTAAAATTGTGAAAAAAAAAATTGTGTTTTGTTTCACAAATTTTTGAATAAAATTTTTTAGTGTTAAATTTCACAAAATTTTGATTTATGGGTATATAAAATTTTGAATAAAATTTTTCATTGTTTCATAAAATTTCAAAAAAAACTCATTATTTCACAATTTTTTGAGAGATTGTGTGAAAATATTTGTAAAATTAAAAAAAAACTCAAAAATTGTGCATCCTCAAATTTTGGATACAATTTTTCATTGTTTCATAAAATTTCAAATTTTTTTGTATTGTTTCACAAAATTTCACAAATTTTTGAGTTTGTATGAAAATATTTGTAAAATTGTGAAAAAAATTTTTTTACCCAAAATTGTGGATAAAATTATTCATTGCATTAAAATTTCACGAATTTTTGTTAAAATTTTTTATTTTATAAAATTTGAAATACATTTTTTCATTGTTTCATAAAATTTCAAAAAAACTTTAAATTTTTCACAAAATTTCACAAATATTGGATAAATTTTTTTAATTTTTCAAAAATTTTGGATAAAATTTTTCATTGTTTCATAAAATTTCAATAAAACTATCACCGTTTCATAAATTTTTTGAAAAAAGTTTTTGCTTCGAATTTTTTGTTCACAAAATTTTGGATAAATATTTTTAGTTTCACAAATTTTTTATAAAATGTTTCATTTTTTCACAAAATTTTGGATACAATTTTTCATCGTTTCACAAAATTTCAAAAAATCAATTTTTGTCAAAATTTGTAAATTTTTTGTTACAAATTTTTTGTATTATTTATTAATAAATAATTAATTAATAATTTGTATAAATTTTAATTTTTATTTGTAAAATTGTGAAAAAAATCTCAAAAATTGTTTTGTTTCCCAAAATTTTGAATAAAATTTTTTAGTGTTTTACAAAATTTCACAAAATTTGGATTTATGGGTATATAAAATTTTGGGATACAATTTTTAGTTTCACAAAATTCCACAAATTTTTTATAAAATGTTTTTTCAGAAAATTTTGGATACAATGTTTCAATGTTTCACAAAATTTCATAAAAACCCAATTTTTGTCAAAATTTCACAAAATTTTTGTTTGTAAAATTTATTTTTTATTTGTAAAATTGTGAAAAAAAAATTGTGTTTTGTTTCACAAATTTTTGAATAAAATTTTTTAGTGTTAAATTTCACAAAATTTTTATTTATGGGTATATAAAATTTTGAATAAAATTTTTCATTGTTTCATAAAATTTCAAACAAAACTCATTATTTCACAATTTTTTGAGAGATTGTGTGAAAATATTTGTAAAATTAAAAAAAAACTCAAAAATTGTGCATCCTCAAATTTTGGATACAATTTTTCATTGTTTCATAAAATTTCAAATTTTTTTGTATTGTTTCACAAAATTTCACAAATTTTTGAGTTTGTATGAAAATATTTGTAAAACTGTGAAAAAAATTTTTTTACCCAAAATTGTGGATAAAATTATTCATTGCATTAACATTTCACGAATTTTTGTTAAAATTTTTTATTATTTTATAAAATTTAAAATACATTTTTTCATTGTTTCATAAAATTTCAAAAAAACCTTAAATTTTTCTCAAAATTTCACAAATATTGGATAAAATTTTTAATTTTTTCGAAAATTTTGGATAAAATTTTTCATTGTTTCATAAAATTTCAATAAAACTATCACCGTTTCATAAATTTTCGAAAGATTGTGTTAAAATATTTGTAAAATTGTGAAAAGAAAAAAAATTGTGCTTCGAATTTTTTTTTCACAAAATTTTGGATACAATTTTTCATTGTTTCACAAAATTTCAAAAAATCTCAATTTTTGTCAAAATTTGTAAATTTTTTTGTTACAAATTTTTTACAAATATTTTGTAAATTTTAATTTTTATTTGTAAAATTGTGAAAAAAATCTCAAAAATTGTTTTGTTTCCCAAAATTTTGAATACAATTTTTTAGTGTTTTACAAAATTTCACAAAATTTGGATTTATGTATATATAAAATTTTGGATACAATTTTTAGTTTCACAAAATTCCACAAATTTTTTATAAAATGTTTTCAGAAAATTTTGGATACAAAAAAAAAATTTGGATATGTTTCAATGTTTCACAAAACTTCATAAAAAACCCAATTTTTGTCAAAATTTCACAAAATTTTTGTTTGTAAAATTTATTTTTTATTTGTAAAATTGTGAAAAAAAATAATTGTGTTTTGTTTCACAAATTTTTGAATAAAATTTTTTAGTGGTAAATTTCACAAAATTTTGATTTATGGGTATATAAAATTTTGAATAAAATTTTTCGTTGTTTCACAAAAAACCTCATTATTTCACAATTTTTTGAGAGATTGTGTGAAAATATTTGTAAAATTAAAAAAAAAACTCAAAAATTGTGCATCGAATTTTTCATTGTTTCAAAATATTTCAAACAAATTTTCATTGCTTTCCAAAATTTCACAAATTTTTGATAAAATTCTTCATTATTTCACAAAATTTTGCATACAAATTTTCACTGTCCCATAAAATTTCAAAAAAGCTCATTGATTCACTAAATTTCAAAAAAATTCTATAAAATTTTTCATTATTTCACAAAATTTTGGATAAAATTTTTCATTGTTTCATATAATTTCAAAAAAACTTTCATTGTTTCACAAAATTTCACAAATTTTTGAGAAATTGTGTGGAATTATTTGTAAAATTGTGAAAAAAATCTCAAATATTTTGCTTAGAAATTTTTTGTTTCTCAAAATTGTGGATAAAAATTTTCATTGCTTCCAAAATTTCACAAATTTTGGATAACATTTTTCATTATTTCACAAAAAAAGGATACAATTTTTAACTGTTTCACAAAATTAAAAAAATATCAGTTTCACAAATTTTTGATAAAATTTTTCATAGGTTTACAAAATTTTAAATCAAATTTTTCATTGTTTCGTAAATTTGCACAAAATTTGTTTCGCAAAATTTCATGTTTTCTAAATTTTTTCAGTTTTACAAAGTTTGAATAAAATTTTCATTGTTTCATAAAATTTCACAAAATTTTTGTTTTATAAAATTTCACAAAATTTTCATAAAATTTTTGTTTTACAAAATTTTGAATAAAATTTTTCTGTTCAATAAAATTTCACAAAATTTTCATTAAATTTTTGAGTTTTAAAAAATTTTGAATAAAATGTTTCTGTTTCATAAAATTTAACAAAATTTTTCTATTTCATAAAATTTCACCAAATTTTCAATAAAATTTTTCTGTTTCATAAAGTTTCACATATTTTTGATAAAAATTTTCATAATTTCACAAAAGTTTGGATAAAATTTTTCATAATTTCACTAAAGTTTGGTTTATAATTTGTCATTATTTCACAAAATTTTTGATAAACATTTTTCATTATTTCACAAAATTTCACAAAATGTTTCATTGTTTCACAAAAGTTTGTGCCTAATACATTTTCGTGAAACACGTTTTGTTGAGACTCGCAAAAACCGTGAATTAGATTCAAATCGAAATAATTTTTTTCAGTTCTTCTTTTAAGCACATTCAAAATTTCTTATTAATTGTAAAATTCACAAATTACGTGTGAATATTTTTGTAGATTTGTGTCAAAATTTAAGGCTTTTGTCAATTTTGCGAGATTGTGTGAAAATATTTGTAAAATTGTGACCAAATTAACCAAAAATTGAGCTCAAAAATTTTTTCTCACAAAATTTTGGAAAAAAATTCCCCAAGATTGAGCTCAGAAATTTTTTGTTTTCCTCAAATTCCTCAAAATTTTGGATAAAACTTTTCAAAAATTGAGCTCAAAAATTTTTTCCCCCAAAATTTCTCAAAATTTTGGATTAAAATTCCCAAAAATTGAGCTCAGAATTTTTTTGTCTCCCAAAATTTCTCAAAATTTTGGATAAAAATTTTCAGTTTCACAATATTTCATAAAATTTTGCACTAAATTTTCCATAGGTTCACAAAATTTTTGATAAAATTTTTCGTTCTTTCACAATTATTGCAAATTAACAATATAAAACCATTTTATTCTTGTCAAAGATTTCTTAAAATACTCCTCAAAAACATTTCTTAAAAACCCGTCTGTCGTCGTTACTAATTCATTTTGTTCGACTTCATTGGAAAATTAACTCTTCCTTCTGCTCACAACAAGTGAAACGCTTTAAACAGTGTGCAAATGTAGCTAACCCAAGTGAAACTCATCAGTGCCAATTTCTCCGAAGAAACTGCAACATGATTTTCGTCAATCCCACGATCCTTCACTACAATAGGTCAGAGAAATTACTTTTAAAATTAACCTAAACTAACCCAATAGATTAAAACCTAAACAAACAGACAAGACTAAACAGACAAAACTTAAACAAAAACGATTTAGATAGACAAGACTAGATAGACAAGACTAGATAGATAAGATTAGACAGACAAGATTAGACAAACAAGACTACACTAACTAAACGGAATAGACTGAATAGACGAACTAGACAGACTAGACTAGACAGACAAGACTAGACAGATAAGACTAGACAGACAAGACCGACAAGACTAGACAGACAAGACAGACAAGTCTAGACAT
Source organism: Phosphuga atrata (assembly GCA_944588485.1). Classification (NCBI taxonomy): domain Eukaryota; kingdom Metazoa; phylum Arthropoda; class Insecta; order Coleoptera; family Silphidae; genus Phosphuga; species Phosphuga atrata. Next base: position 4,223,657 of record OX155904.1, read on the forward strand.
ACAAGACTAGACAGACCGTTTAGTCTTGTCTGTAAATGCGTTTTCTAGTAAACATGTATATTTTGTAAATTATGATGACAAGTGTATGAAGATTTAAGTAAACTTATTTCTGTTCGACCTTACGTTTATTTTGTCAAACTATAAATTTCTCTGTTAAAAATACTAGCCAGCTTGAAAATCGCGGACAATTATCAGCGATCAAATCTAAAAAGACGAGACTATACAGACAGCACTAGGTAGACAAGACTAGACGTACTTGACGTACAAGATTATACTGACAAGACTAGACAGACAAGACTAGACGGACAAACCTAGACCGACAAGACTAGGCGTAGATGCCTAGGCAGACAAGACTAGATAGACAGGACAGACAGACAAAGAGACCGACGGACTAGACAGACAAGACTATTCAGACAGGACTAGACAGACAAGACTAGACAGGCAGGACTAGACAGACAAGACTACACAGACAAGACTAGACAGACAAGACTAGACAGATAAGACTAGACAGACAAGACTAAACAGACAAAACTATTTAAACAAATCAGACAAGATATACAAGGCTGGATATACAGACGGAGTCCATCTCAAGTTAGTTTTATTGGTTGCAGTATCTATTACATGTTTATTTCAAGTCAAGTTTAACTGATACATCAAAGGCGACCAATGTGGATACATCAGCCCGAATGCAATTCGTTGCCACTCACGAACGGCACAGTCTGCCAAGCTTTTACCAACAACTCAACACTAAACGCTCTCCAAACTATTACTCCTGATTACATAAAACTAAAATGATTAATTGCGCTGTCTAGCCTTTTCTAGTCTAGTCTAGACTTGACTAACCTTGTCTACTCTTGCCTAGTCTAGCCCTGTCTAGCCTTGACCAACCCTTTCTAGTGTTGCCAAGGCTTGTCTAGCCTTGTCTAGCCTTAACTAACTTTGTATACTCTTGCTTAATCTTATCTAGTTTTGTCTAGTCTAATTTAGTCTTGTCTTCTTGTCTGGCCTTGCCTTATCTAGCCTAGCATTGCCTGAATTGTCTTAGTCTTGCCAAGTCTTCTTTAGTCTTGTTAACCCTCTTTAGTCTTGTCTAACCCTCTTTTGTCTTGTCTAGCCATCTCTAGTCTTGAACGCAAGTTTTGAACAAATCTATTAAACTGAATCTCTCTTACGATTAATAGAAACTGTAAACATATTTCTACGGAGAAATATGTTGAGGCGGAAGAAGTTGTTGACATTCAAGATTTAAGATTTCTGGAGGAAGTTGAGGCGATGTCTAAATACGATGCCTTTTATTATCGCCGTCGATTCACGGCGGAGATAATAAAAGGCATCGTATTTAGACATCGCCTCAACTTCCTCCAGAAATCTTAAATGTAAACAACCGTATTAGCCAATTCTTACCTAGACAGTGAGACGCACTAGTTCGCTCGGACCACTTCCTGCACCAAATTTCCGCCATGCAACTTTTGCGACGTCCTCGCGGCACTGATCCTTATCGCCTCGCTGTCGAAACCTCTTATCTCTATTAATTCCAGTATTTGTTACAGCGGTGTGTATTTATATCCATTAGAGTAACGACTGGGTGGTTATCGTGCGTACTTGGCTCAGGTAATCGCCGTTTGTTACTAGTCAATACAGTAAATTACTTCGTTCTAATTGGACTTGCTTGTTGATAAGCTGTTGTATGCCGGTGGCTTTATCTATTCCCAACAAACTAAACGGTTGATAGACAGGCACGTAGCTTATTAGTTTCTAGTTTCTACTTGCAGTCTGCTTGTGTGCACAGTGCACACTAGGCGGATGATTTTGTTGAAGTTTAAGACTTGTCCAAAGTCAGAATATCTAATTATAATCTAATTGTTACTCATTGGTCAAGCAGGGTAGGTAGAGCTGAGTTACCTTCTGGATCAGCACATCTAACGGCAAACTCAAAGCACAGAGAAAACATTATCCAGTCTTTCCTAGTTTTGCCTAATCTTATGTTGTCTTGTCCACTATTGTCTAGGCTTGTTCAATATTGACTGGTCTTGTTTGATCTTTCTGGTCTTGTCTGGTCTTATCTAGTCCTATTCGGTCTTATCTGGTGTTGTCTGGTCTTCTCTGGTTTTATCTGGTCTTGTTCAGTCTAGTATTGTCCAGGCTTGTCGAGTCTAGTCCAGTCTAGCCTTGTCTAGTTAATGTCTAGTCAATGTCTAGTAGTAGGGAAAGATCCTATGTTCTGGAACCTCCATCTCCACTTCCGGCTGTATATGCTTTTAATCAGCATTAATCAACTTTTAATCAGCATCATTCAGCTTTTAATCAGCTCTAATTTGCTTTAATCAGTTATTAATCAGCTTTTAAGAAACTCACAGACCGGCGCGAAAGTTTTGTTGCCGCGACCGCTGCGATATCGCGGCGGACCGATTGATGCGGCGGCTTATGTACATGTTCAGACCTACGAACGCTGAAAATCGCGCTTGTTGTTTTGAACACGTACATAAGCCGCTGTATCAATCTGTCCGCCGCGATATCGCAGCGGTCGCGGCAACGAAACTTTCGCGCCGGTCTGTAAGCACCTTTAATCAGCTCTAATCAGCTTTGAATCAGATTTTAATCAGTTTAAATCAGCTCTAATCACCTTTTAATCAGCTTTAATCAGCTTTCCATCAGCTTCAATCAGCTTTTAATCAACTTAAATCAGCTCTAATAACCTTTTAATCAGCTTTAATCAGCTTTCCATCAGCTTAAATCAGCTCTAATCACTTTTGAATCAGCTTTTATCAGTTCTTCATCAGCTTTAATCAGCATTTAATCAGCTTTAATCAGCTTTTAATCAGCTTTAAACAGCTGTAATCAGCTCCAATCAGCTTTTAATAAGATTTAATCAGCTTTTAATCAGATTTAATCACTTTTTAATCAGCTTAAATCTGCTTTTAATCAGCTTTAATCAGTTTTTAATCAGCTTTAGTAAGGTTTTAATCAGCTTTAATCAGCACCAATGTTTTTAATCAGCTTCAATCTGCTTTTAATCAGCTTTAATCAGTTTTTAATCAGCTTTAATAAGCTTTTAATCAGCTTTAATCAGCTCTAATGTTTTTAATCAGCTTCAATCATCTTTAATCAGTTTTTAATCAACTTCAATCAGGTTTTAATCAGATTTAAAACACTGGAAGAGTGTGAGGTCTATGTAACCCGGTGCTAAAGAGGGTGTGAGGTCTATGTAACCCCACGCTAAACAGGGTGTGAGGTCGATGTAACCCCACGCTAAACAGGGTGCGAGGTCTATGTAATGCCACGCTAAACAGGATGTGAGGTCTGTGTAGCCCCACGCTAAACAATGTGAGAGGTCTATGTAACCCCACGCTAAACAGGGTGTGAGGTCTATGTAACCCCACGATAAACAGGGTGTGAGGTGTATGTAACCCCAAGCTAAACAGGGCGTTAGGTCTATGTAACCCCACGCTAAACAGGGTGTGAGGTATATGTAACCCCGCGATAAACAGGGTGTGAGGTGTATGTAACCCCAAGCTAAACAGGGTGTGAGGTCTATGTAACCCCACGCTAAACAGGGTGTGAGGTCTATGTAGCCCCACGCGTAGGGTTGTTTGTTGACCGGAAGTGGAGATGGAGGTTCCAGAATATAGCGTCTTTCCCTACTTCTAGTTAATGTCATGACAAAACTTAGTGCGTGCAGTCTGAAACTACACGGACGAAACTATTTAAAAATCGCTTCAGTTGCAGACACGATCTAGTCTCTAGCTTAGTCTACTCTCGTCCCAAACGAACAGACACAAAGATCTAAAGACTAGACTAAGACTAAGACTAGACACTGAAGACTAGATTAGACAATACAGAACGATTGTTGCTTTAGTTTGTCTTAGTAAATTGAAGCAATATTAATGATAAATGATAGGAGACGGGAGAAAAGCCGATTCTGCCTTCCATGCGGTGATCGAACCATCCGATAAGGATTCACGTCAAATTAACTACCAAACGCGAGCGTGGCCAACATGCCGGCTGAGGTCAAACGCACGAAAATGTCGCAAACTCGCCGAACTCTCAAAACACACTGCGCGATATCTCTTATCGCGGCGTGATTTTTGCGCGGTCTCGGGGCACCTGTCGCCCTCCTCTGGATAGAGGCTGAAAACCAATTAGACCAAATGGCCAATCAGTGGTCGGCAACCCGCGGCTCTGTTCTTAAGCTGTATTTTAAGTTAATTGGAACAAATCTTCCATTTATTGAAATAGAGATTGAGAGACATTTTCGGTTGTTTAACTTACATGAGAAAAGTACGTTCCCGTTTTAAGACAGGCATTTTCACCTTTCATTGCGTTGTACATCGAGAGGTACTGATGCATTTTCACCCTTCATTGCGTTGTACATCGAGAGGTACTGAGGCATTTTCACCTTTAATTGCGTTGTACATCGAGAGGTACTGACTGCTGTATGCGCAAACATTTATTATCAAAATTAAAATAGTAGTTTATGATACAAGTGTGTGAAATAGGGTTTTTGTGCATGCGTTGCGAAATGTTTTATCGCAATGAATCTCCGGGGCAAAAATTTTTAAATGCGCAAAGTGACGGGAACACTATTTGGTCGTTGTCGATGTAATCTAGGTTAGAAGTGCTCGAATCAGTTAGTGCTAGAAGACCTGAAAGTACTGGGAAATCAGGACTGGACTATAGCAGCTGTAAATAGAGACAGATGGAAGGCGGTTGTCGAAGAAGCCTTGGCCTCTATATGGTAAGCCTAGCCTAGGTAACTAAATCTAGGTAGCAAACCTAACCTAACCTAGAGTTAATCTAGAATTAGGTTATGGTTAGGTTAAGTTATATTGGAGCCAGATAATTCCAAGACTTTTTGATTCAAAACAAAAAAAAAATACGTCAGAAAATTTATTTTCACTACGTCTTACGTACTCTACTCTCTGCGTACGAAGTTTTTTGTTTAGTTGCTATAATTTTTGTTTAGTTGCCATAGTAACAAATATAAATCGTTTAATAGACCTTTTTACGGTTAGTTAAGCGCATGCGCATCTGTCAAGTTTGAAAGGCGGGAATATTAAAGTTTCGGGCAAATATTAAGGTAATACGTGAAAAAGTTCGGGCAATTTAGACGTATAACATGGTGGAAATTAATGCATGCGCACAAAAAAATTTGAACTATGAAAAGGTCTATAATGAAACTCTATGTTTTTTGTTTAGTTGCCATAGTAACAACAAATATAAATCGTTTAATAATGAAACTCCGTTTGATTTGGATTGAATTTTTACACACGATTGTAATAATGGCATCAGGATATATATATAGGACATACAATAATTTACTTCACTTCTTCATTTTAGTGTTGTCGAATCGAATCGTTGCAAAAACATTAAATCGTTACGAAAATGTTGCCTGGAATTAATGTCAAAATTCCAGTCAAAAAATTTTCTGAAAATTTCAAGCAATATATCGAACAAAATTGGTGGCTTTGCCAAAGATTTCGAATGCTTGGTGTGCTTGAACCATCATTTAACTTGAAATACTCGAGTATTCGAAGGCCTTGGAGCGAAGCCACACGAGGCGTTAACGCAATTAATTCGAGCTATAGGGTGCCACACGGGCGGTGCGGTACCGCAGTCGAACCGGGAACGATCGCAGCGCTTCACCCCTCCCCGCCTCGTCTCACAGGTCACAAACGCGACGCGCCTACGGTGCGACGCCGCACGGCGGCCAAACCCATCGTGTGACATGGCATAGTGATTTGTATGTAGGATGCCGTTACGGCACCGATCCGGCATACGTAACGCATCGTGTGGCCTCACCCTTTGTCGGTATAACAAAAAATCCATTTTGCTACTGAAATCAGACGGAACAGCTCAACAATAGGAAGCTCTCAATAAGAAGTTGCGAGACGGACGAGCCGATATCTCACTGATTGTGATTTTATCATACCATCATCTCTGCGTCTCTTGTATAGGATTTGTTAATTTTTGGAAGAAAATGGCTTTGGAGGAAAATGGCTCTTAAACTTAAAACCGGTTGCCGACCCCTGGTATATAGTACTATATCCAAGACAAGATTAGGCTAAACCAGACATGTTTAAACAAGGCAAGACTAGTCAAGATTACGCAAGACTAGAGAAGATTAGTTAAGTCTGGACTAGACAAGACTAGATTGGATTAGACTAGACCAGACTAGAACAGATGAGACTAGACTACACCCGATTCGACTGGACTAGACCAGACTAAACTAGAAAAAACTAGACAAGACTAGACTGGACTAGACTTAAAACTCTTTACTTAAAACCGGTTGCCGACCCCTGGTATATACTACTATATCCAAGACAAGCTTAGGCTAAACCAGACATGATTAAACAAGACAAGACTAATCAAGATTACGCAAGACTAGAGAAGATTAGGTAAGCCTAGACTAGATTAGATTTGACTAGACTAGAACTGAAGAGACTAGACTATACACGACTCGACTGGACTAGACTAGACTAAACTAGAATAAACTAGAGAAGACTAGACTGGACTAGACTTAAAACTCTTTACTTAAAACCGGTTGCCGACCCCTGGTCTGTACAACTATATCCAAGACAAGATTAGGCCAAACTAGACAAGATTAAACAAGACAAGAGTAGTCAAGATTACGCAAGACTAGAGAAGATTAGGTAAGTTTAGACTACACAAGACTAGATTAGATTAGACTAGACCAGACTAGAAAATATGAGACTAGACTATACTCGACTCGACTGGACTAGACTAGAATAAACTAGATTAAAGATCAAGACTAAACTAAACGGTGTGCAACAATGCATTCCCCCTCCTCTCTGAAAAAAAAGACTAAACTAAAATAAACTGGACCGGACTAGACTTTTAAGTCTCTTTACTTAAAAGCGGTTGCCGACCCCTGGTCTATACAATTATATCCAAGACAAGATTAGCCTAAACCAGACATAATTAAACAAGACAAGACTAGTCAAGATTATGCAAGACTAGAGAAGATTAGGTAAGTCTAGACTAGACATGACTAGATTAGATTAGACTAGACTAGACTAGAACTGATGAGACTAGGCTATACTCGACTCGACTGGATTAGACTAGACTAAACTAGAAAAAAACTAGAGAAGACTAGACTGGTCTAGACTTAAAACTCTTTACTTAAAACCGGTTGCCGACCCCTGGTATATACTACTATATCCAAGACAAGATTAGGCTAAACCAGACATGTTTAAACAAGACAAGACTAGTCAAGATTACGCAAGACTTGAGAAGATTAGGTAAGTCTAGACTAGACAAGACTAGATTACATTAGACTAGACTAGAACTGATGAGACTAGACTATACTCGACTTGACTGGACTAGACTAGACTAAACTAGAATAAACTACACAAGACTGGACTGGACGAGACTTAAAACTATTTACTTAAAACCGGATGCCGACCCCTGGTATATACTACTATATCCAAGACAAGATTAGGCTAAACCAGACATGATTAAACAAGACAAGCCTAGTCAAGATTACGCTAGACTAGAGAAGATTAGGTAAGTATAGACTAGACAAGACTAGATTAGATTAGACTAGACCAGACTAGTACAGATGAGACTAGACTATACTCGACTCGACTGGACTAGACTGGACTAAACTAGAATAAACTAGACAAGACTAGACTGGACTAGACTTAAAACTCTTTACTTAAAACCAGTTGCCGACCCCTGGTATATACTACTATATCCAAAATAAGATTAGGCTAAACCAGACATGCTTAAACAAGACAAGACTAGTCAAGATTACGCAAGACTAGAGAAGATTAGGTAAGTCTAGACTAGACAAGACTAGATTAGATTAGACTAGACCAGACTAGAACAGATGAGACTAGACTATACTCGACTCGACTGGACTAGACTGGACTAAACTAGAATAAACTAGACAAGACTAGACAGGACTTGACTTAGAACTCTTTACTTAAAACCGGATGCCGACCCCTGGTATATACTACTATATCCAAGACAAGATTAAGCTAAACCAGACATGTTTAAACAAGACAAGACTAGTCAAGATTACGCTAGACTAGAGAAGATTAGGTAAGTCTAGACTAGACAAGACTAGATTAGATTAGACTAGACCAGACTAGAACAGATGAGACTAGACTATACTCGACTCGACTGGACTAGACTGGACTAAACTAGAATAAACTAGAGAAGACTAGACTGGACTAGACTTAAAACTCTTTACTTAAAACCGGTTGCCGACCCCTGGTCTGTACAACTATATCCAAGACAAGATTAGGCTAAACTAGACAAGATTAAACAAGACAAGAGTAGTCAAGATTACGCAAGACTAGAGAAGATTAGGTAAGTTTAGACTACACAAGGCTAGATTAGATTAGACTACACCAGACTAGAAAATATGAGACTAGACTATACTCGACTCGACTGGACTAGACTAGAATAAACTAGATTAAAGATCTAGACTAAACTAAACGGTGTGCAACAATGCACTCCCCCTCCTCTCTGAAAAAAAGGCTAAACTAAAATAAACTAGACTGGACTAGACTTTTAAGTCTCTTTACTTAAAACCGGTTGCCGACCCCTGGTCTATACAATTATATCCAAGACAAGATTAGCCTAAACCAGACATAATTAAACAAGACAAGACTAGTCAAGATTACGCAAGAATAGAGAAGATTAGGTAAGTCTAGACTAGACATGACTAGATTAGATTAGACTAGACTAGAACTGATGAGACTAGACTATACTCGACTCGACTGGATTAGACTAGATTAAACTAGAGAAGACTAGACTGGTCTAGACTTAAAACTCTTTACTTAAAACCGGTTGCCGACCCCTGGTATATACTACTATATCCAAGATAAGATTAGGCTAAACCAGACATGCTTAAACAAGACAAGACTAGTCAAGATTACGCAAGACTTGAGAAGATTAGGTAAGTCTAGACTAGACAAGACTAGATTACATTAGACTAGACTAGAACTGATGAGACTAGACTATACTCGACTTGACTGGACTAGACTAGAGTAAACTAGAATAAACTAGACAAGACTGGACAGGACGAGACTTAAAACTCTTTACTTAATACCGGATGCCGACCCCTGGTATATACTACTATTTCCAAGACAAGATTAAGCTAAACCAGACATGTTTAAACAAGACAAGACTAGTCAAGATTACGCAAGACTAGAGAAGATTAGGTAAGTCTAGACTAGACAAGACTAGATTACATTACACTAGACTAGACTAGAACTGATGAGACTAGACTATACTCGACTCGACTGGACTAGACTAGACTAAACTAGAATAAACTAGACCAGACTAGACTGGACTAGACTTAAAACTCTTTACTTAAAACCGGTTGCCGACCCCTGGTATATATTACTATATCCAAGACAAGATTAGGCTAAACCAGACATGGTTAAAAAAGACAAGACTAGTCAAGATTACGCAAGACTAGAGAAGATTAGGTAAGTCTAGACTAGACAAGACTAGATTAGATTAAACTAGACCAGACTAGAACAGATGAGACTATACTCGACTCGACTGGACTAAAATAGTCTTAACTAGAAAAAAGTAGACAAGACTGAACTGGATTAGACTTAAAAATCTTCACTTAAAACCGGTTGCCGACCCCTGGTATATACTAATATATCCAAGACAAGATTAGGCTAAACCAGACATGTTTAAACAAGACAAGACTAGTCAAGATTACGCAAGACTAGAGAAGATTAGGTAAGTCTAGACTAGACAAGACTAGATTATATTACACTAGACTAGACTAGAACTGATGAGACTAGACTATACTCGACTCGACTGGACTAGACTAGACTAAACTAGACAAAACTAGACTGAACTAGACTTAAAACTCTTTACTGAAAACCGGTTGCCGGTCCCTGGTATATACTACTATCTCCAAGACAAGATTAGGCTAAACCAAACATGATTAAAGAAGACAAGACCAGTCAAGACTAGAGAAGATTAGGTAAGTCTAGACTAGACAAGACTAGATTAGATTAAACTAGACCAGACTAGAACATATGAGACTAGACAATACTCGACTCGACTGCACTAGACTAAACTAGACAAGACTAGACAAGACTAGACTGGACTAGAGTTAAAACTCACTTCTTAAAACCGGTTGCCGACCCATGGTATATACTACTATATCCAAGACTAGATTAGGCTAAACCAGACATGTTTAAACAAGACAAGACTAGTCAAGATTACTCAAGACTAGAGAAGATTAGGTAAGTCTAGACTAGACAAGACTAGATTACATTACACTAGACTAGACTAGAACTGATGAGACTAGACTATACTCGACTCGACTGGACTAGACTAGACTAAACTAGAATAATCTAGACAAGACTAGACTGGACTAGACTTAAAACTCTTTACTTAAAACCGGTTGCCGACCCCTGGTATATATTACTATATCCAAGGCAAGATTAGGCTAAACCAGACATGGTTAAACAAGACAAGACTAGTCAAGATTACGCAAGACTAGAGAAGATTTGGTAAGTCTAGACTAGACAAGACTAGACTAGATTAAACTAGACTAGACTAGAACTGATGAGACTAGACTATACTCGACTCGACTGGACTAGACTAGACTAAACTAGACAAAACTAGACTGAACTAGACTTAAAACTCTTTACTGAAAACCGGTTGCCGGCCCCTGGTATATACTACTATCTCCAAGACAAGATTAGGCTAAACCAAACATGATTAAAGAAGACAAGACCAGTCAAGACTAGAGAAGATTAGGTAAGTCTAGACTAGACAAGACTAGATTAGATTAAACTAGACCAGACTAGAACATATGAGACTAGACAATACTCGACTCGACTGCACTAGACTAAACTAGACAAGACTAGACAAGACTAGACTGGACTAGAGTTAAAACTCACTTCTTAAAACCGGTTGCCGACCCCTGGTATATACTACTATATCCAAGACTAGATTAGGCTAAACCAGACATGTTTAAACAAGACAAGACTAGTCAAGATTTCGCAAGACTAGAGAAGATTAGGTAAGTCTAGACTAGACAAGACTAGATTACATTACACTAGACTAGACTAGAACTGATGAGACTAGACTATACTCGACTCGACTGGACTAAACTAGACTAAACTAGACAAGACTAGACTGGACTAGACTTAAAACTCTTTACTTAAAACCGGTTGTCGACCCCTGGTATATATTACTATATCCAAGGCAAGATTAGGCTAAACCAGACATGGTTAAACAAGACAAGACTAGTCAAGATTACGCAAGACTAGAGAAGATTAGGTAAGTCTAGACTAGACAAGACTAGATTACATTACACTAGACTAGACTAGAACTGATGAGACTAGACTATACTCGACTCGACTGGACTAAACTAGACTAAACTAGACAAGACTAGACTGGACTAGACATAAAACTCTTTACTTAAAACCGGTTGTCGACCCCTGGTATATATTACTATATCCAAGGCAAGATTAGGCTAAACCAGACATGGTTAAACAAGACAAGACTAGTCAAGATTACACAAGACTAGAGAAGATTAGGTAAGTCTAGATTAGACAAGACTAGATTAGATTAAACTAGACTAGACTAGAACTGATGAGACTAGACTATACTCGACTCGACTGGGCTAGACTAGACTAAACTAGACAAAACTAGACAAAACTAGACTGAACTAGACTTAAAACTCTTTACTGAAAACCGGTTGCCGACCCCTGGTATATACTACTATCTCCAAGACAAGATTAGGCTAAACCAGACATAATTAAAGAAGACAAGACTAGTCAAGACTAGAGAAGATTAGGTAAGTCTAGACTAGACAAGACTAGATTAAATTAAACTAGACCAGTCTAGAACATATGAGACTAGACTATACTCGACTCGACTGCACTAGACTAAACTAGACAAGACTAGACTGGACTAGAGTTAAAACTCACTTCTTAAAACTGGTTGCCGACCCCTGGTATATACTACATCTCCAAGACAAGATTAGGCTAAACCAGACATAATTAAAGAAGACAAGACTAGTCAAGACTAGGGAAGATTAGGTAAGTGTAGACTAAACAAGACTAGATTAAATTAAACTAGACCAGACTAGAACATATGAGACTAGACTATACTCGACTCGACTGCACTAGACTAAACTAGACAAGACTAGACTGGACTAGAGTTAAAACTCACTTCTTAAAACCGGTTGCCGACCCCTGGTATATACTACATCTCCAAGACAAGATTAGGCTAAACCAGACATGATTAAAGAAGACAAGACTAGTCAAGATTACGCAAGACTAGAGAAGATTAGGTGAGTCTAGACTAGACAAGACTAGATTAGACTGGACCAGACTAGAACATATGAGACTAGACAATACTCGACTCGACTGGACTAAACTAGAATAAACTAGACAAGACTGGACTGGACTAGACTTAAAACTCAGCAACCGCTTTTACTTAAATGCGGTTGCCGACCCCTGGTCTATACAAATATATCCAAGACAAGATTAGGCTAAACCAGACATGGTTAAACAAGACAAGACTAGCCAAGATTACGCAAGACTAGAGAAGATTTGGTAAGTCTAGACAAGAGGAAAGTCTGGAATAGATTAGACTAAATCAGACTAGTACAGATGAAACTAGACTATACTCGACTCGACTGGACTAGACTAGAGTACACTAGAATAAACTAGACAACACTGAACTGGACTAGACTACACCCTATGAGACTAGACTTGACTCGACTGGACTACACTAGACTGGACTAAACTAGACGACAGTGGACTGGACTGGACTAGACTGGAATGGACTGGACTGGAATGAAATGGACTGGACTGGCAAGGCTAGAGCTAACTTTAATCTGTTTCATCTAGCGCTAAAATTTAGAGAATCTAGACAACGCTCTTGTGTATACTACACTAGATTCGTGATTGCGAATTATAGTTTTGCGACAAATTCGCGGTATCCAGGCAGAGAGACATTTTCAACAAGTTAGACGAGGACGGGCGTCGCGAGAAAAGAGAGAAAAGAAAGCAAACAGCGTCAAAATTCCAAGTGTCATAAATGACAAAAACCGTGAAAGAAAAAACCTCCCCTCGAGCAAACCTCCCGTCCCGTCCCCACGAACCCCGCTGCAACTCCGCCGTTTCGAGTCTCCCGCCCCGCTGCCCCGACCGACACGCGCCCAACTTCATGCCAGTGTTTAAAAATGGCGTCGGCATCGACTTACAAAAACCCTAACAGTAAGACAAAACCCCGCAAAACCAAACACACAAAGCGATTTTGATCTGTTCCTAACACGCATTGCAAAGTTTCTCTTTTTATAGAATAGTTGCTCTTAATACAGCATGCCATCCAGCATAACTTCAGCATAAATAGAAGACAAAATAAAACAAAACGTTCTTGTTCCAAGTTGTGCAAGTTTAGAAACTTAGGGCTGCTACTTAAACCACTTAGATAGCTTTTGTTTTTTATATAAGCACATTTAATTATAAACCTTATTTTTTTTTTGGCGCATGTCTGGAATTTTTGCACGTTTTCTTTTTTTATCTATTATCCGTTTTCCGTAAAATCGATAGTTTTCCCTTAAACTCTGCATGTGTCGGCCCTCTTACCCCAAATCGATAATAAACGGGTGGACTGGCACTACCACCCAAGGGCACCAACGAAAAAAAACACAAACAACGTTGCCAAACCCAAACACCCACAACCCAACCGATTAAGAAACGCTCCGAACGCCGTTCCAATCCGACAAATTTGCGTTGAATTTAAACGACTGTGTCTTCGATTCGTGGATTTGAGTGAGTTTTGTGTGAGTTTCTTGTGATTAAATGTATTTCGGTCGCGGGGTTGGCAACGGTGTAGGGTGAGGGCATGCGCGCGGGGCGATCAGCTGGTGCTGGCGCCTGGTCGTTAGGCAAAACGTCGGGCGGCAGTGTCGCGCGGTTTGCGAAAAAATGTTGCGGAATTCGAGCGAGACGAAATAAGGTAATTTATTTTTTATTTTTTTTGGTTTTTTTTTTGTACGCTAAGGGCTCGAATCGTGAGGAGGGAATTCGCGAAAATTGCAAAATTTTTTGTTGCAAAGGTTTTACGCCCTTGGATGTTTCGTGGTTAAGGTTGTACGCCGGAGAAAATTTGGGTTTTTTTGCGCAAAATTTAAGACCAGACTAGACTCGGATATTGTTTTAATAATGATTTTGTTCTGGTTGCGCTTATTCTAATCAGTTTGTGTCACGCGATTGGAAACTGCGGCACGGAGAAGGGAAGACGTTTGTGCCTTTGTGTCCGTCTTGTTTTATCGAGCGATTTTCACTTTTTCTCCATTTTTTTTTCTTGTCAGTGTTTTCACCCTTTTTTCGCAAGAAATTCCGCGATTGATTCGCTTTGATCGGTGCGGCCTTTTTAATCGATGGATTCCCTTAAGGTTGTCGTTTTTTTATCGCTTTGCTCTCCACCCTTAGATATTCCTGCACCCTCAACCTCAACTTAATTCCCTTAAAAATGATCGTTTTTTTCATTTTCCGCATGGATTATATTATTTTTGCGCGTTTGTGAGTGTGTGTGTGCAAATTAATGCAGGGGTTTTATTGGGGGTGGAATTTCCCATGACAAGACTAGACAGTCAAGGCTAGTCAGACAACACTAGACAGACAGGACTAGACAGACAAGACTAGACAGACAAGACTAGACAGACAAGACTGGACAGACAAGACTAGACAGACAAGACTGGACAGACAAGACTAGACAGACAAGACTAGACAGACAAGACTAGACAGACAAGACTAGACAGACAAGACTAGACAGACAAGACTAGACAGACAAGACTAGACAGACAAGACTAGACAGACAAGACTAGACAGACAAGACTAGACAGACAAGACTAGACAGACAAGACTAGACAGACAAGACTAGACAGACAAGACTAGACAGACAAGACTAGACAGACAAGACTAGACAGACAAGACTAGACATACAAGACTAGACAGACAAGACTAGACAGACAAGACTAGACAGACAAGACTAGACAGACAAGACTAGACAGACAAGACTAGACAGACAAGACTAGACAGACAAGACTAGACAGACAAGACTAGACAGACAAGACTAGACAGACAAGACTAGACAGACAAGACTAGACAGACAAGACTAGACAGACAAGACTAGACAGACAAGACTAGACAGACAAGACTAAACAGACAAGACTAGACAGACAAGACTAGACAGACAAGACTAGACAGACAAGACTAGACAGACAAGACTAGACAGACTAGACAGACAAGACTAGACAGACAAGACTAGACAGACAAGACTAGACAGACAAGACTAGACAGACAAGACTAGACAGACAAGACTAGACAGACAAGACTAGACAGACAAGACTAGGCAGACAAGACTAGGCAGACAAGACTAGACAGACAAGACTAGACAGACAAGACTAAACAGACAAGACTAGACAGACAAGACTAGACAGACAAGACTAGACAGACAAGACTAGACAGACAAGACTAGACAGACAAGACTAGACAGACAAGACTAGACAGACAAGACTAGACAGACAAGACTAGACAGACAAGACTAGACAGACAAGACTAGACAGACAAGACTAGACAGACAAGACTAGACAGACAAGACTAGACAGACAAGACTAGACAGACAAGACTAGACAGACAAGACTAGACAGACAAGACTAGACAGACAAGACTAGACAGACAAGACTAGACAGACAAGACTAGACAGACAAGACTGAACAGACAAGACTAGACAGACAAGACTAGACAGACAAGACTAGACAGACAAGACTAGACAGACAAGACTAGACAGACAAGACTAGACAGACAAGACTAGACAGACAAGACTAGACAGACAAGACTAGACAGACAAGACTAGACAGACAAGACTAGACAGACAAGACTAGACAGACAAGACTAGACAGACAAGACTAGACAGACAAGACTAGACAGACAAGACTAGACAGACAAGACTAGACAGACAAGACTAGACAGACAAGACTAGACAGACAAGACTAGACAGACAAGACTAGACAGACAAGACTAGACAGACAAGACTAGACAGACAAGACTAGACAGACAAGACTAGACAGACAAGACTAGACAGACAAGACTAGACAGACAAGACTAGACAGACAAGACTAGACAGACAAGACTAGACAGACAAGACTAGACAGACAAGACTAGACAGACAAGACTAGACAGACAAGACTAGACAGACAAGACTAGACAGACAAGACTAGACAGACAAGACTAGACAGACAAGACTAGACAGACAAGACTAGACAGACAAGACTAGACAGACAAGACTAGACAGACAAGACTAGACAGACAAGACTAGACAGACAAGACTAGACAGACAAGACTAGACAGACAAGACTAGACAGACAAGACTAGACAGACAAGACTAGACAGACAAGACTAGACAGACAAGACTAGACAGACAAGACTAGACAGACAAGACTAGACAGACAAGACTAGACAGACAAGACTAGACAGACAAGACTAGACAGACAAGACTAGACAGACAAGACTAGACAGACAAGACTAGACAGACAAGACTAGACAGACAAGACTAGACAGACAAGACTAGACAGACAAGACTAGACAGACAAGACTAGACAGACAAGACTAGACAGACAAGACTAGACAGACAAGACTAGACAGACAAGACTAGACAGACAAGACTAGACAGACAAGACTAGACAGACAAGACTAGACAGACAAGACTAGACAGACAAGACTAGACAGACAAGACTAGACAGACAAGACTAGACAGACAAGACTAGACAGACAAGACTAGACAGACAAGACTAGGCAGACAAGACTAGACAGACAAGACTAGACAGACAAGACTAGACAGACAAGACTCACCAAATCCCCTATTCCACCTTGGCTTTTAGTATGCGCCACCCCGGTATCGCATATATTGCATTCATTCAGGGTGGGCAGCCTGGACGGGTAATGAAAACCGCCCTAGTTGTCGCCTCCCCGACCAGACAGACAAGACTAGACAGACAAGACTAGACAGACAAGACTAGACAGACAAGACTAGACAGACAAGACTAGACAGACAAGACTAGACAGACAAGACTAGACAGACAAGACTAGACAGACAAGACTAGACAGACAAGACTAGACAGACAAGACTAGACAGACAAGACTAGACAGACAAGACTAGACAGACAAGACTAGACAGACAAGACTAGACAGACAAGACTAGACAGACAAGACTAGACAGACAAGACTAGACAGACAAGACTAGACAGACAAGACTAGACCGACAAGACTAGACAGACAAGACTAGACAGACAAGACTAGGCAGACAAGACTAGACAGACAAGACTAGACAGACAAGACTAGACAGACAAGACTAGACAGACAAGACTAGACAGACAAGACTAGACAGACAAGACTAAACAGACAAGACTAGACAGACAAGACTAGACAGACAAGACTAGACAGACAAGACTAGACAGACAAGACTAGACAGACAAGACTAGACAGACAAGACTAGACAGACAAGACTAGACAGACAATACTAGACAGACAAGACTAGACAGACAAGACTAGACAGACAAGACTAGACAGACAAGACTCACCAAATCCCCTATTCCACCTTGGCTTTTAGTATGCGCCACCCCGGTATCGCATATATTGCATTCATTCAGGGTGGGCAGCCTGGACGGTTAATGAAAACCGCCCTAGTTGTCGCCTCCCCGACCAGACAGACAAGACTAGACAGACAAGACTAGACAGACAAGACTAGACAGACAAGACTAGACAGACAAGACTAGACAGACAAGACTAGACAGACAAGACTAGACAGACAAGACTAGAGAGACAAGACTAGACAGACAAGACTAGACAGACAAGACTAGACAGACAAGACTAGACAGACAAGACTAGACAGACAAGACTAGACAGACAATACTAGACAGACAAGACTAGACAGACAAGACTCACCAAATCCCCTATTCCACCTTGGCTTTTAGTATGCGCCACCCCGGTATCGCATATATTGCATTCATTCAGGGTGGGCAGCCTGGACGGTTAATGAAAACCGCCCTAGTTGTCGCCTCCCCGACCAGACAGACAAGACTAGACAGACAAGACTAGACAGACAAAACTAGACCGATTAGACTAGGCAGACAAGGTGTCAAGGTTTCATTGTGATAGTTATAATTGTTAAAGTTACTACTATTGCCTTGTTTAAACTGTCACTGCGGCGTTTATATTTGACAAAATGACAGATTTCATACATGCAGTTATTAGGTATTTTATCTATTTTTCAGAAATGTCAAATATGGTAATGTCAGTTTGACGTTTCTAACACAATTGGTAAAACACAGATTTACTGCTGGTGTTGCTGACTTTTTTTTAAACTGTCTCTATGACGTTAATATTTGACATAAGCATATATTTCATACATGTAGTTATTAGGCATTTTATCTAGTTTCCAGAAATGTCAAATATGTTAATGTCAGTTTGACAGTTCTGACACAAATGTCAAAAAACAAAATTGCAAACAATTTCACTATGGTCTTTTTAAAACTGTTACTGTGACGTTAATATTTGACTTAAAGACAGATTAAATACATTTATTTATTCATTTTATTTAGTTGTGAAAAATGTCAAATATGTTAATGTCAGTTTGACAGTTCTAACACAATTGTTAAAAAACAAATTTATTACTGGTATTGCTGCCTTTTTTTTTTAACTGTCTCTGTGACGTTAATATTTGACATAATGACATATTTAATATATCTGGTAAATAGGCATTTTATCTAGTTTTAAGTAATGTCAAATTTGTTAATGTCAGTCTGACAGTTCTAATACAATTGTCCCAAAACAAATTTTAAAACAATTTCACTGTCGCTTTTTTTGAAACTTTCACTGTGACGTTAATATTTGACATAATGGTACATTTCATACATCTAGTTATTAGGCATTTTATCTAGTTTCCAGAAATGTCAAATATGTTAATGTCAGTTTGACAGTTCTAACACAATTGTCACAAAACAAATTTTCAAACAATTTCATTGACGCTTTTTTTGAAACTGTCACTCTGACGTCAATACTTGACATAATGACATATTTAATATATCTGGTTATTAGGTATTTTATCTAGTTTTCAGAAATTGCAAATATATTAAGGTCAGTTTGACAGTTCTAACACAATTGTCACAAAACATCTTTTCAAACAATTTCACTGTGGCTTCTGTTGAAACTGTCACTGTGACGTTAATATTTGACATAATGACACAGTTCATACATCTAGTTATTAGATGTTACATCTAGTTTTCAGAAATGTGAAATATATATTAATGTCAGTTTGACATTTCTAATACAAATGTCAAAAAACAAATTTGCAAACCATTTGAAACTTTTACTTTTACCTTTTTGGGACTGTTACTGTGACGTTAATATCTGACATAATGACAGATGTAATAAATCTAGTTATTAGGAATTTTATCTAATTTTCAGAAATTTCAAATATATTAATGTCAGTTTGACAGCTCTAACACAATTGTTAAAAAACAAATTTACTACTGGTATTACTGACTTTTTCTTAAACTGTCTCTGTGACCTTAATATTTGACTCAATGATACATTTCATGCATCTAGTTATTAGGCGTTTTATCTAGTTTTCAGAAATGTCAATTGTGTTAAGGTCAGTTTGACAGTTCTAACACAATTGTCACAAAACAAATTTTAAAACAATTTCACTGTCGGTTTTTTTGAAACTGTCACTCTGACGTCAATACTTGACATAATGACATATTTAATATATCTGGTTATTAGGCATTCTATCTAGTTTTCAGAAATTGCAAATATATTAAGGTCAGTTTGACAGTTCTATCACAATTGTCACAAAACAAATTTTCAAACAATTTCACTGTGGCTTTTTTTGGTACTGTCACTATTAATACTTGACGTTAATATTTGACATAATGACACAGTTTATACATCTAGTTATTAGGTTAGGTTAGGTTAGGTTTTAAAAACCTAAAATAACCTAACCTAATAATATAATGACATTTCTGAAAACTAGATGTCACACCTAATAACTAGATGTATACTGTCACTATTAATACTTGACGTTAATATTTGACATAATGACACAGTTTATACATCTAGTTATTAGGTTAGGTTAGGTTTTTAAAACCTAACCAAACCAGAGTTATTAGGTTATTAGGTTAGGTTAGGTTTTTAAAACCTAACCTAACCTAACCTAATAACTAGATGTATAAACTGTGTCATTATGTCAAATATTAACGTCAAGTATTAATAGTGACAGTATACATCTAGTTATTAGGTGTGATATCTAGTTTTCAGAAATATATATATATATATATATATATATATATATATATATATATATATTTATATATATATATATATATATATTTTTATTATTATTATTATTCTCGGATTGCACCCAAAGTGGATGGCGATAAGTTTGTATGGTTTTCAAATCTTTTTCTTCTTCTTGGCCCAGATTTCCCGCATTTTCTGTGAGTGTGCCTGTTTTCTTTCTTCGGTCCAGGAGGTTCCAGTCTTTTTCTTGGTCTCCTTCTTCACTTCCCACTGGTGTATTTGATGTCTGAGAGTCGTTCTGTCCTGAGTATCTGTGATGTTTGCTGCTTCTAGGTCTTGTGTTACTTGTTTCATCCACTTGGTACTGATTTTAGTTAGTCTGGTCTCCGGGAGTCTTGAGATGTGTCCGTAGAATTTAAGTCTGCGTTTTCTGATGTCGTTCTCTATGTTAGACAGTTTTTTCGTGCTTTCTATTGATTGTAATCTATATCCTTCCTCTGTGAGTTTTGGTCAAATAATTTTTCTGATGATTCGCCTTTCTTCTTTCTTCAGGGCTTCCATGTCACCTTTCTTCGAGGCTATAGTTTCTGATGCGTATAGTATGGCGGGTTTGATGACTGTATTGTAATGTCTGATTTTTGTTTGGATGCCAAGGTTCTTCTTGTTGTAGATGTTTGCAGTCATGCCGTAGCCTTTTCTTATATATATATATATATATATATATATATATATATATATATATATATATATATAAATTAATGTTCGTTTGAGAGTTCTAACAAAATATAAATTTGCAAACAATTTCACTATGGACTTTTTATGATAACTGTGACGTTAATATTTGACATAATGACACAGTTCATACATCTAGTTATTAGGCTTTTTATCTAGTTTTCCGAAATGTCAAATATGTTAATGTCAGTTTGACAGTTCTAACACAATTGTAACAATACATCATTTTCATATTCCCGCATTTTAAATATGGCAGACGCGCATGCTCCTAATTACCCTTAGAAAGGTCTATTTGAAACTTTTAGTAGGCAAATCTAGACAAGACTCGACAAGACTGGACATGACTGGACAAGACTACACAAGACTATTGAGTACTCTATAAGACTAGACGTCACTGGACATGGCTTATTGTCTCAGACCCAGTTCTATCGTTTTAGTCTTGATTCAATCCTCAAAGTCTTAATACTATCGTCTCAGTCTCGGTTCTATCGACTTAGTTTCGGTTCTATCGCCTTCATCTCAGTTCCATCCACCTAGTCTCCGTTCTATTGCCGCAGCCTCAGCTTTATCGCCGTAGTCTGGTTGCGATCGTCTTAAAATCGGTTTTATCGCCTTAGTCTCATTTCAATCGTCTTAGTCTTGATTCTATCGTCTGGGTATGAGACTGGACAAGACGGGACAAAATTGGACAAGACTAGACAGGACAAGACAAGAGTAGGCAAGATTGAAGAAGATTCGAAATTGGTTGAATTTAGACAAAATTTAAAATTTGGAAACTAAGCCTAACTAACTAAGCCTGAGGCGATAGACCTGAGACTGACACGATAGAACCAAAACTACGAGTTAAAGACGATAGCAACGAGACTGCTGCGATAAAACTGAGGCCGAGACAATAGAACGGACACTAGGTGGAGAAAACTGAGATGAAGGCGATAGAACAGAGATTAAGCCGATAGAACCCGAACTAAGTCGATAGAACCGAAACTGAGTCGATAGTATCAAGACTTAGACGATAGAATCAAAACTAAGACGATAGAAATGAGACTAAGGCGATAAAACCGATTTTAACACGATCGCAACCAGACTACGGCAAAAAAGCTGAGGCTGCTGCAATAGAACGGAGACTAGGTGGATGGAACTGAGATGAAGGCGATAGAACCGAAACTAAGTCGATAGAACCGAGACTGAGACGATAGTATCAAGACTTTGAGGATTGAATCAAGACTAAAGCGATAGAACTGGGTCTGAGACAATAAGACTGAGATTAAGACGATTGCACCGAGACTACGGTGATAGAATTGAGACTAAGATGACGGAACGGAGACCAAGTGGATAGAACTGAGTCGGTAGAACCGAAATTGAGTTGATAGAATCAAGACTGAGGCGATAGAACCGAAATTTAGAAGATAGAATCTAGACAAAGACGATCGAACCGAGGCTAGTACAATAGAATGTAGACGATAAAACCACGGCTAAGACGATAGAACCGAGACTAAGATAGTACCGAGTTTAAGAACTATAGAACCTGATTAAACAATTTGTCGGCGCTTCTGCAATTTGTTCTCGAGAATTTAATCAACACAAGATCGCAAACAGATTTTTCCGGTGAAGTTGCAATAAATTTCGCGAAATAGCGAAGCAATGTTTTTGCAAAAGATCTAAATTTTTTTCATCAATTTCAAATTTTTGTTGCCGTTATTACACTTTTGGTGGCAATAGACCATTTCCTTAAATTTTTTTTTTGAGCGCCAATTTCTGCCATGTTTTTCGGGTACTTTTTGACATATATATATATATATATATATATATATATATATATATATATATATATATATATATATATATATATATATATATATATATATATATATATATATATATATATATGGGTTCTGGACTCCTAGGTGGAGCATAGAGCCTCCATAAGCACCCTCCAGCGGACCCTATTCTGGGCCATTGCTTTGGCTTCACTCCAAGAGGTTTTCTGGGCTTTTAGTTCATCTAACACTGTTCTCCTCCATGTTTGAGCCGGTCTTCCTCGTCGTCTCGTTCCTTGGGGATTCCAGTCTAGTGCTGCCCTTGCAATGTCGTCTGGTTTTCTTCTTGGAAATGTGGCCTTGGAATGTGGCCGATCCATCCCCATTTTCTTTTCTTAATGTCGTGCTCTATTGTTTCTTCTCCGCATCGTTTAAGAAGTTGCTCATTAGTGGCCAGAAGATTCTGAGGATGATTCGTAGACATTTGTTGGCGAAAACCTGAAGTTTATGTTTTGTGGCATTAGTGTTTTTCCAGGTCTCACATCCATATAAGAGGATTGCTTTGACGTTTGTTCTATATAAACGCAGCTTGCTCTTTGTTTTTATGATGTTAGACCTCCATATTGTGTTTAGTTGCCTGAATGCCATCTGTGCTTTTTGAATTCTGTTTAGAATGTCTAGGTCTGTTCTGCCCGTCTCGTTGAGAATGCTTCCTAGATACTGAAACTTTTCTACATTCTCAATTGGTTGGTCGTTTATTTGAAACGGTGCGTCGTTATTTGTGTGCATACGCATCGCTTTTGTTTTTGAGACATTTATTTTCAACCCTATCTTCTGTGCAATGTCTGATAGTAGGGTGAGTTGCCTTTGCATACTTTCATAGGTATGCGAAAAAAGGCAAATGTCGTCTGCGTATTCGAGATCTTTGAGATTAGAGTAAAGAGACCATCGAATACCATCGTTTGGTCTGCAAGACTTTTCCAGGATATAGTCAAGAGCAATGTTAAAAAGCAAGGGAGAGAGCACACATCCTTGCTTCACTCCTGATCTCACCGGAAAAAGGTTGCTATGTGCTACGCTATGCAGGATACTACATGATACGTCATGGTACAGTTCTCTAATCGTGTCGATGATTTTTGTTGGCACGCCTCTTGTCCGTAGTATCTTCCATATAGCAGAGTGCGATAGGCTGTCAAAAGCACGTTCAAAGTCGATGAAAACAAGATATAGTGGCGATCGCCATTCAACGGATTGTTCTATAATTATTCTTGTTGAATTTATGTGGTCTATGCATGAGCGGTTTGGGCGGAAGCCTGCTTGGTTTGGACGCAGTATGGGTTCGAATGCTTCTGCCAGCCTATGTTGGATTACACTTGCAATAATTTTGTTTATGGTGTTTAACAGCGTTATTCCTCTCCAATTTTTGCATTGCGGTAGGTCTCCTTTCTTTGACAGTTTGATAATGAGACCATGTTTCATTTCTGCTGGAATTTCTTGGTTTGTCCAGATCCCTTTTATTATTTTTGCAAGTAGAGGTGCAATCCATTTAGGGTCTACCTTGATTAGTTCGGCAGGTATGTTGTCTACCCCTGCCGCTTTGTTGTTTTTCAGCTGCTTGATGGTATTTAGTATTTCTGTTTTTGAAGGCGCGTCTATTTTTATATTCAGCTGTTCATTTGCATTGGCTTCTGGAGCTATCTCAAGTTCGTCTTCCGTGGGTGAGCTGAGCATATCAGCAAAGTATTCCTTCCACCTATCGAGCTGAGTTTCTGGGGTGGTCAGTGGGCGGTTGTCTTTGCTTCTAACTATATTTGTGGTCTTTGTGTGCTTTTTGGAGAGCTTGTTTGTCAGTGTGTAAAGAGTCCTCGAGTTGTTATTTTTGGCTGCTTCTTCTGCTTGCTCACATATCAGGTCAATCCATATTCGCTTGTCTTTTTTGGCAGATGCTTTAATTTGTTTGCATAGTTGTGTATATCTCCAGATTGCATCATTTTTTGTCATCGAAGTTTTGCACTGGAGTACCAGTTTCTTCGCATCCTTTCTGTCTTGTATAAGTTGCCATGTTTGGTCTGAGATCCAGTCTTTTCGATTTCTTTCCTTTATGCCAAGGGTTGTTTTGGCCGATTCGAGTAGTGTCTTGGCTAAGCCATCCCAAGATGTTATGGGATTTTGTTCTGCATTTTCATGCAGGTTTGTTAGGAAAACTTTTTTGCAGTTTGGTTGGCGCAGTTTGTGTAGGTTGAACTTTACTCTCTTTGATTGTTCAGGTTTCTTTGGTACGGCCAGTTTGATTCTCAACGTGCCGAGCAGAAGGTGGTGGTCGCTGGCAATGTCTGCACCCCTTTTGTTTCTGACATCAAGTAGGGATCTCCGCCATGTTTTCGAAATGGCAATATGGTCAATTTGGTTTTGGGTTTTCTTGTCGGGGGATATCCATGTGACTTTGTGGATTTGCTTGTGTGGGAACACTGTTCCACCTATAACTAGGTCTGATGTTGAACAGAGTTTCGTGAATAGTTCACCGTTTTCGTTTCTTTCCCCACATCCTTCTTTACCCATGATGTCTTCTAGGTTACTGTTATTTGTCCCGACCTTAGCGTTGAGATCACCCATGAGTATGGTGATATCACCTCTGTTTATCTTCCTTAACGTACTTTCAAGGATATCGTAGAAATTTTCTTTTTCCTCAGCACTCGCACTGTTTGTGGGTGCATAGCATTGTACAAAGGTGATATTTCTGTATTTAGTGTGGAACCTTGCTGTAATTATTCTGTCATCAATGGGGTTCCATGAAATTAGGCTCTTTCTGGCTTTTTTAGTAATTATGAAACCAACGCCTCTTTCATGAGACCCAGTTTCTTTGCCACTGTACAGGAAAAGCTCCCCAGATTGTAAGTTGAGCTCCCCCTTGCCAAGCCAGCGAACTTCTGATAAGCCTAAAATTGAGATGTTGTAGTTATTTAATTCTCTCACCGCTTGATGCAGTTTTGATGCTTCGTGTAGAGTTTTTACGTTCCAGCATCCAAAACGTAACTTTTCCTTAAGTGTAGCCAGTGTTGTCTTCGTTTTGTCCGTCCGGATTTGTGTTGTAGAGGTTTCATTAATAGCATAGTTTAGGCCAAGCAGGTTATTAGCCCAATGTGGCCGTAGTTTGGTGCTGGGGCTGCCAGCTATAGCTTCAAAACCAGCCTCCTGTTTACAGGATTTAAATCAGCCGCACATTCTGGGTCAGACGCTGTTGCAGCCGCCCAATCTGGAACAGACGCTGCGGATTTGTAGCCGCTCATTCTGAGTGCAGACGCTACATTTGTAGGTTTTGGTCCGCCCCGGGTATTTGATTTCCCCGGTACCACCTATATCTAGGAGGCATCCCCCTATCCGCCACCTGGGGAGGCGCCCGATGGGGGACCTACAACCCCACACGGGCTTTTGACATATAACCATAGAAAATAATAAAATGTGCCCGAAACTTTCATATTCCCGCCTTTTGGACATGTCGCACGCGCATGCGCTTAACTAACCGTAAAATGGTCTAATAGACCTAATCCTTTTAGTAACAATATTAAGTGCCAATATCATACTTTAGGTAACAACTTTTGATGATAATTTCATACTTTTGGTACCAATTTTAAACTTTCAGTGCCAATTTAAGCTTTTGGTAACAATCGTTGCTACCAATTTCACACTTTTGGTGTCAATTTCAAACTTTTTGTAACAAATTTTTGTGCCAATTTCAAACTTTTCAATTTTTGTGTCAATTTCACCCTTTTGGTGCAATTTTCAATCTTTTTGTGCCAATTTTAAACTATTGAAATGTTTGTTGTTATTTTCAAGCTTTCGGTACCATATTCAAACTTTAGGTGCCAATTTTTGTTGCTAATTTCACTCAAATTTCCGTGTTGATGTCGATGATTACGATCTTATCTAAACATCGTCTTATACGCCGAAACTGATATCTAAATAAAAACGGTTTTTAGGGTTAGTTAAGCGCATGCGCGTCCTCCATGTTAAAAGACAGGAATATGAAAGTTTCGGGCACATTTTGTTATTTTCACTGGTTATACATAAAAAAAGTGCCCGAAAACATGGCGGAAATTGACGTATGCGCATAAACTATGAAAAGGTCTATTAAACAGACGCGTTTAGCAAATGTGAACAGACTAGAGCGACAATTGTTGCTTAACTAGTCGCCCAAAAACCGCATCTTCACACGACCCAAACAGTTTAAATAGAAACGCCTTTCTTTTCAACCTGCTCGATATGTGTGCATTTCACTTGTAAATTCGCGTTTTTTGTTGCGTTTGCAATTGCAACCGGCTCTCTTGGCGCTCGTCGAAGCGCCGAAAATTTAAAAATAAAACACATCCCATTTGTCTATTTGATCAAAAAAAAAATGTCGGATTATAAATAGAATGTTTAGGTGAGAACGCGCAGAAAAATCCAGTCAGGTGATCAAAATTCCACACAAATTTTCGATTAAATAAATCCATAAAAGATTGATAGATATGATCTATTAATGATATGATCCATCCAATTATTACAGGATATATTAGAAAGCCGGTTAGAAAGTCTAGATGAATTATATCTTAAAGGGTAAGAGAGCCATTTGTTCCATTTTTATGTCACAATAAATATAATTTATTGTAAAGGGTGTTTTTTTCTCAGGCGGTTTGTTTCTTACATTGGCGACACTGTTTCCAAGACAGACTATTTGACAGCTGATTTGTGTTCAGTTTGGATGTTCATTTTAATGAGTTGAATATAATAGACCTTTAAATATAAATAGACCTTTTTTCTGTTAGTTAAGCGCATGCGCGTCCGCAATGTTTATAAGGCGGGAATATGAAAGTTTCGGGCACATTTTGTTATTGGGTACATTTTGGGTACATTTTTGTTATGTTTATTTCACTGGTTATACGTCAAAAAAATGTCTGAAATTTTTTTATAGCGAAAATTGACGCATGCGCACAAAAAAATCAGCTATGAAAAGGTCTATTGGAGAATGAGCAAAAATGTTCATAAGGTAGCCCAAGCACAAAAATGTTCCCGTTGGGATACCGAGTACAAAAATGACAATACAAAGAGCTAGCGGGCATAAAAATGTCTACAAAAGGCTACCGAGCACAAAAATGTTCACAAAGTTATCGGGACTTCGAGAACAAAAATGTCTACAAAGGGCAATCGAGCGTAAAAATGTTCGCAAAGGGACATCTTTGTAGACATTTTTGTGCTCGGTAGCATAAAAATGTCTACAAATGTCTTCAACGAATATCTCTCAATAGGGCGAGCACATCCCAATGTGTAACACGACCGGGCGCGTCTGTTGTTCATTCTGCCTTGGTTTCAAAAAACGTTTCGTACAGTCGGAAATTTCCCCGAAACAAACCCCGCATTCGCCCGACGCATAAAATGTTTAATAATCGCGATTAAATCTTGCACGAATCC
Source organism: Phosphuga atrata (assembly GCA_944588485.1). NCBI lineage: Eukaryota > Metazoa > Arthropoda > Insecta > Coleoptera > Silphidae > Phosphuga > Phosphuga atrata. The sequence goes on from OX155904.1 coordinate 4,251,915, forward strand.
CTTAGTTCTAACCTAAGTCGTTTTAGTTGTACCACAGATGAACGTGTTTTTTCTTTCTCCCCGTTTATGTTACTATCTAGGATTGCTTCTGTGTGTGCCCTTGTGTGTGCGTATCGATTGTAAGGCAAGCGTTTTACGGTTTTCAGGGCTAAGAAAATAAGCTGGGAGGGACACTTAGACTCGACCGATCAAAACAATAACATCACAATGACGTCCGAGGATCTCCTGCAGCCCGGCCACGTCGTCAAAGAACGATGGAAGGTATGATACCAAATATTTTATATTTATATTTATAATTCCTTACAAGACTAAGGTTAGACGGACAAGATTAGACAGACAAGACTAGACAGACAAGACTAGTCAAGACTGAACTGTCAAGACTGGACTGTCAAGACTGGACTGTCAAGACTGGACTGTCAAGACTGAACTGTCAATACTGGACTGTCAAGACTGACCTGTCAAGACTGGACTGTCAAGACTGACCTCTCAAGACTGGACTGTTAAAACTTAACTGTCAATTCTGGACTGTCATGACTAGACTGACAAGACTATATTATCAAGACTAGACTATCAAGGCTAAACGGACAAGACCAGACTTGCTAGACGAAGTCGACAGAGCTAGATTTAGAAAGACAAGTCTAGACAAGCATTTTATTCTTCGCTCCTAATTAGCAATATTTTTATTTTGTGTTTGTTTTTCTCATCTTTTTTGGCGGATTTATTGGTGTTTTGTTTTTCTGTGCCTGTGCGAAATTTCTGGACCAATCACGGCGCCGATCGATGTTTTCAATGTCACTCGATCTTGTTTACGTTCAAATTTTTCGTCGTTTTTGCGTAAAATTTGCAAATTTCCGTTAGATTTGCATTTATTTGTCAGTTAGGTTAGACGGAGTAAATCAGGTTGGTTATTAAGTCAACCAAACTAAGTCGACTAGAATTGGTCTGTAACTCGGCTTGTAGACTAGATAAATAAACGAAATTTGGCGAGAATTAAGTTAACTAAATTATCTAGCAACGGTTGAAAACTAGAAGTTGTTATCTAGTCTCCCAACTGAGTTATCAAATTTCAAATCTGAAGCAATTTATCTAAATCAAAGACTGATCCAACTAGAAATTAGAGACTATCAAGATTTGGTCTATAACTCGGTTTATGGACTAGATAAATAAACGAAATTTGGTGAAAATTAAGTTAACTAAATTATCTAGCAACGGTTGAAAACTAGAAGTTGTTATCTCGTCTCCTAACTGAGTTATCAAGTTTCAAATCTGCAGCAATTTATCTAAATCAAAGCCTGATCCAACTAGAAATTAGAGACTATCAAGATTTGGTTCATAACTCGGTTTATGGACGAGATAAATAAACGAAATTTGGTGAAAATTAAGTTAACTAAATTATCTACCAACGTCTGAAAACTAGAAGTTGTTATCTAGTCTCCCAACTGAGTTATCAAGTTTCAAATCTGAAGCAATTTATTTAAATCAAAGACTGATCCAACTAGAAATTAGAGACTATCAAGATTTGGTCTATAACTCGGTTTATGGACTAGATAAATAAACGAAATTTGGTGAAAATTAAGTTAACTAAATTATCTAGCAACGGTTGAAAACTAGAAGTTGTTATCTAATCTTCCAACTGAGTTATCAAGTTTCAAATCTGAGGCCATTTATCTAAATCAAAGACTGATCCAACTAAAAATTAGAGACTATCAAGATTTGGTCTATAACTCGGTTTATGGACGAGATAAATAAACAAAATTTGGTGAAAATTAAGTTAACTAAATTATCTAGGAACTGTTGAAAACTAGAAGTTGTTATCTAATCTCCTAACTGAGTTATCAAGTTTCAAATCTGAAGCAATTTATCTAAATCAAGGACTGATCCAACTAGAAATTAGAGACTATCAACATTTGATCTATAACTCGGTCTATGGACTAGATAAATAAACGAAGTTTGGTGAAAATAAAGTTTACTAAATTATCTAGCAATGGTTGAAAACTAGAAGTTGTTATCTAATCTCCCAACTGAGTTATCAAGTTTCAAATCTGAAGCAATTTATCTAAATCGAAGACTGATCCAACTATAAATTAGAGACTATCAAGATTTGGTCTATAACTCGGTTTATGGACTAGATAAATAAACGAAATTTGGTGAAAATTAAGTTAACTAAATTATCTACCAACGTCTGAAAACTAGAAGTTGTTATCTAGTCTCCCAACTGAGTTATCAAGTTTCAAATCTGAAGCAATTTATCTAAATCAAAGACTGATCCAACTAGAAATTACTATCAAGATTTGGTCTATAACTCGGTTTATGGACGAGATAATTAATCGAAATTTTGTGAAAATAAAGTAAACTAAATTATCTAGCAACGTCTGAAAACTTGAAGTTGTTATCTAGTCTCGTAACTGAGTTATCAAGTTTCAAATCTGAAGCAATTTATCTAAATCAAAGACTGATCCAACTAGAAATTAGAGACTATCAAGATTTGGTCTATAACTCGGTTTATGGACTAGATAAATAAACTAAATTTGGTGAAAATTAAGTTAACTAAATTGTCTAGCAACTGTTGAAAACTAGATGTTGTTATCTAGTCTCCCAACTGAGTTATCAAGTTTCAAATCTGAAGCAATTTATCTAAATCAAAGTCTGATCCAACTAGAAATTACTATCAAGATTTGGTCTATAACTCGGTTTATGGACGAGATAATTAATCGAAATTTTGTGAAAATAAAGTAAACTAAATTATCTAGCAACGTCTGAAAACTTGAAGTTGTTATCTAGTCTCGTAACTGAGTTATCAAGTTTCAAATCTGAAGCAATTTATCTAAATCGAAGACTGATCCAACTATAAATTAGAGACTATCAAGATTTGGTCTATAACTCGGTTTATGGACGAGATAAATAAACGAAATTTGGTGAAAATTAAGTTAACTAAATTATCTAGCAACTGTTACATACATAGATACATAAACGAAATTTCTTGAAATTAAAGTTAACTAAATTATCTAGCAACGTTTGAAAACTAGAAGCTGTTATCTAGTCTCCCAACTGAGTTATCAAGTTTCAAATCTGAAGCAATTTATCTAAATCCAGGACTGATCCAACTAGAAATTATAGACAATCAAGATTTGGTCCATAACTCGGTTTATGGACTAGATAAATAAACGGAATTTGGTGAAAATTAAGTTAACTAAATTATCTAGCAATAGTTCAAAACTAGAAGTTGTTATCTAATCTCCCAACTGAGTTATCAAGTTTCAAATCTGAAGCAATTTATCTAAATCAAAGTCTGATCCAACTAGAAATTACTATCAAGATTTGGTCTATAACTCGGTTTATGGACGAGATAATTAATCGAAATTTTGTGAAAATAAAGTAAACTAAATTATCTAGCAACGTCTGAAAACTTGAAGTTGTTATCTAGTCTCGTAACTGAGTTATCAAGTTTCAAATCTGAAGCAATTTATCTAAATCAAAGACTGACCCAACTAAAAATTAGAGACTATCAAGATTTGGTCTATAACTCGGTTTATGGACTAGATAAATAAACGAAATTTGGTGAAAATTAAGTTAACTAAATTATCTAGCAACGGTTGAAAACTAGAAGTTGTTATCTAATCTTCCAACTGAGTTATCAAGTTTCAAATCTGAGGCCATTTATCTAAATCAAAGACTGATCCAACTAAAAATTAGAGACTATCAAGATTTGGTCTATAACTCGGTTTATGGACGAGATAAATAAACAAAATTTGATGAAAATTAAGTTAACTAAATTATCTAGGAACTGTTGAAAACTAGAAGTTGTTATCTAATCTCATAACTGAGTTATCAAGTTTCAAATCTGAAGCAATTTATCTAAATCAAAGACTGATCCAACTAAAAATTAGAGACTATCAAGATTTGGTCTATAACTCGGTTTATGGACGAGATAAATAAACAAAATTTGGTGAAAATTAAGTTAACTAAATTATCTAGCAACGGTTGAAAACTAGAAGTTGTTATCTAATCTTCCAACTGAGTTATCAAGTTTCAAATCTGAGGCCATTTATCTAAATCAAAGACTGATCCAACTAAAAATTAGAGACTATCAAGATTTGGTCTATAACCCGGTTTATGGACGAGATAAATAAACAAAATTTGGTGAAAATTAAGTTAACTAAATTATCTAGGAACTGTTGAAAACTAGAAGTTGTTATCTAATCTCCTAACTGAGTTATCAAGTTTCAAATCTGAAGCAATTTATCTAAATCAAAGACTGATCCAACTAAAAATTAGAGACTATCAAGATTTGGTCTATAACTCGGTTTATGGACGAGATAAATAAACGAAATTTGGTGAAAATTAAGTTAACTAAATTATCTAGCAACGGTTGAAAACTAGAAGTTGTTATCTAATCTTCCAACTGAGTTATCAAGTTTCAAATCTGAGGCCATTTATCTAAATCAAAGACTGATCCAACTAAAAATTAGAGACTATCAAGATTTGGTCTATAACTCGGTTTATGGACGAGATAAATAAACGAAATTTGGTGAAAATTAATTTAACTAAATTATCTAGCAACGGTTGAAAACTAGAAGTTGTTATCTAATCTTCCAACTGAGTTATCAAGTTTCAAATCTGAGGCCATTTATCTAAATCAAAGACTGATCCAACTAAAAATTAGAGACTATCAAGATTTGGTCTATAACTCGGTTTATGGACGAGATAAATAAACAAAATTTGGTGAAAATTAAGTTAACTAAATTATCTAGGAACTGTTGAAAACTAGAAGTTGTTATCTAATCTGCCAACTGAGTTATCAAGTTTCAAATCTGAAGCAATTTATCTAAATCAAAGTTTGATCCAACTAGAAATTACTATCAAGATTTGGTCTATAACTCGGTTTATGGACGAGATAATTAATCGAAATTTTGTGAAAATAAAGTAAACTAAATTATCTAGCAACGTCTGAAAACTTGAAGTTGTTATCTACTCTCGTAACTGAGTTATCAAGTTTCAAATCTGAAGCAATTTATCTAAATCGAAGACTGATCCAACTATAAATTAGAGACTATCAAGATTTGGTCTATAACTCGGTTTATGGACGAGATAAATAAACGAAATTTGGTGAAAATTAAGTTAACTAAATTATCTACCTACGTCTGAAAACTAGAAGTTGTTATCTAGTCTCCCAACTGAGTTATCAAGTTTCAAATCTGAAGCAATTTATCTAAATCAAAGACTGATCCAACTAAAAATTAGAGACTATCAAGATTTGGTCTATAACTCGGTTTATGGACGAGATAAATAAACGAAATTTGGTGAAAATTAAGTTAACTAAATTATCTAGGAACTGTTGAAAACTAGAAGTTGTTATCTAATCTCCTAACTGAGTTATCAAGTTTAAAATCTGAAGCAATTTATCTAAATCAAAGTCTGATCCAACTAGAAATTACTATCAAGATTTGGTCTATAACTCGGTTTATGGACGAGATAATTAATCGAAATTTTGTGAAAATAAAGTAAACTAAATTATCTAGCAACGTCTGAAAACTTGAAGTTGTTATCTAGTCTCGTAACTGAGTTATCAAGTTTCAAATCTGAAGCAATTTATCTAAATCAAAGACTGACCCAACTAAAAATTAGAGACTATCAAGATTTGGTCTATAACTCGGTTTATGGACGAGATAAATAAACGAAATTTGGTGAAAATTAAGTTAACTAAATTATCTAGCAACTGTTACATACATAGATACATAAACGAAATTTCTTGAAATTAAAGTTAACTAAATTATCTAGCAACGTTTGAAAACTAGAAGCTGTTATCTAGTCTCCCAACTGAGTTATCAAGTTTCAAATCTGAAGCAATTTATCTAAATCCAGGACTGATCCAACTAGAAATTATAGACAATCAAGATTTGGTCCATAACTCGGTTTATGGACTAGATAAATAAACGGAATTTGGTGAAAATTAAGTTAACTAAATTATCTAGCAATAGTTCAAAACTAGAAGTTGTTATCTAGTCTCCTAACTGAGTTATCAAGTTTCAAATCTGATGCAATTTATCTAAATCAAAGACTGATCCAACTAGAAATTAGAGACTAACAAGATTTGGTCTATAACTCGTATTATGGACTAGATAAATAAACGAAATTTGGTGAAAATAAAGTAAACTAAATTATCTAGCAACGGTTGAAAACTAGAAGTTGTTATCTAGTCTCCTAACTGAGTTATCAAGTTTCAAATCTGAAGCAATTTATCTAAATCCAAGACTGATCCAACTAGAAATTAGAGACTATCAAGATTTAGTCTATAACTCGGATTATGGACTAGATAAATAAACGAAATTTGGTGAAAATTAAGTTAACTAAATTATCTAACAACGGTTGAAAACTAGAAGTTGTTATCTAGTCTCCCAACTGAGTTATCAAGTTTCAAATCTGAAGCAATTTATCTAAATCCAGGACTGATCCAACTAGAAATTAGAGACTATCAAAATTTGGTCTATAACTCGGTTTATGGACTAGATAAATAAACGGAATTTGGTGAAAATTAAGTTAACTAAATTATCTAGCAAATGTTGAAAACTAGAAGTTGTTACCTAGTCTCCCAACTGAGTTATCTAGATTCAAAGCTTCTATATTTCGTCCGATTTATTAAATCCAGTCTCATTCGGATATAATTAGTGAGAGAGGAAGGCGAAGCCGTAGACTTTCAATTATTCCCATGGCCGGAACTTCGCCCAACTTTGCTAAAAATAAAGAAAAAACTAAATCGATCCGTTTGCCGAAATCTGAAAGCTTATCGCCAATTCTGATACCACCGACCACGTAGCCTTCGCTAAATCTTTAAACTAGCAATCTATCATTAATCAATCAAACAGACCGCTTCGATGAGACGTCAATTTACGCCATGTTATACGTCAAAAAGTGCCCGAATTTTTTGACATAAAAAACTAAATATTTGCCTTTCATATTCCTGCATTTTAAACTTGGCGGATGCGCATGCGCTTCATAAACCGTAAAAAGGTCTTTTGGCGAAACTTTGGCTTAACAGTTTTGTGAACGTTTGCAAATTTGTTTCGTACTTTTCGTAGGTTGTGAAGAAAATCGGAGGGGGCGGTTTCGGCGAAATCTACGAGGGCCTTGATCTCATTACGCGCGAGCAGGTGGCTCTGAAGGTGGAGTCAGCCCGGCAACCCAAACAGGTCCTCAAGATGGAAGTCGCCGTCCTCAAGAAACTTCAAGGCAAAGAACACGTTTGCAGGTAAAACGAGACTCGCACAGACTTGCACAGAGATTATTGATTCGTTGTTGTTTAGGTTTATTGGGTGTGGAAGGAACGACCGGTTCAATTACGTGGTGATGCAGCTGCAAGGGCGGAACCTCGCGGAACTGCGTCGAGCGCAGCCGCGCGCCGCCTTCAGCCTGAGCACGACGCTGCGCCTCGGCTTGCAGATCCTCAAGGCCATCGAGTCCATACACTCCGTGGGCTTCCTGCACAGGGACATCAAGCCCAGCAATTTCTCGATGGGCCGGTAAATTGAAAGGTTTTTACGTTTCGATTTGTCGCCACTGATTCTGTTTTCGCAGTTTGCCTTACAACTGCCGCAGGGTTTACATGCTCGACTTCGGTCTCGCCAGGCAGTACACCACCAGCACCGGCGAAGTGCGCGCTCCCAGAGCTGCCGCCGGATTCCGAGGAACCGTGCGATATGCCAGCATAAACGCTCATAGGAATAGAGGTAACTATACAAAATCTTAAAACTACCTACGAATCCTAGACTAGAACTATCTAAACCAATTTTGAGTAGCGTCTTCTGGGCGCCAACAATCTGGAAGAACCAAAATATTTCTGTTGTATTTTGAAGATATCCAATTTTGATTAGCATCGTCTAAGGTAGTGGTCATCTTGGAAAAACTTCTGGGCGCCAACAATCTGAAAGAACCAAAATATTTCTGTTGTATTTTGAAGATAACCAATTTTGATTAGCATTATCTAAGGTAGTGGTCATCTTGAAAAGACTTCTGGGCGCCAAAAATGTGGAAAATTCAAAATATTTCTGTTGTATTTTGAAGATAACCAATTTTGATTAGCATCATCTAAAGTTGTGATCATCTTTGAAATTCTTCTGGGCACCAACAATCTGGAAGAACTAAAATATTTCTGTTGTATTTTGAAAATAACCAATTTTGAATAGCATCATCTAAGGTAATGGTCATCTTTGAAAGATTTCTGGGCGCCAACAATCTGGAAGAACCAAAAATTTCTGTTGTATTTTGAAGATAACCAATTTTGATTCGCATCATCTAAGGTAGTGGTCGTCTTGGAAAGACTTCTGGGCGCCAACAATCTGGAAGAACCAAAATATTTCTGTTGTATTTTGAAGATAACCAATTTTGTTTAGCATCAAGCAAGGTAGTGGTCATCTTGGAAAGACTTCTGGGCGCCAACAATTTGAAAGAACCAAAAATTTCTGTTGTATTTTGAAGATAACCAATTTTAATTAGCATCGTTTAAGGTAGTGGTCATCTTTTAAAGATTTCTAGGCGCCAACAATCTGGAAGAACCAAAATATTTCTGTTGTATTTTGAAGATAACCAATTTTGATTTGCATCATCCAAGGTAGTGGTCATCTTGGAAAAGCTTCTAATCGCCAACAATCTGGAAGAACCGAATATATTTCTGTTGTATTTCAAAGATATTCAATTTTGATTAGCATCATCCATGGTAGTGGTCATCTTGGAAAGATTTCTGGGCGCCAAGAATCTGGAAGAACCAAAAATTTCTGTTGTATTTTGAAGATAACCAATTTTTATTAGCATCATCTAATGTAATGGTCATCTTGGAAAGATTTCTGGGTGCCAACAATCTGGAAGAACCAAAATATTTCTGTTGTATTTTGAAGACAACCAATTTTGAGTAGCATCATCTAAGGTAGTTGTCATCTTGGAAAGACTTCTGGGCGCCAACAATCTGGAAGAACCAAAAATTTCTGTTGTATTTTGAAGATAACCAATTTTAATTAGCATCGTTTAAGGTAGTGGTCATCTATTAAAGATTTCTGGATGTCAACAATCTGGAAGAACCAAAATATTTCTGTTGTATTTTGAAGATAACCAATTTTGATTTGCATCATCCAAGGTAGTGGTCATCTTCAAAAGTTTTCGGGGCGCCAACAATCTGGAAGAACCAAAAATTACTGTTGTATTTTGAAGATAACCAATTTTGATTAGCATCATCCAAGGTAGTGGTCATCTTGGAAAGGCTTCTAATCGCCAACAATCTGAAAGAACTGAATATATTTCTGTTGTATTTTAAAGATATTCAATTTTGATTAGCATCATCCATGGTATTGGTCATCTTGGAAAGATTTCTGGGCGCCAAGAATCTGGAAGAACCAAAAATTTCTGTTGTATTTTGAAGATAACCAATTTTGATTAGCATCATCTAAGGTAATGGTCATCTTGGAAAGATTTCTGGGCGCCAACAATCTGGAAGAACCAAAATATTTCTGTTGTATTTTGAAGACAACCAATTTTGAGTAGCATCATCTAAGGAAGTGCTCATCTTGGAAAGACTTCTGGGCGCCAACAATCTGGAAGAACCAAAAATTTCTGTTGTATTTTGAAGATAACCAATTTTGACTAGCATCATCTAAGGCACTGTCCATTTTGGGAAGACTTCTGAGCGCCAATAATCTAGAAGATCCAAAATATTTCTGTTGTATTTTGAAGATAACCAATTTTGACTAGCATCATCTAGGGCACTGTCCATCTTGGAAAGTTGTCTGGGCGCCAACAATCTGGAAGATCCAAAATATTTCGGTTGTATTTTGAAGATAACCAATTTTGATTAGCATCATCCAAGGTAATGGTCATCTTGGAAAGACTTCTGGGCGCCAACAATCTGGAAGATCTAAAATATTTCTGTTGTATTTTGAAGATAACCAATTTTGACTAGCATCATCCAAAGCACTAGCCATCTGGGATAGACTTTTAGGCGCCTACAATCTGGAACAACCAAAATATTTCTGTTGTATTTTGAAGATAATCAATTTTGACTAGCATCATCTAAGGCACTAGCCATCTTGGAAAAACTTCTGGGCGCCTACAATCTGAAAGAAATAAAATATTTCTGATGTATTTTGGAGATAACCAATTTTGATCATCATCTGAGGCACTGACCATCTTGCAAGACTTCTGGGAAGAAGATCTCGAAGATCCAAAACATTTCTGTCGTGTTTTGGAGATTTGTCATCATCTTGAAAGGCACCAACAATCTGGAAGTTCCAAAATAATTCTGTTTTCTTTGTAGAAATGGGTCGACACGACGACCTTTGGAGCCTCTTCTACATGCTGGTGGAGTTCGTGAACGGCCAGCTGCCGTGGCGCAAGGTCAAAGACAAGGAGCAGGTCGGGCTCATGAAGGAAAAGTACGACCACCGGCTGCTCCTCAAGCATCTCCCGTCCGATCTGAAGCAGTTCCTCGACCACATCCAGTCGCTGGAATACGCCGACAAACCCGACTATCCAGTAATAATAAACGTGAGGTGTTTCGGTTGTCCAAAATTGATCGAGATTCCTTTTTAGATGTTGATTTCGTTGTTTGAGCGATGCATGAAGCGTCGGGGAGTCAAGGACTCGGATCCGTACGACTGGGAGAAGGCGCCGGCGGGCGATAACACGACGAACACGCCGGTGACGAACTCGAGCGTGCCGGCTCAGGCGCAGCACCCGCCCACCGCTCCCAGCACTCTGCAGCGATACCACGCCCACCGGCACACCACTGCCACCGACAATAACCAGGAGAATATCGAACCGACGGATAATAAAGAGGTACAATTCCTTATCTTTGTCATTTAAGATTCAATTAATGATATTTAGGCAATATCTTGATATTTTAATGAATTGATAGATGTTTCGCAGAATTCGTATACCGGGTCGGTTTCGCATGTCTCGTCCACCATCTCTACAACCAGTGTTTCTGTGTTTCTCTGTTCCAGTCGAAGAAATCAACGAGACGCTAGCGAAAAGAGTTTTGTTGCGTTGAGAGAGCTGATGATTGTTTTTGTATTTAGGCGCAGCTGGAGGCCCGCAGGAAGCGCCTGGAAACGGAAAACACCGCCCCCCTGGTCACCGACACCGCACAGATCAACGCCACCCGGCCCGCCGTTGACAAAAATTGCAACGCCACGGCCGTCGAACAGGTCCAACAAGGTAAACTCATCAATTAGACAATCTTATGTTTCCTCAAGGTTCAACAATGGGTCCTAATCCAAGTACAAGGCTTTGGACCCATTTCTGATCCTTGGGGAACTTTATTACATCAATTATACTTTAAATACGCTTTTTATAACTCCACTCTTTCAACGTTCAGCAATGGGTTCTAATCCAAAAGCAAGATTTTGGACCCATTTCTGATCCTTGAGGAACTTTGTCGCATCAGTTAGACAAGCTTATTATAACTTTGTTTCTTCAAGGTTCAGCAATGGGTCCTAATCCAGAAGTAGGATTTTGGGCCCATTTCTGATCCATGAGGAACTTTATTACATCAATTAGACAAGCTTATTGTAACTCCATTCCTTCAAGGTTCAGCAATTGGTCCTAATCCAAGAGCAATATTTTAGACCCATTTCTGATCCTTGAGGAACTTTGTTACATAAGTTAGACAAGCTTGTTATAACTTTGTTTCTTCAAGGTTCAGTAATGGGTCCTAATCCAAGAACAAGATTTTGGACCCATTTCTTATCCTTGAGGAACTTTGTTACATCAGTTAGACAAGTTTATTATAATTTTGTTTCTTCAAGGTTCAGCAATGGGTAATAATCCTAGAGCAAGGTTTTGGACCCATTTATGATCCTTGAGGAACTTTTTTACATTAAATAGACAATCTTTTACAACTTTATTTCTTCAAGGTTCATCTATGGGTCCTAATCCAAGTGCAAGATTTTGGACCCATTTCTGATCCTTGAGGAACTTTATTACATCAATTATTATAATTATGTTTCTTCAAGGTTCAGCAATGGGTCCTAATCCAAGAGCAAGCTTTTGGGCCCATTTCTGATCCTTGAGGAACTTTTTTACATCAATTAGACAAGCTTATAATAACTCCATTCCTTCAAGGTTCAGCAATGGGTTCTAATCCAAGAGCAAGATTTTGGACCCATTTCTGATCCTTGAGGAACTTTATTACATCAATTATTATAACTTTGTTTCTTCAAGGTTCAGCAATGGGTCCTAATGCAAGAGCAAGATTGTGGACCCATTTCTGATCCTTGAGGAACTTTTTTACATCAATTAGACAAGCTTATAATAATTCCATTCCTTCAAGGTTCAGCAATGGGTTCTAATCCAAGAGCAAGATTTTTGACCCATTTCTGATCCTTGAGGAACTTTATTACATCAATTATTATAACTTTGTTTCTTCAAGGTTCAGCAATGGGTCCTAATGCAAGAGCAAGATTGTGGACCCATTTCTGATCCTTGAGGAACTTTTTTACATCAATTAGACAAGCTTATAATAACTCCATTCCTTCAAGGTTCAGCAATGGGTTCTAATCCAAGAGCAAGATTTTTGACCCATTTCTGATCCTTGAGGAACTTTATTACATCAATTATTATAACTTTGTTTCTTCAAGGTTCAGCAATGGGTCCTAATCCAAGAGCAAGATTTTGGACCAATTTCTGATACTTGAGAAACCAAAGGTTCAGCAATGGGTCCTAATCTTAGAGCAAGGTTTTGGACCTATTTATGATTCTTGAGGAACCTTATTACTTCAATCAGACATGTTTATTATAACGTTGTTTCTTCGAGGTTCAGCAATGGGTCCTAATCCAAGTGCAAGATTTTGGACCCATTCCTGATCCTTGAGGAACTTTATTACATCAATTAGACAAGCTTATTATAATTTCGTTTCTTCGAGGTTCAGTAATGGGTCCTAATCCAAGTGATTGATTGGCCAAGATTTTGGCCCCATTTCTGATCCCTGAGGAACTTTGGTAGATTATAAATTAATTATTTTTGTAGTTCCTAGACGTCGTGCCACCTCCCATTTGGAACAAGCTCCGGAGAAGTTGGATAACGAGACGGCGGCGTCGGCGCGTTCGTCTTCGGACGCGAACGTGAAACCGACGCCGCTCCGTAAGAGTCAGTCCGGCGTCGCGACGTTGGGTAGGTTGAGGGTCGCGCCGTCGCCTCAGCAGGGAGGTAGCGTGGTGGAGGCGCCGGCGACGCCGGAGCAGGAGCGCCCGCGACGCCGACAGCCGTCGGCGGCGCGCAGCTCGAGATCGGGCGTCCGCGATCAGAGCCTGACACAGTTCGCGGTGATGGATGACGAGAACGTGAGCCAACAGGTGACGCGGGGCGGCGCGCTGACGCTGGCCAGCCAATGGAAGTCGCAGTTCGACGACAGCGAGGAGACGACGGACAACGAATGGAAGCCGGAGAGTCCCGAGCACCGGTGCGCCGTTAGCGCCCTCGGCGTTGGGGTGTCAGAAGCGGCGGCGGTGCCTCCCGCGCTGAGCAGGATCAGCGAGGACTCGCGGACGAGCCACAAGAAGTACATCAACATCGCCGGCATCGAGGACTATCCTGAGCTCGTAGGTAAGTCAAAACGCGTCTGCTTCACCCGGTGGAGGGCTTATGCTAGCTGGTTGAAACTGCTTTCAGTCTTTAAGAACCGCGCCAAAACCTTCCGGTTGACTAACGACGTCACTCACTGTAAACTCAACATCGAGTTCGTCTCTAATCCCAAACCAACAAAATGTGTTCAGTTTTAAAACTCAGACTATACAAGCGCTTTTAGAAAGCGCTTTCAAAAAGCGCTTTTAAAAAAGCGTTTTCAAAAAGCGCTTTCAAAAAGCTTTCAAAAAGCGCTTTTAGAAAGCGCTTTAAAAACTTGCAAAAACTTGTAATCTTAATTATTGCTAATCTCTTCTGTATTTTGCTTTAGTTCTCCTGAAAACAAAGTTACGTAACCTACTAAGTAAACACGCTTTCATTAACTGACCCCCCCCCGCATCTCTTGCGACCCGCCGTCTCAAAACATTCTTCTTCTTTCACGTGTTTTTTGTGTGTAACTAATTTCTTCCATCCCCTTCTCGCCCCTCCGTCCAGGCGGTTTGCCGAGGGCGTGGTCGACGCCGTCGCTGTCGCCCTACGTCCGCGTCGGCCTCAAACCGCCCCTGCTGCAGCAAGCCGCCTTCGACGACCTCGTCTTCAGGGTCGACGTCATGCGCAACGTCGCCTCGCGCCACCAGCACGCCGACGACGCCCCGTCCTCCAACGAGCCCCTCGGCACCAAGAAGTGGACGAGTCTGCCCACCATACCCCTCAACGACAATGAAGGCTTCAAGAGCCAAGAGGAAGACGACGACAATGAAGGATTGCAGGAGGTAATTTAGCTTCGTCTCTACATCTTTGTAGTAAATTTGGTTTGAACGCTTTGACTAGTCGAAAACTATTTAGATTTTGCTGTGTGTATTTGTTTTGGGGCTTGATGTTTCTCTGTGTTAGGTGGCTGGAAAATTAGAAATCAGAGTCGTTGCCAAAGATGTCAGCACACCCAGACCACAAAACCTCGAGCAGAACGGCGTCGAGCCCGCGGAGCCGGGATCACACGCCTCGCCGCGAACCAAACTGGAACGTACGAAGAGCATCCTCAAGCAGACGAGCCGCGAGCGACAAGAGAACGGCGATCTGCAATCTCCGAAGCGGGAGGCCATCAGCTTCGCCCCCGAATACGAACTCGAGAAGCACAACATGGAGAAGAAACGACTGGAGAAGAGGGTCAGCGTTGAGGACAAGAAACCGGAGGTTGAGGAGGCTGAGGAGGTGGTCGTCGTTGCTGTCGAAGCCGAAGAAGAAGAGGAAGAAGAGGAGGAGGAAGCGGAGGTGAAGGAAAATTCGCAGAGCTCGGAAGGGAAACACGAACGGAAAGTCGAGCAGGTTAAGCTCGAGTCGCCTGTAAAGCTCGCACAGAAAGCGAGGGCTAAGCTCAGGAACAACTTGGATGGACATAACAGGTGAGTTCGGAAGAGGTAAAGACTAGGCGAAGTTATTGGTGTTTTGCGTGTTAGGTCTGAGAGCAGTTCGTCCAGGTCGGAGGGCAAGGTTCGCACGCACCATCTGGAGCGGAAACCGGGGGTGGAGAATCTGCGGCCGAACGAGAGCGAGAAACCCCGGTGTAGTCCTTCCATCGATTTGACTTCCAATCCGGCCGTCACCTACGTCTCGGCAAACAGCGTCGTCGAAACCAGGTACCATCAAACGTTCAAAACGGTTAAAAAATGATTGAATTGATTGGTCTTAAAATTGTTCCAATTTGGTCGAAATTTGTTCAAAATTGTTCAAATTTGTTCAAAATTATTCAAAGATGTTCAAAATTTGTTCAAAATTGTTTAATATCGCTCAAATTTGAACTAAATTATACATACTTGTCCAAATTTTGTTCAAAATTGCTTAAAAGTGTTCAAAATTTGTTCAAAATTATTCAAATTTGTTCAAAATTGTTTAAAATCGCTCAAAATTGTTCAAAATTATTCATACTTGTTCAAAATTGGTTCAAAGTTTGTTCAAAATTGTTTAAAATCGCTGAAACTTGTTCAAAATTGTTTAAGATTGCTCAAATTTGTTTAAAATTGTTCAAAATTTGTTCAAAATTATTCCGATTTGTTCAAAATTGTTTAATATAGCTCAAATTTGTTCCAAATTTGTTCAAAATTGCTTAAACTTAATCAAAATTTGTTCAAAATTGTTTAAAATCGCTCAAATTTGTTCCAAATTTTTCAGATTTGTTCCAAATTGTTTAAAATCGATCAATTTTTTTCAAAATTTGTTTAAAAATAAAATTGTTTAAAATTGTTCAAACTTTGTTCAAAATTATTCGATTTGTTCAAAATTGTTTAAAATCGCTTAAATTTGTTCAAAATTGTATAAAATCCCTCAATTTTTTCAAAGTTTGTAAAAAATTGTTCCAAATTATTCAAAATTTGTTCAAAATTAATCAGATTTGTTCAAAATTGTTGAAAATCGCTCAAATTTGTTCAAAATTTGTCCAAAATTGTTCAAAATTTATTCAAAATCACTCAAACTTGTTCAAAATTTGTTCAAAATTGTTTAAAATCTCTCAAATTTGTTCCAAAATTTGTTCAAAATCACTCAAACTTGTCCAAAATTTGTTTAAAATCGCTTCATACTTGTTCAAAATTTGTTCAAAATTGTTTAAAATTGCTCAAATTTGTTCAAAATTGCTTAAAATTGTTCAAAATTTGTTCAAAATTGTTTAAAATTGCTCTAATTTGTTGAAAATTGTTAAAATCTGTACATAATTATTCAAATTTTTTCAAAATTGTTCTAAATTTGTTCAAAATCACTCAAACTTGTCCAAAATTTGTTTAAAATCTCTCAATTTTGTTCAAACTAATTCATGCTTGTTCAAAATTTGTTTAAAATGGTTCAACATTTGTTCAAAATTAATCAGATTTGTTCAAAATTGTTTAAAATCGCTCAAATTTGTTGAAAATTGCTTAAAATTTTTCAAAATTTGTTCAAAATTATTCAAACTCTTTCAAAATTTGTTCAAAATTGTTTAAACTTGTTCAAAATTGTTTTAAATTGATGAGACCCGGTAAGGAGCTAACCGTCCAAAAAACTCTGTTGCAGTAAATGCAGAAAATCGGTGGCGAACGGCCTGAGTCCCGGCGTGGAGGAGCAGTCGGAATACTTCGACGCCACCGAGAATCCCCTCTTCAAGGACACGAAGAAACACGAGCAAGACGACGAAGACAGCGGCGTCGACAACGTCAGCCAAATACTCAGAGAACACTCGGTTAGTACAAACAATCGACAATCCAGATATGTATGAGATCGAGATATAGTATGCGGTGAAGGTCGAGATATCAATAACGATGATTAAGACAAACAGACTAGGCACTAGATTGTCCAATTATCATGCAATGCAGCTTTAGACGTCAATAATGATGATTGGTCAATCCTCAACGAGTGATAGATCTGGGTGTCACCTGAGGCGATTATAGCTGAGCTAACGACTCATGTCGGACGATGACGGTCTGTTTTTGTTTCCTCAGACTAGTCCGGCGCTGGAAGGTGGCAAGCTGTCGCGGATACCGGTGGCGGTGGGCAGCGGCCAGCGGTTGGCCAAGTGCATGTCGTGGTCGGGCGACCTGACGCCGGCGCTGAGGCGGCGCCGCGCCACCGAGAAGTACGTGACCGATCCGAGCCAGCTGAATCTCCGCTTCAAAAGACACTCGACGGCGGGACCAGGAGGTAACTGAAACAATCGTAGATGTGAATGAGTGTGTATTGAGATGGTGAAGATTAGGTGTAGTATAGATTCAGATGGTGAAGGGAAGGTGGAGTATAGATTGAGGTCGTGAAAGTAAGGTGTAGTGTAGGTCGAGGTGGTGAAGGTAAGGTGTTGTATAGATTTCGGTGGTGAAGGTAAGGTGTGGTATAGATTGAGGTGGTGAAGATAAAATGTAGTATAGATTGAGGTGGTGAAGATAACGTGTACTAGAGATTGAGGTGGTGAAGGTATGATGTAGTATAGATTGAGGTGGTGAAGATAAGTTGTAGTATAGATTGAGGCGGTGAAGTTAAGGTGTAATATAAATTGAGGCGGTGAAGGTAGGTTGTGTGAATAAAGGTAGATGTGGTATAGATTGAGGTAGTGACGGTAGGGTGTCGTATAGATTGAGGTGGTGAAGGTAGGGTGTCGTATAGATTGAGTTGGTGAAGATAACGTATAGTAGAGATTGAGGTGGTGAAGGTATGGTGTAGTATAGATTGAGGTGGTGAAGATAAGTTGTAGTATAGATTGAGGCGGTGAAGATAAGGTGTAATATTGATTGAGGTGGTGAATGTAGGGTGTAGTTTAGATTGAGGTGGTGAAGATAAGATGTGGTATAGATTGAGGTAGTGAAGGTAGGGTGTCGTATAGATTGAGTTGGTGAAGGTATGGTGTGGTATAGAATGAGGCGGTGAAGGTAGGGTGGCGTATAGATTGAGTTGGTGAAGATAGGGTGTCGTATAGATTGAGGTGATGAAGCTACGGTGTCATATAGATTGAGGTGGTGAAGGTAGGGTATAGTATAGATTGAGGTGGTGAAGATTAGATGTGGTATAGTTTGAGGTGGTGAACGTAAAAGGTGTCGTATAGATTGAGGTGGTGAAGGTAGGGTGTCGTATAGATTGAGTTGGTGAAAGTATGGTGTGGTATAGATTGAGGTGGTGAAGGTAGGGTGTCGTATAGATTGAGGTGCTGAAGGTAGGGTGTCGTATAGATGTAGGTGGTGAATATCAGGTGTAGTCTAGATTGAAGTGGTGAAGGTAAGGTGTAATATAGATTGAGGTGGTGAAGGTAGGGTGTCGTATAGATTAAGATGGTGAAGATAAGATGTAGTATAGATTGAGGTGGTGAAGGTATGGTGTTATATAGATTGATGTGGTGAAGATAACGTGTAGTAGAAATTGAGGTGTTGAAGGTATGGTGTAATATAGATTGAGGTGGTGAAGATAACGTGTAGTAGAGATTGAGCCGGTGACGGTATGGTGTGGTATAGATTGAGATGGTGAAGAGAAAGTGTAGTATGTATTGGGGGGTGAAGGTAAGGTGTAGTATAGATTTAGGTGATCAAGTTAAGGTGTAGGGTATAGATTGAGGTGGTGAAGGTAAGGTGTAATATAGATTGATGTGAAGAAAATAGGATGTAATATAGATTCGAGGTGGTGGAGATAACATGTAATAGAGATTGAGGTGTTGAAGGTATGGTGTAGTATAGATTGAGGTGGTGAAGATAACGTGTACTAGAGATTGTGGTGGTGAAGGTATGGTGTAGTATAGATTGAGGTGGTGAAGATAACGTGTAGTAGAGATTGAGGTTGTGAAGATGTGGTGTGGTATAGATTGAGATGATGAAGAGAAGGTGTAGTATAGATTGAGGGGTAAAACTAAGGTGTAGTATAGGTTTAGGTAGTGAGGATAAGGTGTAGTATAGATTGAGGTGGTGAAAGTAAAGTGTAATATAGATTGAGGTGGTGAAGGTAGGTTGTCGTATAGATTGAGGTGCTGCAGATAAGATGTAGTATAGATTGAGCTGGTGAAGGTATGGTGTAGTATATATTGATGTGGTGAAGATAACATGTAGTAGAAATTGAGGTGGTGAAGGTATGGTGTGGTGTAGATTGAGATGGTGATGAGAAGGTGTAGTTCAGATTGAAGTGTTGAAGGTAAGGTGTAGTATAATAGATCAAGGTGGTAAAGTTAAGTTGTAGTATAGATTGAGGCGGTGGAGGTAAAGTATAATATTGATTGAGGTGATGAATATGAGGTGTAGTATATATTGAGATGGTGGAAGTTAGGTGTAGTACAGATATCACCTTCATCTATACTACACCTTACCTAAGGGTCTAAAGGAGTTTACCTAAGGGTCTGAAGAATTTTTGGAATAATTTGGATCAGGCGTGATCAAGGCTTTTGAGATGTTTTTGGGATGTTTTAGAATTTTTCAAAATTCTTTAAAAAATTTGGGACATTTTGGGACACCTTGACATTTTGGCATTACCTCCCGCTTTCTAAACAGCTTGGACACCAGGAACATTGGACACCTTCAAATTGTTCACTCCATCCATCGAACTTGCACTTTATTCCGTTCTCTTTGTACATTATTTCTTTTTTGGTTCCTTTTTTTTGTAGTTTTTGAAACGATCACTCGCAAAGTAGCGGCGCCCTCCCCCTATACGGTCTCCGAAAGCTCCGTCGAAGGCGAGACTTCGACCGCCACAACCACCTCCACATGCTCCACACCCGCCCAAGAAGGTAGACAACACTTGGCCAACAACAACAAGCTTTCTAATGGTTTTCCTTTTATTTTATTAACTCGAATGTCTTTCAGTTTTTCTCCATCGAATGCACCTCTCATCAAATCTAACAAAGTTAAGTTAAGTTAAGACAAAGTCTCACTTCTGGCAGCTACAAAATTGATCGAATGCACCTTTCATCAAATCTAACAAAGTTTCTCACTTCTGGCAGCTACAAAATTAGCGATCGAAACGCACACCGGTGGTTTCAAAATTCATGCGAAATTTAGATCTTGCGAATATTGGCAAAATTCGTACGAAATTTCGATCTTGACAATTTGCAGTTATAATCGCACCCCAGTGCATGCGAATTTTCGGAAAACTTTTGATTTGCCCAACTTTTGCTAAAATTAGACAAGACTAGACCAACCGCTTGATTCTAACAATTGGACTAATTCTATCTATTCCTAGACGAGTCTATGTCTAGATTTAAGCAACAAGCCTTTCGAAGACTAGTATCAATCTAGATTTACACATTGGGTTAAGTCAGGTTATTATCTAGATCTAGAATAAGTGTGAGTCAACGTTTTGGCATTAGGATGTTATCTAGATCTGGCATACGCATGGGTTTATATTTTGGCTTTCGTTAATTATCTAGAATGAGCATGAATCTAGATGTAGACGGTACCTTGTTATCTAGATCTAGATTCGTACTAATTTAACAAACTTGGTTTACTCAAAACTAATCCTTATCTAGACTAATCAAGTACTAATCCTCTCTAGTCCTGTTTAACTAGACAAGACTAGATTACAAGACTAAGTTAGGACTAGACTAAGCAGGACTAGAAGCGACAAGGCTAAACTAATCAAAACTAGACAGTATTAGCCTTGTAGACCAATAGAGTCTAGTCCTGTCTAGTCTAGTCCTGTAGAGTCTACTCCTCTCTAGTATAGTCCTGTCTGCTCTAGTCAATTAGTGTCTGGTCTTGTACTTTTCTGTCTAGATTAGATACGACTAGATTGGACAGGACTAGATTAGTCGGGATTAGATTAGACACGACTAGATTAGACAGAACTAGATTAGACAAGACTAGATTAGACAGATCTAGATTAGACAGGACTAGATTAGACATGACTAGATTACACAGGACTACATTAGACGGAACTAGATTAGACAACAAGATTAGACAGGATTGGATTAGACAGGACTAGATTAGACAATACTAGATTAGACACCTATAGATTAGACACGACTAGATTAAACAGGACTAGATTAGACAAGACTAGATTAGATAGAATTATATTAGATAGGACTAGATTAGAAAGGACTAAAGTGTCTAATTCGGTCCTGTCTAATGTAGTCCTGTCTAATCTACTCTTGTCTAATCCAGTCCTGTCTAATCTAGTTCTGTCTTATCATGTCCTGTCTAATCTAGTCCTGTCTAATCTAGTCTTGTCTAATCTAGTCTTGTCTAATCTAGTCATGTCTAATCAAGTTCTGTCTAATCTAGTCCTGTCTAATCTAGTTCTGTCTAATCTAGTCGCGTCTAATCTAATCTTGACTAATCTAGTCCTGTCGAATCTAGTCCTGTCTAATTTAGTCCTATCTAATCTAGTTCTGTCTAATCTAGTCCTGTCCAATCTAATCCTGTCTAATCTAGTCCTGCCTAATCTAGTCCTGTCTAATCTAGTCCTGTCTAATCTAGTCCTGCCTAATCTACTCCTGTCTAATCCAATCCTGTCTAATCTAAACCTGTTTAATCCAGTCCTGTTTAATCCTTCGGTGTAAATGGAGTGTCGTCGAAGTGTCGGTTTCGAGATAAACGAAGTGTCGTGCAACGAAGTACTTTCGAGATTATCGTCGGGCGGCACAAATGTCAAAACTTCCCCGATACTTCGACGGCACTTCGCAATAAAGTTCGAAGATACTTCACTTAATACTTGGATTGCTTCAATGTCAACACTTCCCCGACACTCGACGACACAAACTTCACTGTTTAAATTTTTGTGTTCCAACCTACACTTGCCTGACACCTTGACGACACTTCGTTGCGGCATTACCGACACTTCGCTCACACACTTTTTACGAGAGTATCGTCGGTCAACACCACAATAAAACAGTTCAACGATACATCACTTAATACTTCGATTGCGCCCATGTCAACACTTCGACGACACTTCACCAATAAGTAGTCCTGCGCAACTTCACTGTTTTAACAAACACTTCTCTGACACCTTGACGACACTTCTTCTGAGACTATCGTCGGTCAAGACTTCCCCGATACATCAGAATAAACGACAGTTTATAATACTTAAATTGCGTCAATGTCAACACTTCCCCGACACTTGGACGAAACAAAGTGGTCAGGCGAAACTTCACTGTTTAAATTTCAGTGTTCCAACAGACACTTCCTCGACATCTTGACGACACTCCGTTGTGGCATTGCCGACACTTCGTTCAGACACTTCTTACTAGACTATCGTCGGTCAAGACTTCTCCGACACTTCGACGACACGTCACAATAAACGACAGTTCGATTAACACTTCGATTGCGCCAATGTCAACACTTTCCCGACACTTCGACGAGACAAAGTGGTCCGGCAAAACTTCACTGTTTAAATTTTTGTGTTCCAACAGAAACTTCCCTGACGCCTTGACGACACTTCGTTGTGGCATTACCGACACTTCGTTTAGATACTTCTTCAGAGAGTATGGTCGATCAACACTTCACAATAAAACAGTTCAACGACACTTCATTTAATACTTCGATTGCTCCAATGTAATCATTTCCCCGACACTTCGACCACACTTCACCAAGATGTAGTCTGGCGAAACTTAACTGTTTAAATTTCAGTGTTCCAGCAGACACTTCTCTGACACCTTGACGACACTTCGTTCAAACACTTCTTCCGAGGCTATCGTCGGTCAAGACTTCCCCGACACTTCGATGACGCATCACAATAAACGACAGTTCAATTAATACTTCGATTGCGCCAATGTCAACACTTCCGCAACACTTCGACGACGCAAAGTGGTCCGGCGAAACTTCACTGTTTAAATTTCAGTGTTCCGACAGACATTTCCCTGATACCTTGACGACACTTCGTTGTGACATTAACGACACTTTGTTCACACACTTCTTACGAGACTATCGTCGGTCAACACTTCCACAACACTTTACAATAAAACAGTTCAACGACACATAACTTAATACTTCGATTGCACCCATGTCAACACTTCGACGACACTTCACCAAGAAGTAGTCCGGCGCAACTTCACTGTTTCAACAGACATTTCTCTGACAGCTTGACGACTCTTCGTTCAGACATTTCTTTCGATCGTCTCGCCGGTCAAGACTTGTCGGTCAAGACAAAGTGGTCCGGAGAAACTTCACTGTTTAAATTTTTCTGTTCCAAAAGACACTTTCTCGACATCTTGACGACGCTTCGTTGTGGCATTACTGACACTTCGTTCAGACACTTCTTCAGAGACTGTCGATCAACACTTCACAATAGAACAGTTCAACGACACTTCATTTAATACTTCGATTGCGCCAATGTCATCATTTCCCCGACACTTCGACCACACTTCACCAAGATATAGTCTGGCGAAACTTCACTGTTTAAATTTCAGTGTTCCAACAGACACTTCTCTAACACCTTGACGACACTTCTTTCAGACATTTCTTAGACTATCGTCGGTCAAGACTTCCCCGATACATCACAATAAACGATAATTTAATTAATACTTCGATTGCGCTAATGTCAACACTTCCCCGACATTTCGACGAGACAAAGTGGTCCGGTGAAACTTCACTGTTTAAATGTTTGTGTTCCAACAGACACTTCCCTGACGCCTTGACGACACTTCGTTGTGGCATTACCGACACTTCGTTTAGACACTTCTTCAGAGAGTATGGTCGATCAACACTTTACAATAAAACAGTTCAACGACACTTCATTTAATACTTCGTTTGCGCCAATGTCAACACTTCCCCGACAATTCGACGACAAAACACCGAAAAGTATTCCGGCGAAACTTCACAGTTTAAACTTCAGTGTTCCAATAAACACTTTTCTGACACCTTGACGACACTTCGTTCAAATACTTCTTCCGAGTTTATCGTCGGTCAAGACTTCACCTACACTTCGACGACACATCACAGTAAACGACAGTTCAATTAATACAACGATTCAATTAATACGTTCGATTAATATATCGATTGCGCCAATGTCAACACTTCCCCGACACTTAGACGACACTTGGTCCGGCGAAACTTCACTGTTTAAATTTTAGTGTTTTAAAAGACACTTCGCTGACACCTTGACGACACTTCATTGTGGCATTAGTAACACTTCGTTTAGACACTTCTTCAGAGACTATGGTCGATCAACACTTCACAATAAAACAGTTCAACGACACTTCATTTAATACTTCGTTTGTGCCAATGTCAACACTTCCACGACACTTCGACGACACATCACCGAAAAGTATTGCGGCGAAACTTCGGTGTTCCAACAGACATTTCCCTGACACCTTGTAGATTGTAGACGCCTTGTAGATTGTAGACACCTTGTAGATTGTAGACAGCTTGACCACACTTCGCTGTGGCATTACCGACACTTCGTTCAGACACTTCTTCAGAGACTATCGTCGGTCAAGACTTCCCCGATACATCACTATAAATGACAGTTCAATTAATGCTTTGATTGCGCCAAAGTCAACACTTCCCCGACACTACGACGACACTTCTCAGATTTGTTCAAGATTTTGTTAGGTCTTGTAAAGGCCTGTCATGTCATATTTAGGCTTCTATAGACTTGTCTAATCTTGTTTGGTCTTGTCTAGTCTTGTACAGTCTTGTCCAGTCTTCTCCAGTCTTGTCTAGTCCTGTCTAATCTTGTCTAGTCTTCTCTAGTCGTGTCTGGTTTTCTCCAGTCTCGTCTAGTCTTGTCCTGTTCTGTCCAATTCTTGCCTAGTTCATGTGCAGTGCTTGTCCAGTTCTTGAGCAGTGCTTCTTCAGTTCTTGTCCAGTTCTGTCGAATTCTTGCCTAGTTCTTGTGCAGTGCTTGTCCAGTTCTTGGGCAGAGCTTGTCCAGTTCATGGGCAGTGCTTCAGTTCTTGTCCAGTTTTGTCGAATTCTTGCCTAGTTCTTGTGCAATGCTTGTCCAGTTCTTGTGCAGAGCTTGTCCAGTTTTGTCTAATTCTTGTCTAGCTAGTGTCTATTGCTTGTCCAGCCTTTATTCAGTCTTCTCCAACAGTATCTACATTTGGCCATTCTTCTCTAATTTTATCGAATCTGTTTTATTTAGTCTTGTTCTAGATCTGTCCTCACAATGAATACTAATCCGCCGCACTTTGCTCCACCAACCCCGAAACGGGCGGCTTTGCCGCCCTCGCTAACCGTTTCTGTTTTTTGCAGGTGTTCGAGTGCGAGGCGTGCCCACATGTCTGATAGGCGCCCCCGAGAGCTCGCCTGACACGTCGGAGGGGCCGCCGCCTCCGCCGCCCCCCGAGGGCGAGCCCCCGCAGGAGTCGAACGTGCGCTGCCGGCGGTTCCGACCAGTGACGTAGTGACATATTTTCTCTCGTTTAGGTATACCTAGTTTAAATATTAATTGGATACATGAAGAAAACTCAGGCACGACGCCCTCGGTAATAAGGGTTGAAGTTTTTTTTTTAGATTATTTTGGAGGTGAAGACTCCCTTATCGCAGGGGCCGTGTTTTATATATATACATACGATGATTATTATACGTAGGGTTTTATTTTTTCGAGCTGAGGGTTGCTTTCGTTAGGGGGGTTCCAGCACCCTGCGGTCTTTATGTTTCTGATTAATTTTCTGTATATATTGCTTGGGGAATGCGTGTGTAAGGCAGAACGGGGGGCTTTGGTTCGAACCTTTACTTCTTTCGCGGAGACGAAATTTAAGGGATGTTTTATTAGTTTTTAGTACGCGCAGTTTCGTAACGAAAAAATGAAAACCAACAAAAAAAAAACCATTGTGATTTTATATATTTATGTGTTGTACGAGGGCGAGAAATGTTTTTTTTTTTTTAATTTTAATTTTATTGATTTGTGTCTTATTTTTATTTATTTATTATTGTCTAAATATTTAAAGAAATCTTATATATACATATACTCTCTTTCTCTCTCTATCTCATGGCAGATGATAGTTGTTTATTATATGAAACGGAGATTTTTAGACAAAGGGTTTTGGTTTATTTAGTTAGTGGAAGCAGTTTTAAAGTTCGCACGAAGTTTCGCAAATGACACATTTATTGTCTGAGACAACACCCGCCAAAGTTAAAGCTTTGTCTTAGACATAAGTTTTCAACGGCTGTTCGACACAGATAGACAATCTATTTTTCCACAGCGCAAGAAAAATTTAAACTGAAAATATTTTGTCCAAAATTTCTATTGTCTGAGAGGAAATCCGCCAAAATTAACCGCAGCTTTGTCTGAGACCACAATTTTCAACGAGTTTTAGACATATATAGACAATCTATTTTACCACAGTGCAAGAAAAAATTAGACAAACTGAAAATATTTTGTTTAAAATTTCTATTGTCTGGGACAAAATACGCCAAACTTAATCGCTGCTTTGTCTAAACAACTGTTTTCAACGATTGTTAGACACAGATAGACAATCTATTTTACCACAGCGCAAGAAAAATTTAGACAAACTGAAAATATTTTGTTTAAAATTTCTATTGTCTGGGACAAAATACGCCAAACTTAATCGCTGCTTTGTCTAAACAACTGTTTTCAACGATTGTTAGACACAGATAGACAACTTATTTTTCCACAGCGCAAGAAAAATTTAGACAAATTTAAAATATTTTGTCTAAAATTTCTATTGTTTGAGAGAAAATCCGCCAAACTTAATCGCAGATTTGTCTAAGACAACTGTTTTCAACGACTGTTTAGGCATAGATAGACAATCTATTTTGCCACAGCGCAAGAAAACTTTAGACAAACTGAAAATATTTCGTCTAAACTTTATATTGTCTGGGACAAAATCTTCCAAACTTAACCGCAGCTTTGTCTGAGACTACAGTTTTCAACGACTAGTAGACACAGATAGACAATCTATTTTACCACAGCGCATGAAAAATTTAGACAAACTGAAAATATTTTGTTTAAAATTTCTATTGTTTGAGACAAATTCCGCCAAATTTAATCGCAGCTTTGTCTAAGACAACTGTTTTCAACGATTGTTAGACACAGATAGACAATCTATTTTACCACAGCGCAAGAAAAATTTAGACAAACTGAAAATATTTTGTAAAAAATGTCTATTGTTTGAGACAAAATCCGTCAAACTTAACCGCAGCTTTGTCTAAGACAACTGTTTTCAACGACTGTTAGACACAGATAGACAATCTATTTCACTACAACGCAAGAAAAATGTAGAAACTGAAAATATTTTGTCTAAAATTTCTATTGTCTGGGACAAAATCCGACAAATTTAATCGCTGCTTTGTCTAAGATAACTGTTTTCAACGGCTGTTTAGGCATAGATAGACAATCTATTTTGCCACAGCGCAAGAAAAATTTAGACACTGAAAATAATTTGTCTAAAATTTCTATTGTCTGGGACAAAATCCGCGAAACTTAACCGCAGCTTTGTCTAAGACAACTGTTTTCAACGACTGTTAGACACAGATAGACAATCTATTTTACCACAGCGCGAAAAAAAGTTAGACAAACTGAAAATAATTTGTCTAAAATTTCTATTGTCTGGGACAAAATCCGACAAATTTAATCGCTGCTTTGTCTAAGATAACTGTTTTCAACGGCTGTTTAGGCATAGATAGACAATCTATTTTGCCACAGCGCAAGAAAAATTTAGACACTGAAAATAATTTGTCTAAAATTTCTATTGTCTGGGACAAAATCCGCCAAACTTAACCGCAGCTTTGTCTAAGACAACAGCTTTCAACGATTGTTAGACACAGATAGACAATCTATTTTATCACAGCGCAAGAAAAATTTAGACAAACTGAAAATATTTTTTCTAAAATTTCTGTTGTCTGGGACAAAATCCGCCAAACTTAATCGCCGATTTGTCTAAGACTACAGTTTTCAACGACTAGTAGACACGGATAGACAATCCATTTTACCACAGGTCATGAAATATTTAGACAAACTGAAAATATTTTGATTAAAATTTCTATTGTCTGGGACAAAATCCGCCAAACTTAACCGCAGCTTTGTCTAAGACAATAGTTTTCAACGACTGTTAGACACAGATAGACAATCTATTTTACCACAGCGCAAGAAAAATTTAGACAAACTGCAAATAGTTTGTCTAAAATTTCTATTGTCTGGGACAAAATCAGCCAAACTTAATAGCAGCTTTGCCTAAGACAAAAGTTTTCAACGATTGTTAGACACAGATAGACAATCTATTTTACCACTGCGCAAGAAAAATTTAGACAAACTGAAAATATTTTTTCTAAAATTTCTGTTGTCTGGGACAAAATCCGCCAAACTTAATCGCCGATTTGTCTAAGACTACAGTTTTCAACGATTCTCAGACACAGATAGATAAACTATTTTTCTACAGCGGAAGAAAAATTTAGACAAACTGAAAATATTTTGTTTAAAATTTCTATTGTCTGAGACAGAATCCGCCATACTTAACCGCAGCTTTGTCTAAGACAACTATTTTCAACGACTGTTTAGGCATAGATAGACAATCTATTTTGCTATAGCGCAAGAAAAATGTAGACGCTGGAAATATTTTGTCTACAAATTTCTATTGTCTGGGAGAAAATCCGCCAAACTTAACCGCACCTTTGTCTAAGACAACTGTTTTCAACGACTGTTTAGGCATAGAAAGAATCTATTTTGCTACAGCGCAAATATGACTAGACAAACTTGAAGATTTTTGTTTTGAACACAGCGAGTTAGACAAACATTTTCAAGCAGCCAGCGAGCGAGGTTTGTCTAAAACCCAAATGTCAACGGAGCTGTTTGAATGGACTAAACAAACTTGAAGATTTTTGTTTTGGACACAGCGAGATAGACAACGGCGGGCGTGTTTTTAGACAAACATTTTCAAGCAGCCAGCGAGCGAGGTTTGTCTAAAACCTAAATGTCAACGGAGCTGTTTGAATGGACTAAACAAACTTGAAGATTTTTGTTTTGGACACAGCGAGATAGACAACGGCGGGCGTGTTTTTAGACAAACATTTTCAAGCAGCCAGCGAGCGAGGTTTGTCTAAAACCTAAATGTCAACGGAGCTGTTTGAATGGACAAAACAAACTTGAAGATTTTTGTCTTGGACACAGCGAGCTAGACAACGGCGGACGTGTCTTTAGACAAACATTTTCAAGCAGCCAGCAGTCTAGGTTTGTCTAAAACCTAATTGCGAACGGATCTGTTTGAACGGACTAGACAAACTTTAAGATTTTTGTCTTGGACAAAGCGAGCTAGACAACGGCGGCGTGTCTTTAGACAAACATTTTCAAGCAGCCAGCGAGCGAGGTTTGTCTAAAACTTAAATGGGAACGGAGTTGTTTGAATGACTAGACAAACTTGAAGATTTTTGTCTTGGATACAGCGAGCTAGACAACGGCGACGTGTCTTTAGACCAACATTTTCAAGCAGCCAGCGAGACAATGATAAAGACAATGAGAATAAATGACTAGACAAACTTGAAGTTTTTTGTCTTGGACACAGCGAGCTAGACAACGGCGACGTGTCTTTAGACAAACATTTTCAAGCAGCCAGCGAGCGAGGTTTGTCTAAAACCTAAATGGGAACGGAGTTGTTTGATTGACTAGACAAACTTGAAGGTTTTTGTCTTGGATACAGCGAGCTAGACAACGGCGACGTGTCTTTAGACAAACATTTTCAAGCAGCCAGAGAGCGAGGTTTGTCTAAAACCTAAATGGGAACGGAGCTCTTTGAATGACTAAACAAACATGAAATTTTTTGTCTTAGACACAGCGAGCTATACGACGACGGACGTGTCTTCAGACAAACATTTTTAAGCAATCAACGAGCGAGGTTTGTCTAAAACCTAAATGCGAACGGAGCTGTATGAATGACTAGACAAACTTGAAGATTTTTGTCTTGGACACAGCTAGCTAGACAACGGCGGACGTGTCTTTAGACAAACATTTTCAAGCAGCTAGCGGGCGAGATTTGTCTAAAACCTAAATGGGAACGGAGCTGTTTGGATGGCTAGACAAACTTGAAGATTTTTGTTTTGGACACAGCGAGCTAAACAACGGCGTTCGTGTCTTTAGACAAACATTTTCAAGCAGACAGCGAGCGAGGTTTGTCTAAAACCTAAATGTCAACGGAGCTGTTTGAATGGACTAGACAAACTTGAAGATTTTTGTTTTGAACACAGCGAGATAGACAACGGCGGGCGTGTTTTTAGACAAACATTTTCAAGCAGCCAGCGAGCGAGGTTTGTCTAAAACCTAAATGTCAACGGAGCTGTTTGAATGGACTAAACAAACTTGAAGATTTTTGTCTTGGGCACAGCGAGCTAGACAACGGCGGAGGTGTCTTTAGGCAAATAAGTGTTGTAGAAACGATCGTCTTAATAAATACTCGTAATATTAACTTACGTTCCGCGACTACAAGTTAGTCTAAATAGATATTTGCCGGGAAATTGTCTAACGCAAGAAACCAATAGACGCCGAGACCTTGCACCAAATTGCGTTAGATTTAGACATCATTTATACGTCTAAATGTTCAAAATTAGACTAAGCTAGATGTTGTTAATTAGACACAACTTGTCGGAGTTAACTACAATTTTAGACAAACATATCCAGACTTGTTTCCTTTAGCAAGTTTTCTTAACGGCTTCCAATAGATTGGATGAAACTCAATCTGCAAACTAAACAATTGAAGCCTAGAATTAGTGAGTTCAAAATATTTCTAGACAGTGAATTTAATTCTTAGACAAATTTCAATTAGACAAATTGGTTTTAAATAAATTAGCTTTAGCCAGTGTTTGCAACGGTGGTTTTAGACAAGGTTTCAAATTAATAGAAACCTGGTTTTGTTTAGACAATTTTTTTAGACAAATGTTTGTTTGGACGGTTGGCGGAAGGTTCCGTTTTGTGTTCTGGTGCGGGTGCTTGGACAATTTTTGTACGTCTGAAGCACCGAGAACAAATGAAGCAAACCAATATTATATAAATAAGGAAACTATATACATAGACAAACCAGAAAGAATCCCCTGTATATTTTTTAAGAGAACAAATTGTATATTTTTCGCGCCACAAATTCGCCATGTATTTTCTAGTCTTAAAGAACCTTGGATGGATCCGCAGCTTGGAGAAATTTTTAAAAAATTCGATCTAGTCACGACCATGTTAAATGGAATCAGACTTGTAACTCTGATGCAAGAAAAATAAACGGGACCCCGCGCGGAAATTAGTGAACTCCGACAACGCCGCCTCGTGATTTCGACGCAACTTGCGCGGTGGATTTCACCTTCCGTCTCTTTCCGCCCCGCGTCCTCTATCCTCCATCTCCCTCGTTACGCGTCCTCGCGGCGTTGTCACACTTACACTACCCCGCGGGTCCCGGCGACCTATTTTTTATTATTTATAAAAATATCCTGTATAAAAGATGAAAATTTATCTAAATATATATATATTGTACGCAAATGATATTGAATTACGATGATGTAACTGACGTTTATTTATTGCAGATTTGCTAAAAACTTATTTGTTTTTCATATTTATTTGTTTTTCATTGTTTATTTATTGTTTTTATTATCAACAGTGCTATATGTATCATGAATATTATATATAGTTAAAAATAAATTAATGAATTATGATAAATTATTGATAATTTACTCGTTTGGTTTTTGTCTGATTTCATTGTATAAAGCTTTTTCAAAATCAATAGACAACACTAGAGACTTGAGACTGGATAAACAAGAGGCTAGAGACAGGCTGGACTAAATAGACAGGAATAGATAGACAAGACTAGACAGGCAAGATTAGATAGATAGACTAGACAGACTAAACAGGCAAGACTAGACAGACAAGATTAGACAGACAAGACTAGACAGATGAGACTAGACAGGCAAGACTAGACAGACAAGACTAGACAGACAAGACTAGACAGACAAGACTAGACAAACAAGACTAGACAGACAAGACTAGACAGACAAGACTAGACAGACAAGACTAGACAGACAAGACTAGACAGACAAGACTAGACAGACAAGACTAGACAGACAAGACTAGACAGACAAGACTAGACAGACAAGACTAGACAGGCAAGACTAGACAGACAAGACTAGACAGACAAGACTAGACAGACAAGACTAGACAGACAAGACTAGACAGACAAGACTAGACAGACAAGACTAGACAGACAAGACTAGACAGACAAGACTAGACAGACAAGACTAGACAGACAAGACTAGACAGACAAGACTAGACAGACAAGACTAGACTAGACTGACAAGACTAAACAGACAAGACTAGACAGACAAGACTAGACAGACAAGACTAGACAGACAAGACTAGACAGACAAGACTAGACAGACAAGACTAGACAGACAAGACTAGACAGACAAGACTAGACAGACAAGACTAGACAGACAAGACTAGACAGACAAGACTAGACAGACAAGACTAGACAGACAAGACTAGACAGACAAGACTAGACAGACAAGACTAGACAGACAAGACTAGACAGACAAGACTAGACAGGCAAGACTAGACAGACAAGACTAGACAGACAAGACTAGACAGACAAGACTAGACAGACAAGACTAGACAGACAAGACTAGACAGACAAGACTAGACAGACAAGACTAGACAGACAAGACTAGACAGACAAGACTAGACAGACAAGACTAGACAGACAAGACTAGACAGACAAGACTAGACAGACAAGACTAGACAGACAAGACTAGACAGACAAGACTAGACAGACAAGACTAGACAGACAGGACTAGACAGACAAGACTAGACAGACAAGACTAGACTAGACAGACAAGACTAGACAGACAAGACTAGACAGACAAGACTAGACAGACAAGACTAGACAGACAAGACTAGACAGACAAGACTAGACAGACAAGACTAGACAGACAAGACTAGACAGACAGGACTAGACAGACAAGACTAGACAGACAAGACTAGACAGACAAGACTAGACAGACAAGACTAGACAGACAAGACTAGACAGACAAGACTAGACAGACAAGACTAGACTAGACAGACAAGACTAGACAGACAAGACTAGACAGACAAGACTAGACAGACAAGACTAGACAGACAAGACTAGACAGACAAGACTAGACAGACAAGACTAGACAGACAAGACTAGACAGACAAGACTAGACAGACAAGACTAGACAGACAAGACTAGACAGACAAGACTAGACAGACAAGACTAGACAGACAAGACTAGACAGACAAGACTAGACAGACAAGACTAGACAGACAAGACTAGACAGACAAGACTAGACAGACAAGACTAGACAGACAAGACTAGACAGACAAGACTAGACAGACAAGACTAGACAGACAAGACTAGACAGACAAGACTAGACAGACAAGACTAGACAGACAAGACTAGACAGACAAGACTAGACAGACAAGACTAGACAGACAAGACTAGACAGACAAGACTAGACAGACAAGACTAGACAGACAAGACTAGACAGACAAGACTAGACAGACAAGACTAGACAGACAAGACTAGACAGACAAGACTAGACAGACAAGACTAGACAGACAAGACTAGACAGACAAGACTAGACAGACAAGACTAGACAGACAAGACTAGACAGACAAGACTAGACAGACAAGACTAGACAGACAAGACTAGACAGACAAGACTAGACAGACAAGACTAGACAGACAAGACTAGACAGACAAGACTAGACAGACAAGACTAGACAGACAAGACTAGACAGACAAGACTAGACAGACAAGACTAGACAGACAAGACTAGACAGACAAGACTAGACAGACAAGACTAGACAGACAAGACTAGACAGACAAGACTAGACAGACAAGACTAGACAGACAAGACTAGACAGACAAGACTAGACAGACAAGACTAGACAGACAAGACTAGACAGACAAGACTAGACAGACAAGACTAGACAGACAAGACTAGACAGACAAGACTAGACAGACAAGACTAGACAGACAAGACTAGACAGACAAGACTAGACAGACAAGACTAGACAGACAAGACTAGACAGACAAGACTAGACAGACAAGACTAGACAGACAAGACTAGACAGACAAGACTAGACAGACAAGACTAGACAGACAAGACTAGACAGACAAGACTAGACAGACAAGACTAGACAGACAAGACTAGACAGACAAGACTAGACAGACAAGACTAGACAGACAAGACTAGACAGACAAGACTAGACAGACAAGACTAGACAGACAAGACTAGACAGACAAGACTAGACAGACAAGACTAGACAGACAAGACTAGACAGACAAGACTAGACAGACAAGACTAGACAGACAAGACTAGACAGACAAGACTAGACAGACAAGACTAGACAGACAAGACTAGACAGACAAGACTAGACAGACAAGACTAGACAGACAAGACTAGACAGACAAGACTAGACAGACAAGACTAGACAGACAAGACTAGACAGACAAGACTAGACAGACAAGACTAGACAGACAAGACTAGACAGACAAGACTAGACAGACAAGACTAGACAGACAAGACTAGACAGACAAGACTAGACAGACAAGACTAGACAGACAAGACTAGACAGACAAGACTAGACAGACAAGACTAGACAGACAAGACTAGACAGACAAGACTAGACAGACAAGACTAGACAGACAAGACTAGACAGACAAGACTAGACAGACAAGACTAGACAGACAGGACTAGACAGACAAGACTAGACAGACAAGACTAGACAGACAAGACTAGACAGACAAGACTAGACTAGACAAGGTTTGAGATTTGAGGACTAGATTATGTAATCCAAAGAATTTATGTTTTGCGCATTTTGCGTTTAATGATTACATAACAGCAAATGGTAATTTGAGCACGCGAAAATGTCATTAAGCAAAAAATATCAAGTTGCAAAAACATGCCAATTTTAAACAAAACAAGTTATGGATTTCTGGCTCCTTCTATTTATTCTAAACATTCTACAATTGTCTGTTTGGTCTAGTTTGTTCAGTCCTCTCTATCTAGTCTTGTTTGTCTAGTCTTGTTTGTCTAGTCTTGCCTGTCTAGTTTAGTCTGCCTAGTATTGCCTGTCTAGTCTTGCCTGTCTAGTCTTGCCTGTCTAGTCTTGCCTGTCTAGTCTTGTCTGTCTAGTCATATCTGTCTACATACCCGCCTTTCAATGCGGGAGACCCGGGTTCGATTCCTGGTCGGGGAGACAACAACTAGGGCGGTTTTTCAGTAAAACCGTCCGGGCTGCCCACCCTGAATGAATGCAAAATATGCGATACCAGGGTGGCGCATACTAAAGCCAAGGTGGAATAGGGGGTTTAGTGAGAGCTTCCCCCGAACAAAGTCATATCTGTCTAGTCTTATCTCTCTAGTCTTTCTAGTCTTGTCTATCTAGTCTTGTCAATCTAGTCTTGTCTATCTAGTCTTGTCTATCTAGTCTTGTCTGTCTAGTCTTGTCTGTCTAGTCTTGTCTGTCTAGTCTTGTCTGTCTAGTCTTGTCTGTCTAGTCTTGTCTGTCTAGTCTTGTCTGTCTAGTGTTGTCTGTCTAGTCATATCTGTCTAGTCTTATCTCTGTAGTCTAGTCTTTCTAGTCTTGTCTATCCAGTTTTGTCTATCTAGCCTTGTCTGTCTAGTGTGGTCTGTCTAGTCTTGTCTGTCTAGTCTTGTCTGCCTAGTCTTGTCTGTCTAGTCTTGTCTGTCTAGTCTTGTCTATCTAGTCTTGTCTGTCTAGTCATATCCGTCTAGTCTTATCTCTCTGGTCTAGTCTTGTCTATGCATTTTGGCTAACTAGTCTTGTCTATCCAGTTTTGTCTATCTAGCCTTGTCTGTCTAGTGTGGTGTGTCTAGTCTTGTTTGTCTAGTCTTGTCTGTCTAGTCTTGTCTGTCTACTCTTGTCTATCTAGTCTTGTCTGTCTAGTCATATCCGTCTAGTCTTATCTCTCTGGTCTAGTCTTGTCTATGCATTTTGGCTAACTAGTCTTGTCTATGTAGTCTTATCTGTATAGTATGGTCTGTCTAGTCATATCTGTCTAGTCATACTTGATGATTCTTGTCTGTCTAATCTTGTGTGTCTCGTTTGTCTAAACTGTTAAGGTTTCTACATGTCAAGAAGTTTGTAGATAATTCCATAGACTGTAGACCAATTATGAGTCGTAGTTTATATTTTAAATGCGGAATATGCATGACTTGAAATAATTGTGTAATCGAATCCACTTCAAGCCCAAGGACGAAGCCCAAACCGCAATTTGTGTAACGTTAGAATATTGTGTTCCCAGTTCAAAATTCCGCATTTAATTCTGAATGTTTTGACATATTACATGTTAGATTTAATCTATAGACAAGCAAGTTATGACTTATTTAATAAAAGTTTAAATTCAATAAAAACTAATAAATTGGTTTAGTCAGATGGATTAAGTCTGAGAAGTCTGCATACAGCGACCACTTAGTCTGATTGTATAAACTCAATCTACAGTCTATCCTGTACATTTTGACGTATCACAAGTTAGATTCAGTCTATAGACAGGTAAGTTATGACTACTTATTTAGTAAAAGTTTAAATTCAACAAAAATTAATAAAATGGTTTAGTCAGATGGATTAAATCTGAGAAGTCTGTATAGAGCGACTACTTAGTCTGATAATATAGACTTAATCTACATTCTATCCTGAATATTTTGACGTATTACATGTTAGATTTAGTCTATAGACAAGCACATTATGATTTATTTAGTAAAAGTTTAAATTCAACAGAAACTAATAAATTGGTTTACTCAGATGGATTAAGTCTGATAAGTCTGCATACAGCGACAACTTAGTTTGATTATATAGACTCAATCTACATTCTCTCCTGTACATTTTGACGTATTACAAGTTAGGTTTAGTCAATAGACAAGCAAGTTATGGCTTATTTAGTAAAAGTTTAAATTAATCAAAAACTAATAAATTGGATTGGTCAGATGGATTAAGTCTGAGAAGTCAGTATTTAGCGAATACTTAGTCTGATTATATAGATTTGTTCTACATTTAATCCTGAACATTTTGACGTATCACAAGTTAGATTTAGTCTATAGATAAACAAGTTATGATTTATTTAGTAAAAGTTTAAATTCAACAAAAACTAATAAATTGGTTTACTCAGATGGATTAAGTCTGAGAAGTCTGTATACAGCAACAACTTAGTCTGATTATATAGACTCAATCTACATTCTCTCCTGTACATTTTGACGTATTACAAGTTAGATTTAGTCTATAGACAAGCAAGGTATAACTTATTTAGTAAAAGTTTAATTCAACAAAAACTAATAAATTGGTTTACTCAGATGGATTAAGTCTGAGAAGTCTGTATACAGCGACAACTTAGTCTGATTATATAGACTCAATCTACATTCTATCCTGTACATTTTGACGTATCAAAAGTTAGATTTAGTCTATAGACAAGCAAGTTATGACTTATTAAATAAAATTTTAAATTCAACAAAAACTAATAAATTAGTTTAGTCAGATGATTTAAGTCTGATAAGTCTGTATACAGCGACAACTTATTCTGATTATATAGACTTAATCTACATTCAATCCTGAACATTTTGACGTATCACAAGTTAGATTTAGTCTATAGATAAACAAGTTATGAATTATTTAATAAAAGTTTAAATTGAGCAAAAACTAATAAATTGGTTTAGTCAGATGGATTAAGTCTGAGAAGTCGGCATACAGCGACTACCTAGTCTGATTATATAGACTCAATCTACATTCTATTCTGTACATTTTCACGTATTACATGTTAGATTTAGTCTATAGACAAACAAGTTATGACTTATTAAATAAAAGTTTAAATTCAACAAAAACTAATAAATTGGTTTAAGTCTGAGGAGTCTGTATACAGCGACAACTTAGTCTGATTATATAGACTTAAACTACATTCAAACCTGAACAATTTGATGTATCACAAGTTAGATTTAGTCTATAGATAACGCAGTGATTATTGAATCTAGATTTATCTATGTGTCTAAACTTATGCAATGAATATACTTGTAGTGATATTCTAATCTAATCTGAAGTATGTTTTCGCGGAATTGTGTTCGTTTGCGTTTAGAGCGCAGGTCGTTGGAGTTGAGTTGTCTTATCCTCCCTTCCAGCGCATCAGTTGGTACTTAAGCTTAGTGGGAGTGCGTCGGCCAGTTGTTGTTGATAGAAGCGAGACTAACAGATTGCTAAAAATACTTACAGCTAGCCAAACATATTGCGAATTTCGTTGAACTGGAATAAATATTAAAATACATTTTAATTGCAATTGAAAAAAGAAAACGAGTCGAGTTTTAATAATTTGCTAGAACTAGTTTGTTGTGTGAAAGTTCCAGGGCGTCAAATATGTCGATCGCGACCAACTTGAAGGTGAGTCAAACATTTACATAATCTGCATTTTCTTTACATAATGTAGCAGTTGTTGCGTCCAGCGGGGAATCAACAAGCGGTTAAATATTCGCAGAAATCACAGACCAAGCCATCAAGGTCGATTTCTTGTAATTTGGTTTTACCCAAACGCAAAATTGGTATTTCATTGCAATATTCATAGCTGTGCTACCTCTGACAAGAATCCTTTGCCTGTATTTAGACCAAACAAGGTATCTCAACCAGACAAGACTAGACACGGCCAGGCAAGACCAGACACAAACAGATAGGACCAGATGAAACCAGATAAGACGAATCTTGTCTCGACTTGTCTTGTCTAGTCTTGTCTGTCTAGTCTTCTCTGTCTAGTCTTGTCTGTCTAGTCTTGTCTGTCTAGTCTTGTCTGTCTAGTCTTGTCTGTCTAGTCTTGTCTGTCTAGTCTTGTCTGTCTAGTCTTGTCTGTCTAGTCTTGTCTGTCTAGTCTTGTCTGTCTAGTCTTGTCTGTCTAGTCTTGTCTGTCTAGTCTTGTCTGTCTAGTCTTGTCTGTCTAGTCTTGTCTGTCTAGTCTTGTCTGTCTAGTCTTGTCTGTCTAGTCTTGTCTGTCTAGTCTTGTCTGTCTAGTCTTGTCTGTCTAGTCTTGTCTGTCTAGTCTTGTCTGTCTAGTCTTGTCTGTCTAGTCTTGTCTGTCTAGTCTTGTCTGTCTAGTCTTGTCTGTCTAGTCTTGTCTGTCTAGTCTTGTCTGTCTAGTCTTGTCTGTCTAGTCTTGTCTGTCTAGTCTTGTCTGTCTAGTCTTGTCTGTCTAGTCTTGTCTGT
Source organism: Phosphuga atrata (assembly GCA_944588485.1). NCBI lineage: Eukaryota > Metazoa > Arthropoda > Insecta > Coleoptera > Silphidae > Phosphuga > Phosphuga atrata. The sequence continues at coordinate 4,291,089 of OX155904.1, forward strand.
CTAGTCTTGTCTGTCTAGTCTTGTCTGTCTAGTCTTGTCTGTCTAGTCTTGTCTGTCTAGTCTTGTCTGTCTAGTCTTGTCTGTCTAGTCTTGTCTGTCTAGTCTTGTCTGTCTAGTCTTGTCTGTCTAGTCTTGTCTGTCTAGTCTTGTCTGTCTAGTCTTGTCTGTCTAGTCTTGTCTGTCTAGTCTTGTCTGTCTAGTCTTGTCTGTCTAGTCTTGTCTGTCTAGTCTTGTCTGTCTAGTCTTGTCTGTCTAGTCTTGTCTGTCTAGTCTTGTCTGTCTAGTCTTGTCTGTCTAGTCTTGTCTGTCTAGTCTTGTCTGTCTAGTCTTGTCTGTCTAGTCTTGTCTGTCTAGTCTTGTCTGTCTAGTCTTGTCTGTCTAGTCTTGTCTGTCTAGTCTTGTCTGTCTAGTCTTGTCTGTCTAGTCTTGTCTGTCTAGTCTTGTCTGTCTAGTCTTGTCTGTCTAGTCTTGTCTGTCTAGTCTTGTCTGTCTAGTCTTGTCTGTCTAGTCTTGTCTGTCTAGTCTTGTCTGTCTAGTCTTGTCTGTCTAGTCTTGTCTGTCTAGTCTTGTCTGTCTAGTCTTGTCTGTCTAGTCTTGTCTGTCTAGTCTTGTCTGTCTAGTCTTGTCTGTCTAGTCTTGTCTGTCTAGTCTTGTCTGTCTAGTCTTGTCTGTCTAGTCTTGTCTGTCTAGTCTTGTCTGTCTAGTCTTGTCTGTCTAGTCTTGTCTGTCTAGTCTTGTCTGTCTAGTCTTGTCTGTCTAGTCTTGTCTGTCTAGTCTTGTCTGTCTAGTCTTGTCTGTCTAGTCTTGTCTGTCTAGTCTTGTCTGTCTAGTCTTGTCTGTCTAGTCTTGTCTGTCTAGTCTTGTCTGTCTAGTCTTGTCTGTCTAGTCTTGTCTGTCTAGTCTTGTCTGTCTAGTCTTGTCTGTCTAGTCTTGTCTGTCTAGTCTTGTCTGTCTAGTCTTGTCTGTCTAGTCTTGTCTGTCTAGTCTTGTCTGTCTAGTCTTGTCTGTCTAGTCTTGTCTGTCTAGTCTTGTCTGTCTAGTCTTGTCTGTCTAGTCTTGTCTGTCTAGTCTTGTCTGTCTAGTCTTGTCTGTCTAGTCTTGTCTGTCTAGTCTTGTCTGTCTAGTCTTGTCTGTCTAGTCTTGTCTGTCTAGTCTTGTCTGTCTAGTCTTGTCTGTCTAGTCTTGTCTGTCTAGTCTTGTCTGTCTAGTCTTGTCTGTCTAGTCTTGTCTGTCTAGTCTTGTCTGTCTAGTCTTGTCTGTCTAGTCTTGTCTGTCTAGTCTTGTCTGTCTAGTCTTGTCTGTCTAGTCTTGTCTGTCTAGTCTTGTCTGTCTAGTCTTGTCTGTCTAGTCTTGTCTGTCTAGTCTTGTCTGTCTAGTCTTGTCTGTCTAGTCTTGTCTGTCTAGTCTTGTCTGTCTAGTCTTGTCTGTCTAGTCTTGTCTGTCTAGTCTTGTCTGTCTAGTCTTGTCTGTCTAGTCTTGTCTGTCTAGTCTTGTCTGTCTAGTCTTGTCTGTCTAGTCTTGTCTGTCTAGTCTTGTCTCTCTAGTCTTGTCTGTCTAGTCTTGTCTGTCTAGTCTTGTCTGTCTAGTCTTGTCTGTCTAGTCTTGTCTGTCTAGTCTTGTCTGTCTAGTCTTGTCTGTCTAGTCTTGTCTGTCTAGTCTTGTCTGTCTAGTCTTGTCTGTCTTGTCTTGTCTGTCTAGTCTTGTCTGTCTAGTCTTGTCTGTCTAGTCTTGTCTGTCTAGTCTTGTCTGTCTAGTCTTGTCTGTCTAGTCTTGTCTGTCTAGTCTTGTCTGTCTAGTCTTGTCTGTCTAGTCTTGTCTGTCTAGTCTTGTCTGTCTAGTCTTGTCTGTCTAGTCTTGTCTGTCTAGTCTTGTCTGTCTAGTCTTGTCTGTCTAGTCTTGTCTGTCTAGTCTTGTCTGTCTAGTCTTGTCTGTCTAGTCTGTTCTGTCTAGTCTTGTCTGTTCAGTCTTGATAAAGTTTATTTTGATTGTCTTTATCTGGATATCTTGCAAAAAGATAGGAAAACGTTTCAACCAAAATTTATAGATAATATAGTTATCTATTAGAATCCGTTAAGAAAACTAAATTTGGTTGAGGCATTTTGAAACGATTTTAAAACGTGAGTTTATCTACTCAGAAACGTTGTTTCAGCCAAGGTTTATTTTGTGTGTCTATAACTAGATAACTAGAAACTTTTTGTGAAAATGTTGCGAATAAAATTTATAGATAATTTAGTTATCTATTACGATCCGTTTAGAAAACTTAGTTTGGTTGAGCCGTTTTGACACAATTTAGAAAGAAGTGAGCTATCTACTAGGAGACGTAGTTTTTAACAAAGTTAACTTCGACTGTCTCTATCTAGATAACTAGAAACAGTTCCGGAAAACGTTTCAAATACAATTTATAGATAATTTAGTTATCTATTGGAATCCGTTAAGACAACTTAATTTAGTTAAGCCGTTTCGACACAATCCGAACCCAAAGTGTTATCTAGTCGGAAAAGATGTTTTAGTCTTGGTTTATTTTGAGCGTTTATATCTAGATAACTAGAAACAATTTCGGAAAATGTTGCCAAAACAATTTATAGATAATTTCGTTATCTATTAGAATCCGTTAAGAAAACTTAATTTAGTGAAGCTGTTTCGACACAATACCAAAGTAAAAGTGTTATCTAGTCGGAAAAGATGTTTTTGTCAAGCATTATTTTGAGCGTCTATATCTAGATAATTAGAAACAATTTTGGAAAATGTTACGGATACAAATTATAGATAATTTAGTTGTCTATTGGAATCCGTTAAGAAAGCTTAATTTAGTTAAGCCGTTTCAACACAATCCCAAACCAAATTGTTATCTAGTCGGAAAAGATATTTTTGTCAAGGTGCATTTTGAGCGTCTATATCTAGATAACTAGAAACAATTTGGAAAAATGTTGCGCATAAAAATTACAGATAATTTAGTTATCTATTAGAATCCGTTAAGAAAACTTAATTTAGTTAAGCCGTTTCGACACAATTCCAAACCAAAATGTTATCTAGTCCGGGAAGTCTAGTCTTGTCTGTCTAGTCTTGTCTGTCTAGTCTTGTCTGTCTAGTCTTGTCTGTCTAGTCTTGTCTGTCTAGTCTTGTCTGTCTAGTCTTGTCTGTCTAGTCTTGTCTGTCTAGTCTTGTCTGTCTAGTCTTGTCTGTCTAGTCTTGTCTGTCTAGTCTTGTCTGTCTAGTCTTGTCTGTCTAGTCTTGTCTGTCTAGTCTTGTCTGTCTAGTCTTGTCTGTCTAGTCTTGTCTGTCTAGTCTTGTCTGTCTAGTCTCGTCTGTCTATTCTTGTCTGTCAATTCTTGTCTGTCTATTCTTGTCTGTCTAGTCTTATCAGTTTAGTCTTGTCTATTTAGTCTTATCAACTAAACAAACATTACTAATGATAAGCTTATAATAGAAAACACGATAATATTGTTTACATGAAATATTGCACTCGATTCTGGAAAACAAGTTGCAAATGTTGCGCCACGCGAGCAAACACAATGGATGCCGTTGAGCGCCGTGGCGCTTGTAAATACGCGTTTCGTAAATGAATAAACGGTTTTCTGGCTTCGCAATTTGCGTATCGACAACCGGCCAGGAATATTCGCGGAGAAAGGCCTCCTCGCACAAACATGTTTATCGAACCCGTCCAAGGTCAAACACCGCAAATACAAGTATTGCAGAATGCCAAAGCGAAACACAAATTCAAAAGGAAAGTTCACATTTGTTTCATTTATCTCTAAGCTTATTTAGTCTTGTCAAGTCTTCTCTAGACTTATCCAGACTTTTCTAGGCTTGTACAGGCTTGTCTAGACTTCTCTAGCTTTGTCCAGACTTCTCCAGCTTTGTCTAAACGTGTCCAGCCTTGTCTAGACATATCCAGCCTTGTTTAGGCTTCTCCATCCTTGTCTAAAAACTTGTCTAGCCTTGTCTAGTCTTATCCAGACTTCTCCAGCCTTGTCTAGACTTATCTAATGTTGTCTACTCTTGTCTAATCTGTTAAATCTTCTTGAATTCAATTTGTCTTGTTTATATTTTTTTTAATTCTTGTTTATATTATTTATTATTTATCTTGTTCTTTCAATTTGGAATCGGCCGTTCGTTTCAATCAGTAATTCGTCCTTGTGTCGTGTCTTATGCATTTTTTGTGTGGAGTGGATGGTATAGGCGCAGGCGTTCCTTTATCGATTCGCGTGAGATTTCTACCTTTCGCATGACAGTAAACAGCAAAACTTCAATCACTTTTAACGTGCGTCAGTGCAAAAAATAGCAACCGTCAATATTCGACGACTTTTCACATAAAATCTAAATTATCCGATACGTCAATTCCTAGAGGAACTCTAGCGGTCTCTTACCCTAGATCTCTATAATTATTTAATATCTTGGTCTGGATTCTGGAGAAACTGTGCCGAAATTGTTGATTTGGCTATCGTGCTTTTTGCTATTGTGCGGAATGATTTGGCGATTTTAAGTGCAAATTGCGTGCGGATTTTTTTTTTGTGAAACCCAAAGAGTTTTCGTTGTGAAGTGAAAATTCACATTTTAAAGATTTTTCGTTTCAAAACTTTCTGTAAAAAGATCTTGCAGGTAAGGTTGATCCAATATTAGACATACAAGACAAGTCAGATTAGACAGGATAAGACTAGAGAGACAAGACTAGACAGACAAGACTAGACAGACAAGACTAGACAGACAAGACTAGACAGACAAGACTAGACAGACAAGACTAGACAGACAAGACTAGACAGACAAGACTAGACAGACAAGACTAGACAGACAAGACTAGACAGACAAGACTAGACAGACAAGACTAGACAGACAAGACTAGACAGACAAGACTAGACAGACAAGACTAGACAGACAAGACTAGACAGACAAGACTAGACAGACAAGACTAGACAGACAAGACTAGACAGACAAGACTAGACAGACAAGACTAGACAGACAAGACTACACAGACAAGACTAGACAGACAAGACTAGACAGACAAGACTAGACAGACAAGACTAGACACACAAGACTAGACAGACAAGACTAGACAGACTAGACTAGACAGACAAGACTAGACAGACAAGACTAGGCAGACAAGACTAGACAGACAAGACTAGACAGACAAGACTAGACAGACAAGACTAGACAGACAAGACTAGACAGACAAGACTAGACAGACAAGACTAGACAGACAAGACTAGACAGACAAGACTAGACAGACAAGACTAGACAGACAAGACTAGACAGACAAGACTAGACAGACAAGACTAGACAGACAAGACTAGACAGACAAGACTAGACAGACAAGACTAGACAGACAAGACTAGACAGACAAGACTAGACAGACAAGACTAGACAGACAAGACTAGACAGACAAGACTAGACAGACAAGACTAGACAGACAAGACTAGACGGACAAGACTAGACAGACAAGACTAGACAGACAAGACTAGACAGACAATACTAGACAGACAATACTAGACAGACAAGACTAGACAGACAAGACTAGACAGACAAGACTAGACAGACAAGACTAGACAGACAAGACTAGACATACAAGACTAGACAGACAAGACTAGACAGACAAGACTAGACAGACAAGACTAGACAGACAAGACTAGACAGACAAGACTAGACAGACAAGACTAGACAGACAAGACTAGACAGACAAGACTAGACAGACAAGACTAGACAGACAAGACTAGACAGACAAGACTAGACAGACAAGACTAGACAGACAAGACTAGACAGACAAGACTAGACAGACAAGACTAGACAGACAAGACTAGACAGACAAGACTAGACAGACAAGACTAGACAGACAAGACTAGACAGACAAGACTAGACAGACAAGACTAGACAGACAAGACTAGACAGACAAGACTAGACAGACAAGACTAGACAGACAAGACTAGACAGACAAGACTAGACAGACAAGACTAGACAGACAAGACTAGACAGACAAGACTAGACAGACAAGACTAGACAGACAAGACTAGACAGACAAGACTAGACAGACAAGACTAGACAGACAAGACTAGACAGACAAGACTAGACAGACAAGACTAGACAGACAAGACTAGACAGACAAGACTAGACAGACAAGACTAGACAGACAAGACTAGACAGACAAGACTAGACAGACAAGACTAGACAGACAAGACTAGACAGACAAGACTAGACAGACAAGACTAGACAGACAAGACTAGACAGACAAGACTAGACAGACAAGACTAGACAGACAAGACTAGACAGACAAGACTAGACAGACAAGACTAGACAGACAAGACTAGACAGACAAGACTAGACAGACAAGACTAGACAGACAAGACTAGACAGACAAGACTAGACAGACAAGACTAGACAGACTTGACAGATTAGATCAAGACTAGACAGACTGGATTGCGGATTGATTCTAGACTGGACAGACTAGATTAGACAGACTAGACTAGTAACACTAGTCTAGAGAGACAAGTCTAGACTAGACAGTCATGTCCATGTTTTACAGAGAGGACTAGACAAGCAAGACTAGTTAAGCAAGACTACATATATTAGACAAGTGTTATCGGTAATATGTTCACGGATGTATGTTATCGGTTTCAAGCGTCAAAATGTTTATCTGTTGCGTCAGAATGGGGCGATGCAAGTTTGCAAATGTTTTAAAATGCTATTTTATAAGGAATTTCGCCAGGAATCCAAATTTGCTTTTGTTTATTCTGTGCGATTTCCGGTTTTGGTGCAAATAGCAGTAGAATGCGTTTCCGTTTTAAAGTTTAAGCCAAAAGTGGAAAGCTTGATAATTCGGAAACGAATGAAGGATTTGCAAAACAGCAAAGGCTATCTTTAAGGGAATGTGATGGGAAATCCAAAGCTGGTTTCGCCATTTTTCTGCGAGTTCCGGTTTTACCACAAATCGCTATTAATTGTACCCTTTTCGGCTTTGAAAGTAAAAGCTTGATTTTGCAAAGGAAAAGTTTGAACTTCTCAACAAAAACGTTGATATCTCATAAACAAATGAAGGTTTTGCAACGCCTCAATGGCTATTTCATAGAGAATTTCGCTAGGAATCCAAATTAATTTTTAGTTTTTTCGGTGCTGTTTCCGGTTTTGGTGCAAATAGCGGTGGAATGCGTTTCCATTTTAAAGTTTGAGCCAAAAGTGGAAAGCTTGATAATTCGGAAACTAATGAAGCATTTGCAAAACTGCAAAGAGTATCTTTAAGGGAATCTGATGGGGAATCCAAAACTGGTTTCGCCATTTTTCTGCGAGTTCCGGTTTTACCACAAATTGCTATTATATGAACGCTTTTCGGCTTTGAAAGTAAAAACTCGATTTTGCCAAGGAAAAGTTTGAACTTCCCAACAAAAACGTTGATATCTCAAAACCAAATGAAGGTTTTGCAACGCCTCAATGGCTATTATATAGAGAATTTCGCGAAGAATCCAAATTTGCTTTTGTTTTTTCGTTGCGATTTCCGGTTTTGATGCAAATAGCGGTAGAATGCGTTTCCGTTTTAAACTTTGAGCCAAATGTGGAAAGTTAGATAATTAATTTGGATTTCTAGCGAAATTCTCTATAAAATAGCCATTGAGGCGTGGCAGAACCTTCATTTGTTTTTGAGATATCAACGTTTTTGTTCGGAAGTTCAAAGTTTTCCTTTGAGGAAAGGAATGAAGGCTTTGCAAAACGACAAAGGCTATCGTTAAGGGAATTGGATGTGGAATCCAAAATTGTTTTCGACATTTTTCTGCAAGGTCCGGTTTTACCACAAAACGCTATTAATTGAACGCTTTTCGGCTTTGAAAGTAAAAACTTGATTTTGCAAAGGAAAACTTTGAACTTCCCAACAAAAACGTTGATATCTCAAAAACAAATAAAGGTTTTGCAACGCATCAAGGGCTATTTGATAGAGAATTTTGCGAGGAATCCAAATTTGTTTTTGTTTATTCTGCGAGATTTCCGGTTTTCGTGCAAACAGCTGTAGAAGGCGTTTCCTTTTTAAAGTTTGAGCCAAAAGTGGAAAGCTTGATAATTCGGAAACAAATGTTTGCTTTAACAAAAACTCTAACGCAAATTGACTGACATCCTTTCTGTGTGTCTATCAATGTTTTTCGTTGTTAAAGCATGAAGACCAGACTTTTCGCCGTTTTCCATTTTTCCCTTTGTTAGTCGATTTTGCAAACACAAGACATTTTGCATTTTCTGTTTCATAACGTGAAAATAATTGACTTTTATTTCTTCTGTGCGCGAGGTTTATATGCAGTGCTGGGCAGCGTAAAGAAAACATAGCGTTTCCCCAGAGCGCCGGATTACTTAACGGAATGCCGTTATGCCGTTATTATATTAACCAACGGATTAACCAACCGCCGGATTATCAAGAGTATACAGTATTTTTTCTTATTTCGGATCGAGAGGTCGCGCTACCTCGCGATATATGGTCTGTATTTATCTGCTCCGTTATAACCTAATTTAACCATCCATTAGCTGCGGTGGCCTTAGTACGTAAGTACCAATAGAACCTTTTCATTTTCAATGTTTTCGTTAAATAGGAATTACTGAAAGCAAATAAAGGGGCAAACGATAGTTGGACACATAAAAGCCATGAAAATATAATTGTTGGTCAATTTGCGTTAATGAATCTTTAAATTCCACACTAATTAACAAGGCACGTTCTGTTAATTTGTAATTAATTGTTGGACGGATTGCGTCGGGTTTTTCCCCGGAGGACTATTAAATAGACGCGATCGGAATGTGTGGCGATTGTTGACGTCGACCGACAGCCGACCGACGACGCCCGCGGTTTCGCCTTTCTACAACAACGTATTTTCTTTCATCAACACACTCATCCTTCGACTATATTTAACTCCGAAGGTTTCAATACGTTCTCTCTCTACACAAATAAAACAGACACGTTTAAACAGACAAGCCTAGATAGATTAGACTAGATCAGATATATTAGACAAATTAAACTAGAATAGACTTGACAGATTAGACTATACAAATTAGACAGACTAGACAGATAACACAGACTAGACAGACTACACAGACTAGATAAACTAACAGACTAGACGGACTACACAGACTAGACAGATTAGACTAGACAGACTAGACTACACAGGCTAGACCACACAGACTAGACTAGACAAACAAGACTAGATAGACAAGACTAGACAGACAAGACTAGACAGACAAGACTAGACAGACAAGACTAGACAGACAAGATTAGACAGACAAGACTAGACATACAAGACTAGACAGACAAGACTAGACAGACAAGACTAGACAGACAAGACTAGACAGACAAGACTAGACAGACAAGACTAGACAGACAAGACTATACAGTCAAGACTAGGCAGACAAGACTAGACAGACAAGACTAGACAGACAAGACTAGACAGACAAGACTAGACAAACAAGACTAGACAGACAAGACAAGACAGACAAGACTAGAAAGACAAGACAGACAAGACTAGACAGACAAGACTAGACAGACAAGACTAGACAGACAAGACTAGACAGACAAGACTAGACAGACAAGACTAGACAGACAAGACAAGACTAGACAGACAAGACTAGACAGACAAGACTAGACAGACAAGACTAGACAGACTAGACAGACAAGACTAGACAGACAAGACTAGACAGACAAGACTAGACAGACAAGACTAGACAGACAAGACTAGACAGACAAGACTAGACAGACAAGACTAGACAGACAAGACTAGACAGACAAGACTAGACAGACAAGACTAGACAGACAAGACTAGACAGACAAGACTAGACAGACAAGACTAGACAGACAAGACTAGACAGACAAGACTAGACAGACAAGACTAGACAGACAAGACTAGACAGACAAGACTAGACAGACAAGACTAGACAGACAAGACTAGACAGACAAGACTAGACAGACAAGACTAGACAGACAAGACTAGACAGACAAGACTAGACAGACAAGACTAGACAGACAAGACTAGACAGACAAGACTAGACAGACAAGACTAGACAGACAAGACTAGACAGACAAGACTAGACAGACAAGACTAGACAGACAAGACTAGACAGACAAGACTAGACAGACAAGACTAGACAGACAAGACTAGACAGACAAGACTAGACAGACAAGACTAGACAGACAAGACTAGACAGACAAGACTAGACAGACAAGACTAGACAGACAAGACTAGACAGACAAGACTAGACAGACAAGACTAGACAGACAAGACTAGACAGACAAGACTAGACAGACAAGACTAGACAGACAAGACTAGACAGACAAGACTAGACAGACAAGACTAGACAGACAAGACTAGACAGACAAGACTAGACAGACAAGACTAGACAGACAAGACTAGACAGACAAGACTAGACAGACAAGACTAGACAGACAAGACTAGACAGACAAGACTAGACAGACAAGACTAGACAGACAAGACTAGACAGACAAGACTAGACAGACAAGACTAGACAGACAAGACTAGACAGACAAGACTAGACAGACAAGACTAGACAGACAAGACTAGACAGACAAGATTAGACAGACAAGACTAGACAGACAAGACTAGACAGACAAGACTAGACAGACAAGACTAGACAGACAAGACTAGACAGACAAGACTAGACAGACAAGACTAGACAGACAAGACTAGACAGACAAGACTAGACAGACAAGACTAGACAGACAAGACTAGACAGACAAGACTAGACAGACAAGACTAGACAGACAAAACTAGACAGACAGGACTAGATTAGACTAAAATTGTTGTTGTTTGTTGATGTTGATTGTTGTTTGTTGTTGTTGCAGATGCATTCAGATCATGCGGAGATGCGCGAGCTCGCGTCCAGGATTTGCAAGGATTATCTTCACGGAGCCTGGAAGGACGTTACGCCTCAAAATATTGGATTCAAACACATCAGGTTAGTCTAGATTAGTTACAATAGACGGACAAAACCAAATGGACTAGACTAGAAGGCTAGACTAGAAAGATTAGATTAGAAAGACTAGACTAGATGGATTAGAATGGATGGATTAGACTGGACAAAACTAGACAAGGCTGGAGAAGACTAGACAAGACTAAAATGTAATTGTTAAATTGCAATAGTTTACTAATTCAAAAGTAGACAAAATGAGTACGAGTGTTTACTAGACTTCCCACGGATAAACTCGACACTTTTAATTTTACAATAGAATTAAGTAAAATTGGCGCAGCGAAATGACCGCACGTGCGGATATTATCAACAATTGGTCTAGTCTCGTTTGGTTGCTTTGTCATATTGAATCTCGCGGTGAAAACTAGACAAGTCTAGCATGAAGCGTTCAAAAGTTGCGGCGGAAAATGCATTTCCTTGAAATCGTTATTTATCAAGTGAATGGAAAATTTCAAAGTGTGTCTGAAAGTGTTTTCCCTGCTGGTTGCAAATATGCAAATTGCATTTTGATGGCAGCTTCCGTTCGCGAGAAATGATTTGATGAATTTGGTAAAATCGAGCTAAGTCGTCATATCGCTAGATATGACTTGATAAAAGCGGTTAAATCGAGCGATATTTCTCGAAATTTGGTCACTCGAGCAGAGAACTATTTAATATTTTTAAGGACATCTAAGTAGGGAAATGACCTCCAGAAAGCGATGCCGCGATCCGTTCTTAATTATCTGCAACCGTTCTCCTGATACGGAGTTGTGAAGTCGAAATTCTCGATCATTTGAATTCAGAATTTCGCAGTGAAAAATTAAATCTTTCCAAACAATTTACACATCATTTTGCTGGTCTTGTCGTCTAGTTTCAGTGTGCCGAAAATTGTTTCGTTAGAATTTGTAGTTTCTTAGAGGTTTGTAAAAAACTGGATGGCGAAAACAAAGAGACGGCTTATAACAGCTTAAAACTATATCTCGTGATTATTTGTAACTGTAGAGCGAAATAAATTAGAAAATCGTTTTCAGCACTTCCATTTCCTTCGAGTAACCAAAAAAAAGATTGCGAGAAAATTTTCCAAAAAATTCATCAAATTTTTTTTTTCATCATTTCGGTCGAAAAAAATTTGCTTTTTCGGTTTTTTGCAATTTACTCAAACACGGTAAACAGCAACGAAATCATTTTCGGCACACAGAAACTACTCCACCAGACGAACAAATCTATGTGTAAATTGTACCGAAAGATTCAATTTTTCATAGAGAAATTTCAAACTGAAATTTTACGATTGTCGATTTGATAAGTCGATATCTCAAAAACAGTTGCAGATAATCAAAAACGGATTGCGGTAACGCTTTCAGAAGGTCATTTTCCTATAAATACACTAAGATTGTCCGCGGCAAATTCACGACTTTCCTAGATCTCTACTCGAGCGCCGAAATTTCTTAAAAAGATCTTCAATTATTGCAGGCGATAGTGAACGGAAAGAGTTAGCAAAATATAATTTGCATATCTGTAATCAGCAGCTAAAATGCTTTCAGAAACGTTTTTAAATTTTGCCGTAACTCAAAAAATAGCGATTTTGACAAAATCGATTTTCTCGCATTTCGTCGTTTCCGCGGTCTAGACTCCCCGAGTCGATAGTATTTCTTAACCGGAAGCTTCCTAAGGAATATTATATATGTTTTCTGACTAATTTGGGAACGCTGAAACGATTGGTGAAGACTAGAAATCTCCGTGGTGAGCCGTTCAAAAGTTATGACAACGTGAAATGTGACGGAAATGCGAGATGGTGTAGAGCGAAAAAATATATAAAACTTGTTTATTTGTAACTTTCGAGCGAAATAAACTCGAAAACCGTTTTCAGCACTTCGATTTCCTTCGGGTAACCAAGAAAAATCGCGAAAAAAAAATTCCAATCAATTTTTCAACCAAATTTTTGTATCATTTCGTTCGAAAAATATGTGCTTTTTCGTTTTTTTCCGATTTTCTCGAGATCGGCAAAAAGCAGCGAAATAATTTTCGGCACACAGAAACTACACGACAAGACGAACAAGTCGATGTGTAAATTGTTTGGAATAATTCAATAATTCGTGGAGGAATTTCTAACTGAAATTTACCCGATTCTCGATTTGCTAAGCAAATGTCTCGGAAACGGTAGGAGATAATCAAAAACGGTTTGAGGCATCGTTTTCATTAGATCATTTTCCTGATAATACACTAAGACTATCCGCGGCATATTCACGACTTCCCGAGATCTCTACTCGAGCGTCGAAATTTCTTAAAAATTTCTTCAATTCTTGCAGGCGATAGTGAACGGAAAGAGCTAGCGAAATATAATTTGCATATTTGTCTAGCAGCTTGTATCAGCAGCAAAAATACTTTCAGACATGTTTTTAAATTTTGCTGTAACTAAAAAAATAACGATTTTGACAAAATCGATTTTCTCGCATTTCGTCGTTTCCGCGGTCTCGACGCCACGCGTCGATGGTATTGCTTAACTGAAAGCTTCCTAGGGAATATTATATATGTTTTCGCACTAATTTTGGGACGCTGAATCGATTGGTCAAGACTAGAAGTCTCTATGATGAGACGGTCAAAAGTTATGACAGCGTACAATTACTCAGAAATACAAGATAGTGTGCAGCGAAAAAATGTATAAAACTTGTTTATTTGTAACTTTAGAGTGAAATAAAATGGAAAACCGTTTTCAGCACTCCGATTTCCTTCGGGTAACCAAAAAAAAATCGCGACAAAAATTTTCAACAAAAAAATTTCATCGTTTCGTACGAAAAATATGTGCTTTTTCGGTTTTTTTCGATTTTCTCGAGATCGGCAAAAAGCAGCAAAATCATTTTCGGCACACTGAAACTACACGACAAGACGAACAAGTCGATGTGTAACTTGTCGGGAATGATTCAATAATTCGTCACGATATTTCAAACTGAAATTTACTCAATTCTCGATTTGCTAAGTAGATATCTCGGAAACGGTTGGAGATAATTAAAAACGGATTGCGGCATCATTTTCAGAAGATCATTTTCCTATTGATACACTAAGATTGTCCGCGGTAAATTTGTGACTTTCCGAGATCTCCACTAGAGCGCCGAGATTTCATAAAAATTTCTTCAACTCTTGCAGGCGAAAGTGAACGGAAAGAGCTAGCCAAATATATTTTGCATATCTGTAATGAGCAGCTAAAATGCTATCAGGAACGTTTTTAAATTTTGCTGTAACTAAAAAAATAACGATTTTGACAAAATCGATTTTCTCGCATTTCGTCGTTTCGACGGTCTCGACTCCCCGCGTTGATGGTATTTCTTAACAAAAAGCATCCTAGGGAATATAATATACGTTATCCGACTAATTTTGGGACGCTGAATCGATTGGTGAAGACTAGAAGTCTCGGTGGTGAGCCGTTCCAAAGTTATGATAGCGTGAAATCCGTCGGAAATACGAAATGGTGTTCAGCAAAAAAATATATAAAACTTGTTTATTTGTAACTTTAGAGCGAAATAAACTGGAAAACCGTTTTCAGCACTTCGATTTCCTTCGGGTAACCAAAAAAAAAATCACGAAAAAAAAATCCAACAAAATTTTCAACAAAAAATTTCCATCATTTCGAAAAATTTGTGCTTTTTCGGTTTTTTTCGAGCTTCTCGAGAACGGTTAAAAGCAGCGAAATCATTTTCGGCACACTGAAACTGCACGACAAGACGAACAAGTCAATGTGTAAATTCTTCGGAAAGATTCAATTTTTCATAGAGTAATTGAAGGGTACAGGCAAAGAACAGGGAATGTTACATTTTTTTGGTTTTTTTGTTTTGTACTGGTAACAAATCTATGTCTATGGTAATTGCATATCAAATGACTAGTTTTTACAAATACTCAACAAATGTCGCTATAAACACGTTTTTATATATGCCCAACGCGAAAAGAACAGGGAATGTCCATGACATACTGGTAAAGAAGGAGGATAGTCCAAATATTGTCAGGACTTTGCTTCCGTTAATTACATTGTTTGTTTGCGTTGCAAATTTAAAATTCGCAAAATTTAAAATTTCGTTTTCAAAACGTTGCTCCTTTCTTCTTATGAACTGTTGCAACGTGTATCTGTTGAAGGCTCAAATGTTTCGATAATTTGAATGAAAATAATCGAAAAAACATTATTCAATAATTTAATTCATTGGGTAGTGTCAGTGAGCTTAAAGCTCATTGAGGAAGAATACCTAATCACGGACTTATTTAACAACATATATGAATCGGGAGATATACCCGAGAAATGGCTAGTCTCTACGTTTATACCGATTCCTAAAAAAACCACAGCTAAACAATGCGAAGACTATAGAACTATCTGTCTCACAAGTCACTTCATGAAGGTCTTTCTTAAGATTATTTACGAACGAATATATCAAAAACTAGAAGAAGACATTAGCGAGACGCAATTTGGGTTTAGGAGTGGATTGGGGACTAGAGATGCCCTTTTTGGTCTGAGTGTTCTGATTCAGAGAGCAAGAGACGTGAATTGCGATGTTTTCACGTGTTTTATCGACTTCGAAATGGCATTCGATAGGGTTAACCATGATTTGCTAACAGAAACCATAAAGCAATCAGGAATAGATGACAGAGATGCACGAATAATCAACAATCTGTACAGACAACAAACAGCATGTGTTCGTGTGGAAAATATAATGTCAAAGGAATTTCCAGTAGAACAAGGTGTCAGACAGGGCTGCGTACTATCCACGCTACTGTTTAACCGATACGCAGAAAACCTTTTTAAGAATGCACTCGAAGAAGAACAGATTGGGATAAAGATAAACGGGGAAATAATTAATAACTTAAGGTATGCAGACGACTCTGTACTAATTGCCGACAGGACTACAGAGACTGATTGATAAAGTAGTAGAGGCATGCGAACCACTTAATATGCGATTGAATGTGGCAAAGACAAAAATTCTAATCGTCAGCAAAAATGCGTCTAATGCCCAATTCCTGGTAAATGGGGCCCAACTACAGAGAGTACCATCAATATCGTACTTGGGTGTAAACCTCAATGACCAATGGGATCATAGTCGTGAAGTAAAGATCAACATAGAGAAGGCACGTTCTACATTTAACCAAATGAAGAATGTTTTGTGTAACATGCGCTTGAACATCCATCTTCGAACACGCATACTTAGATGCTACGTCTTCTCTAAGCTTTTGTATGGAGTGGAGGCATGGACACTCTCCGAGGCAACTAGTAAGCGACTGGAGGCCTTCGAAGCATGGTGCTATCGTCGAATGCTTCGCGTTTCCTGGACCCACCATGTTAGCAACGAAACCATACTCCTACGCATGCAGAAGGACAGAGAACTGCTCACAACAGTCAAACACAGAAAACTGTCATACTTTGGCCATATCATGAGAAACAGCAACAGATATAGGCTACTTCAACTCATCATGCAGGGAAAAATCGAGGGGAAGAGGTCACAGGGAAGACGACGGATCTCCTGGTTGAAGAATCTGCGACAATGGACCGGAAGAACATCGGTTGACTTGTTCAGATCGGCTGTGGATCGAATCCGATGGGCCATATTGATCGCCAACGTCCACTGAGGATATGGCACAATAAGAAGAAGAAGAAGTGAGCAGAACTTATATTTGTCGGGGCTTATAAATGTTTGTAATGTCTAACGAAGAAGAACTAGAAAATTGGAAGGTGAGGTTAGTTTTAATACAGCTGCATACGGCTATAAAGTGCGTGTTAAAGATGAAGAAAAAAATATTAAAAATGTGCCCCTGTGTTTCATAGCATTAATTTCATTACATGGTATTACCAAGGGAAAGGTGGAATATCTGCAAAGAAGCTTGAAAACAACTGGTAAAGCTCCTGTAGATCAAAGAGGAAAACCACAAAAAAATTGCAGATCCAATTGCATTCCAGATAAAATCAACCAGAGATAATAAGTTTTAAATCATATTAATTCTTTCAAGTGTAGCAGTTTAAAATACAGTAGGAAAATTTACTTATCAGAAGGCTTGACAATAAAGAAAATGTACAAGATGTTTTTAGAAGACAATGAAAATAAAAAACAAATTTCGTACGAGTCATACAGCCATATCTTTAACACACAGTTTAACATAGCTCTTGGCTATTCGAGAATGGATACATACAGCTCCTGTGATACTTATTTAGCCAAGGCTAAGGTACGAGGAAGAAAAGAAACTTGATGAATTAAAATATTGAATAAACTTCGTTTAACAAAAGCTCATGTTTTTATGAAAGGAAAGTGAGAAAAGCTATCGACTTCCAAAAAATATTTCTCTTTCCAAATGTAGTTAGATGACTAAATTTGACATTCCTTGTTTTTGTTTGTGACGCCAAGGACATTCCATGTTTTGTACTTTTTGTAAGATGGTTGTCAATAACTGAAAGCTCTAATTTTAACATAAATATATGCTTAATAATAAGTCATTGTTATTTCTAAGTAAAAGTTACTAACTAAAGTAAACTTTAAATTGCTTTTTTCTCAGAATCTATTCATTGGGACATTCCCTGTTCTTTGCCTGTACCCTTCAATTTCAAACTGAAATTTACCCGATTCATGATTTGCTACGAAGATATTTTGGAAACGGATGCAGATAATCAAAAGCGGATTGCGGCATCGTTTTCAGAAGGTCATTTTCCTGCTAATACACTAAGATTATCCGCGGGGAATTTACGACTTTCTGAGATCTCTACTCGAGCGCCGAAATTTCTTAAAAATTTCTTGCAGGCGATAGTGAACGGAAAGAGCTAGCGAAATATAATTAGCAGATATGTAATCTGCAGCAAAAATGCTTTCAGAAACGTTTTTAAATTTTGCTGCAACTCAAAAAATAACGATTTTGACAAAATTGATTTTCTTGCATTTCGTCGTTTCCGCAGGCTCGGCGCTTCGTGTCGATGGTATTTCTTAACTGAAAGCTTCTTAGGGAATCTTATGTACGTTATCCGACTAATTTTGAGACGCTGAATCGATTGGTGAAGACTAGAAGTCTCTGTGGTAAGCCGTTCAAAAGTTATGACAGCGTGAAATCAGTCGTAAATGCGAGATTGTGTACAACGAAATATATATATATACATAAAACTTGTTTATTTCTAACTTTAGAGCGAAATAAATTGGGAAACTGTTTTCAGCACTTCGATTTCCTTCGGGTAACCAAAAAAAAATCACAAAAAAAATTTCCAAAAAATTTTTCAACAAAAATTTTCCATCATTTCGTTCGAAAAATTTGTGCATTTTCGGTTTTTTTCGATTTTCTCGAGAACGGTAAAAAGCAGCGAAATCATTTTCGGCACACTGAAACTACACGACAAGACGATCAAGTCAATGTATAAATTGTCCGTAAAGATTCAATAATTCGTCACGAAATTTTAAACTGAAATTTACACGATTCTCGATTTGCTAAGTAGATATCTCGGAAAGGGTTAGAGGTAATTAAAAACGGATTGCGGCATCGTTTTCAGAAGGTCATTTTCCTGTAAATACACTAAGATTATCCGCGGCAAATTTACGACTTTCCGAGATCTCTAGTCGAGCGCCGAAATTTGTTAAAAATTTCTTCAATTTTTGCAGGCGATAGTGCACGGAAAGAGCTAGCGAAATATTATTTGCATATTTGTTATCAGCAGCAAAAATGATTTCAGAAACGTTTTTATATTTTGCTGTAACTCAAAAAATAACGATTTTGACACAATCGATTTTCTCGCATTTCGTCGTTTCCGCGGTCTAGACTCCCCGAGTCGATTATATTTCTTAACAGAAAGCTTCCTAGGAAATATTATATACGTTATCCGACTAATTTTGAGACGCTGAATCGATTGGTGAAGACTATAAGTCTCTGTGGTAAGCCGTTCAAAAGTTATTACAGCGTGAAATCAGTCGGAAATGCGAAATGGTGTACAGCGAAAAATATATATAAAACTTGTTTATTTGTAACTTTAGAGCAAAATAAACTGGAAAAGCGTTTTCAGTACTTAGATTTCCTTCGGGTAACGAAGAAACAATCACCAAAAAAATTTCCAAAAAATTTTTCAACAAAAATTTTCCATCATTTCGTTCGAAAAATATGTGCTTTTTCGGTTTTTTTCGATTTTCTCGAGAACGGTAAAACGCAGCGAAATCATTTTCGGCGCACAAAAACTACACGACAAGACGAATAAGTCGATGTGTAAATTGTCCGAAAAAATTTAATAATTGGTCGCGAAATTTCAAACTGAAATTTACCCGATTCTCGATTTGCTAAGTAGATGTCTTGGAAACGGATGCAGATAATCAAAAGCGGATTGCGGCATCGTTTTCAGAAGGTCATTTTCCTGTTAATACACTAAGATTGTCCTCTGGAAATTCACGACTTTCGGAGATCTCTACCCGAGCGCCGAAATTTCTTAAAAATTTCTTCAATTCTTGCAGGTGAAAGTGAACGAAAAGAGCTAGCGAAATATAATTTTCATATTTGTAATCAGCAGCAAAAATGCTTTGAGAAACGTTTTTAAATCTTGCTGTAACTCAAAAAATAACGATTTTGACAAAATCGATTTTCTCGCATTTCGTCGTTTTCGCGGTCTCTACGCTCTGTGTCGATGGTATTTCTTAACTGAAAGCTTCCTAGGGAATATTATATACGCCTTGCGACTAATTTCGGGACGCTAAATCGATTGGTGAAGACTAGAAGTCTCTGTGGTGAGCCGTTCAAAAGTTATGACCGCCAGAAATCAGTCGGAAATGCGTGATGGTGAGGGGAGACAGGTGCTAGTTGTCACAAAAATTACAATAACCTTTATAATAGTCAAAATAAAACGGATTTATTTATTTAAAGTTTTTAATCGTAATGTTTGGTTCATCAGTCTTTATAATTCGACATAATACGAAGAAATCAACTAGCGATTACATATAAAATTTAGCGAATTCGAACTTAAGTCTAGTGTGACAACTAACTCCATATTAGGGGTAAGTTGTCACAGCAAGAGGTCCATGTTGTCACACTGTATTGCTACTGCCACTCTCGTCCTATGAAGCACAGTTTGGGCAGCAATAGAACAAAACTTTCTAGCCCCCACATTTTATATGAACCCAGAGTTTACATTTAGTACATTGTACCCACTCTTCGTTTGGTTTGCTGGCAGACCATGGTTCCAAACAAATCAAACAAAGTATGTCTTCAGATTCATCCTCTTCGCTGCTGCTGATCGGTTGCTTTTTCTTTTTCCCTTGACCTTTTTTCTTTTGAGGTATCTTCGGCTTTATTTTTCTCATTTTCTGTTGTTCTGCCAATTCATTTCTTATTGGAGTATCAGTCAAGATGGCACTCTTCCTTTTTCTTTTGTTCAACACAGATTTTTTAGGGGAGCTTTTGAAAATGGCCTTATGTCTTGAGGTGATAACAAAGGGACGGCAGTCACACTAGATGCATGAGGTTTCATATTGGAAACTGGAGAATTCCTTCCAATAGCTAGAGTTCCAAGGGAACGAGTCTGCGTGCTAGTTCCAGGAGTTGGAGATGGCGTTTTTTGGACTGGTTCTGCCAATTCTTGGGTTAGGCGTTCTGACGTTAGGGCGCCAATCTGTTTCATACCTCTTCTAGCAATAATTCATTGGGGCTTCTGAACAGTGGTAATACCTGTTTCATCTATGTTCCAGATATCACTTCCTTCAAAATTGTATTTTTCCAATACATTAGACAGATTATCAAAGAACAGATTGACGCTGAGAGTTAAAACTAGTTGCTCGAGCGTGACTGGTAGCCTCTGGCTTCCGGAGGCAAGTTCTTGATGGCGACGTAGGTATCCTTTAAGCCATTCTTCACCCGCCATAGAATCTCTAGTCCACGTTTCAGGAAATTTACGTTTCAAAGCAACAGCATACTGAAATGCCAATTTACGGATTTCCACTGGAGCCAACCCAAAATATATATCTGCAGCCCTCAGTATATACTCTGATAACATATTCTCTTTAGCATCAGTGAACACCTGTCTAATTTTTACATAGCCCACAGAAATCACCTCAGTAGAGTCACCTTTATTATTTATTTTTTTGTTATAGCGAGAGAGTGTGCGATAGTTAATAGTATAATCTTTGGCAATACTTCGAATAGAATTTCCAGGACCTACTGCCTTCACAGCTTGCATCATGACATCAGCAGACGTTTGGTCTTTCTTTTGCGGTTTCTAGGCATATTCGATAGGTATCTAAACAAAAGAACGGGTAATATTGGTTTTACGGGTCTGTCTTTAAAATATGTTTGTGTACTTTTTACCTGTTGTAACTGTTGTTAATTGTTATTGGCACTCTTTTATTAAGCTCCGCAAGCAAAAATTAAGCCTCTACGTTGTTTTTGTTGAAAATTTTTTTGACATTTTTAAGATTGCAGACGGTATATGTGAACGCAATTATTTGGATGTTGCCACGTTTATTCGTGCCCGTTTATATCAAAGAGGATCCGATCCTCTTTGCTTTTATAAGAAAAACTAACTATGGCAGCATATATATTATTTTAAGCGTCGTATTGAATTTGCATTCATATTTCAACCAGATTGGGGCTAGTTGTCACAGTGACAACTAGCCCCCGACCAACTGAGACAACATGTACCTAACCCACCATTAATAATAAACAAAACAAAATAACCACAACTAATTGCAATATAAACATAACACCATTTGTAGGATAAAAAGGACCAAAATATTGGCCAAAATTAATCCATGTAGAACAAATAATCAATTAGTATAAAATTTTACTCACTATTCAATATTTCGTATTTTTGTGTATTCACTGCGATCTGAGCGGCCGGCAGCCATGACACTTTCTGAGGTTGGTAGCACTGGGATGCGTTTGGATATTACAACTTACGTGTATCTAAAATATGTGCCGTTCCAAAAATATAGACGTTGTGACAACTAGTACTTGTGACAACGAGGACACCTTTTCCTTACACCGAAAAAATATATAAAACTTGTTTATTTGTAACTTTCGAGCGAAATAAACTGGAAAAGCGTTTTCAGCACTTCGATATCTTTCGGGTAACCAAGAAAAAGTCGCGAAAGAAAAATCCAAAAAAATTTTCAACAAAATTTTTCCATCATTTCGTTCGAAAAATATGTGCTTTCTCGTTTTTTTTCGATTTTCTCGAGAACGGTAAAAAGCAGCGAAATCATTTTCGGCACACTAAAACTACACGACCAGACCAACAAGTCGATGTGTAATTTGTCCGGAATGATTCAATAATTCGTCGAGGAATTTCAAGCTGAAATTTACCCGATTCTCGATTTGCTAAGTAGATATCTCGGAAACGGTTACAGGTAATTTAAAACGGATTGCGGCATCGTTTTCAGAAGGTCATTTTCCTATGGATGCACAAAGATTGTCCGCCGGAAATTCACGACTTTCCGAGATCTCCACTAGAGCGCCGAAATTTCAGAAAAATTTCTTCAATTTTTGCTGGCGAAAGTGAACCGAAAGAGCTAGCGAAATATAATTTGCATATCTGTAATCAGCAGCAAAAATACTTTCAGAAACGTTTTTAAATTTTGCTGTTACTCAAAAAATAACGATTTTGACAAAATCGATTTTCTCGCATTTCGTCGTTTCTAGGGTCTAGACTCCCAGTGTCGATGATATTTCTAAACTGAAACCCTTCTGGGGAATATTATATACGGTTTCCGACTAATTTTGGGACGCTGAATCGATTGGTGAAGACTAGAAATCGCTGTGATGATCCGTTCTAAAGATATGATAGCGTAAAATCAGTCGAAAATGAGAGATGGTGTACAGCGAAAAAATTAAAAAACTTGTTTATTTGTAACTTTAGAGCTAAATAATCTAGAAAGCCGTTATCAGCACTTCGATTTCTTTCGGGTAACCAACA
Organism: Phosphuga atrata; assembly: GCA_944588485.1. NCBI lineage: Eukaryota > Metazoa > Arthropoda > Insecta > Coleoptera > Silphidae > Phosphuga > Phosphuga atrata. Next base: position 4,313,890 of record OX155904.1, read on the forward strand.
AAAAATCAAGAATAAATTAGAGGACTAGACTGTAGTAGACTGGACTAGACTGGTTTAGGCTAGACTGGACTAGGGTACACAAAACTAGACTGGACTAGACTGGACTAGGGTATATTGAACTAGACTGGACTAGACTGGACTAGGGTACATTGGACTAGACTGGACTAGGGTACATTGGACTAGACTGGACTAGGGTACATTGGACTAGACTGGACTAGGGTACATTGGACTAGACTGGACTAGGGTACATTGGACTAGACTGGACTAGACTGGACTAGGGTACATTGGACTGGACTGGACTAGACTGGACTAGACTGGAGTAGGGTACATTGGACTAAACTGGACTAGAGTACATTGGACTAGACTGGACTAGGCTACATTGGACTAGACTGGACTAGGGTACATTGGACTGGACTGGACTAGGGTACATTGGACTAGATTGGACTAGGGTACATTGGACTAGACTGGACTAGGGTACATTGGACTAGACTGGACTAGGGTACATTGGACTAGGCTGGACTAGACTGGACTAGGGTACATTCGACTAGACTGGACTAGGCTACATTGGACTAGACTGGACTAGGGTACATTGGACTAGACTGGACTAGGCTACATTGGACTAGACTGGACTAGGGTACATTGGACTAGACTGGACTAGGGTACATTGGACTAGATTGGACTAGGGTAGATTGGACTAGACTGGACTAGGGTACATTGGACTAGACTGGACTAGGGTACATTGGACTAGACTGGACTAGGGTACATTGGACTAGACTGAACTAGGGTACATTGGACTAGACTGGACTAGGGTACATTGGACTAGACTGGACTAGACTGGACTAGGGTACATTGGACTGGACTGGACTAGACTGGACTAGACTGGAGTAGGGTACATTGGACTAAACTGGACTAGAGTACATTGGACTAGACTGGACTAGGGTACATTGGACTAGACTGGACTAGGGTACATTGTACTAGACTGGACTAGGCTACATTGGACTAGACTGGACTAGACTACATTGGACTAGACTGGACTAGGGTACATTGGACTAGACTGGACTAGGGTACATTGGACTAGACTGGACTAGGGTACATTGGACTAGACTGGACTAGGCTACATTGGACTAGACTGGTCTAGACTACATTGGACTAGACTGGACTAGGGTACATTGGACTAGACTGGACTAGGGTACATTGGACTAGACTGGACTAGGGTACATTGGACTAGACTGGACTAGGGTACATTGTACTAGACTGGACTAGGCTACATTGGACTAGACTGGACTAGACTACATTGGACTAGACTGGACTAGACTACATTGGACTAGACTGGACTAGGGTACATTGGACTAGACTGGACTAGGGTACATTGGACTAGACTGGACTAGGGTACAGTGGACTAGACTGGACTAGGGTACATTGGACTAGACTGGACTAGGCTACATTGGACTAGACTGGTCTAGACTACATTGGACTAGACTGCACTAGGGTACATTGGACTAGACTGGACTAGGGTACATTGGACTAGACTGGACTAGGGTACATTGGACTAGACTGGACTAGGGTACATTGTACTAGACTGGACTAGGCTACATTGGACTAGACTGGACTAGACTACATTAGACTAGACTACATTGGACTAGACTGGACTAGGGTACATTGGACTAGACTGGACTAGGGTACATTGGACTAGACTGGACTAGGGTACATTGTACTAGACTGGACTAGGCTACATTGGACTAGACTGGACTAGACTACATTGGACTAGACTGGACTAGACTACATTGGACTAGACCGGACTAGGGTACATTGGACTAGACTGGACTAGGGTACATTGGACTAGACTGGACTAGGGTACATTGGACTAGACTGGACTAGGGTACATTGGACTAGACTGGACTAGGCTACATTGGACTAGACTGGTCTAGACTACATTGGACTAGACTGGACTAGGGTACATTGGACTAGACTGGACTAGGGTACATTGGACTAGACTGGACTAGGGTACATTGGACTAGACTGGACTAGGGTACATTGTACTAGACTGGACTAGGCTACATTGGACTAGACTGGACTAGACTACATTGGACTTACCTGGACTAGACTACATTGGACTAGACTGGACTAGGGTACATTGGACTAGTCTGGACTAGGGTACATTGGACTAGACTGGACTAGGGTACATTGGACTAGACTGGACTAGGGTACATTGGACTAGACTGGACTAGGGTACATTGGACTAGACTGGACTAGGGTACATTGTACTAGACTGGACTAAGGTACATTGGACTAGACTGTACTAGGGTACATTGGACTACACTGGACTAGGGTACATTGGACTAGACTGGACTTGGGTGCATTGGACTAGACTGGACTAGGGTACATTGGACTAGACTGGACTAGGGTACATTGGACTCGACTGGACTAGGGTACATTGGACTAGACTGTACTAGGGTACATTGGACTAGACTGGACTAGGGTACATTGGACTAGACTGGACTAGGGTACATTGGACTAGACTGGACTAGGGTACATTGGACTAGACTGGACTAGGGTACATTGGACTAGACTGGACTAGGGTACATTGTACTAGACTGGACTAGGGTACATTGGACTACACTGGACTAGGGTACATTGGACTAGACTGGACTTGGGTGCATTGGACTAGACTGGACTAGGGTACATTGGACTAGACTGGACTAGGGTACATTGGACTAGACTGGACTAGGGTACATTGGACTAGACTGTACTAGGGTACATTGGACTAGACTGGACTAGGGTACATTGGACTAGACTGGACTAGGGTACATTGGACTAGACTGGACTAGGGTACATTGGACTAGACTGGACTAGGGTACATTGGACTAGACTGGACTAGGGTACATTGTACTAGACTGGACTAGGGTACATTGGACTACACTGGACTAGGGTACATTGGACTAGACTGGACTTGGGTGCATTGGACTAGACTGGACTAGGGTACATTGGACTAGACTGGACTAGGGTACATTGGACTAGACTGGACTAGGGTACATTGGACTAGACTGTACTAGGGTACATTGGACTAGACTGGACTAGGGTACATTGGACTAGACTGGACTAGGGTACATTGGACTAGACTGGACTAGGGTACATTGGACTAGACTGGACTAGGGTACATTGGACTAGACTGGACTAGGGTACATTGTACTAGACTGGACTAGGGTACATTGGACTAGACTGGACTAGGGTACATTGGACTAGACTGTACTAGGGTACATTGGACTACACTGGACTAGGGTACATTGGACTAGACTGGACTTGGGTGCATTGGACTAGACTGGACTAGAGTACATTGGACTAGACTGGACTAGGGTACATTGGACTAGACTGGTCTAGGGTACATTGGACTAGACTGGACTAGATAAGGCTTGACAAGACTAGACAAGAAACAAACAATACAAACTGCAATAGACCAGACAAGTTCAGAGATTTAAAGACTAGTTAGGATTAAGGAAGATTATTTACGAATAATCCGGAATTAGAGCAAGTAGTTTTACTTTTTGTCTTGAAATTTGGAAGCTTTCCAAACAAATAATTTAAAAATAGACCCAATGTTATTGCGAGACTTTCCATTGAGTTTATCCGTGGGCAGTCTAGTAAACACTAGTACACATTTCGTCTACTTTTGAATTAGTGAACTATTGCAAATTAACAATTACATTTTAGTTTTGTCTTGTCTTCTCCAGCCTTATCTAGTTTTGTCCAGTCTTGTCTAATCGTATTTAGTCTTATCTAGTCTAGTCTTGTGTAGTGTAGTCTAGTCTTGTTTAGTCTATTTTCTCTAGTCTAGTCTTGTCTAGTCTAGTCTTGTCTAGTCTTGTCTAGTCAGGTCTAGTCTTGTCTAGTCTTGTCTAGCTTTGTCTAGTCTAATCCAGTATTGTCCAGTCTAGTCTAGTCTTGTTCAATATTGTTTAGTCTATTCTTGTTTGATTGATTCTTAATATCTAATTGTTTTTTAGTGGTGGATTGTCGAATCTGTTGTACCAGATCTCGCTGCCGGAGGAGCTGGTGAACCCGGAGAAGTATCAGGGCGAGCCGAAGGAGGTGCTGGTGCGCGTGTACGGACAGACGCACGGCGGCGAGAAGGGCCTGGAGTCGCTGATCACGGAGAGCGTGATCTTCACGCTGCTGTCGGAGCGCGGGCTGGGGCCCAAGCTGCACGGGATCTTCCCGGGCGGCCGCATCGAGCAGTACATCAACGCGCGGCCGCTGCTGACCCGCGAGCTCGCCGTCGACAAGTACTCGCGCCAGATCGCCGAGAAGATGGCGTTGATACACAGCATGGAGGTAAGACGGTTCGGATTTAAGCAAAACGTTTTCTGAATTTCTGATTTTTCCAACAAAAAAGATTTTTTTTTCTTTCTCTTATTTGTTTATCTAGCACTTGGTGAGAATTAGTTTTTAATAATTTTTCTTTTTCTTTTCGGACATCAAGGCATAATTGCTCTTAATTATTTCATTTATTTGTTGCCTACACGTGCATTCACTTACAGACAAGACTATACAGACAAGACTAGACAGACAAGACAGACAGACAGACAGACAATACTAGACAGACAAGACTAGACAGACAAGACTAGACAGACAAGACTAGACAGACAAGACAGACAGACAAGACTAGACAGACAAGACTAGACAGACAAGACTAGACAGACAAGACTAGGCAGACAAGACTAGACAGATAAGACTAGACAGACAAGACTAGACAGACAAGACTAGACAGACAAGACTAGACAGACAAGACTAGACAGACAAGACTAGACAGACAAGACTAGACAGACAAGACTAGAGAGACAAGACTAGACAGACAAGACTAGACAGACAAGACTAGACAGACAAGACTAGACAGACAAGACTAGACAGACAAGACTAGAGAGACAAGACTAGACAGACAAGACTAGACAGACAAGACTAGACAGACAAGACTAGACAGACAAGACTAGACAGACAAGACTAGACAGACAAGACTAGACAGACAAGACTAGACAGACAAGACTAGACAGACAAGACTAGACAGACAAGACTAGACAGACAAGACTAGACAGACAAGACTAGACAGACAAGACTAGACAGACAAGACTAGACAGACAAGACTAGACAGACAAGACTAGACAGACAAGACTAGACAGACAAGACTAGACAGACAAGACTAGACAGACAAGACTAGACAGACAAGACTAGACAGACAAGACTAGACAGACAAGACTAGACAGACAAGACTAGACAGACAAGACTAGACAGACAAGACTAGACAGACAAGACTAGACAGACAAGACTAGACAGACAAGACTAGACAGACAAGACTAGACAGACAAGACTAGACAGACAAGACTAGACAGACAAGACTAGACAGACAAGACTAGACAGACAAGACTAGACAGACAAGACTAGACAGACAAGACTAGACAGACAAGACTAGACAGACAAGACTAGACAGACAAGACTAGACAGACAAGACTAGACAGACAAGACTAGACAGACAAGACTAGACAGACAAGACTAGACAGACAAGACTAGACAGACAAGACTAGACAGACAAGACTAGACAGACAAGACTAGACAGACAAGACTAGACAGACAAGACTAGACAGACAAGACTAGACAGACAAGACTAGACAGACAAGACTAGACAGACAAGACTAGACAGACAAGACTAGACAGACAAGACTAGACAGACAAGACTAGACAGACAAGACTAGACAGACAAGACTAGACAGACAAGACTAGACAGACAAGACTAGACAGACAAGACTAGACAGACAAGACTAGACAGACAAGACTAGACAGACAAGACTAGACAGACAAGACTAGACAGACAAGACTAGACAGACAAGACTAGACAGACAAGACTAGACAGACAAGACTAGACAGACAAGACTAGACAGACAAGACTAGACAGACAAGACTAGACAGACAAGACTAGACAGACAAGGCTAGACAGAGCAAACTAGGCAGACAAGATTATATAGACAAACTAGACAGACCAGAGAGCCCAGACAGACTAGACAGAAAAGACTGACTATTCAGACAAGACAGACTAGACATATTAGACTAGATAGACTATACAAACTAGAGTAGACAGATTCTTGTTATTTTTAAGGCTATTGTCATTTAGATTATCTAGAGAACTTGTAATCTAGATTATGTCTTGATGTCCATTTAAGATTTTTCTCTCTGTTTACCTACCCAGAATGTGCTAAATCCATATAGACTAGCCAAAGCGGACCAGGGCAATGTTAGCCTCCGTTACAGATACAAGGCTATCGATCATAAATACCATCCTGAGAACAAACTTGTCCGATTAGTCGAGATCATTAGACTACTATTAAGATTAAGTCCAAATCTGTATGATCTGTATGAGGTGGAATGGTTTAGCTTTTTTTTTTTTGTTTTTTTTGTTTTTTTTTTTTGTTAAACCAATGTGGCTCTAAGCTCCAAAAACACACTCAATAGATAATAACTATAATGCGACTGGTTTCGTTATCTCTGAGGATTTCTAATCGTTTTAATCGCTCGGATATTTTGTATAGATAACGTCTACAAAACGCTTGAGATATCTCGGCTAACTGCCACAAGGTCACCGTAGCAAAAAAAATGCCATAAAATATTTCGAAACAACTTCTACTAAACAACTACTTCCCTGGCTAATACCACGCAGGATATTGAACAACAGGCATTTGCATGTTATTACTAGTCCCAGTACATTTGCGTCACTAAACGAATACTAGATAAATAGCTTTGTTCTTAAGATCATTTCTTTATGTCGAAAGTCGTAAATGTCGAAATCTTGATCGGGAAGTGAGTTCGTTTTGCTGCTTTCTGCTCTTGTGCAAAATTTCAAATTTGGAAAGAACAAAAAATTCATAACAATTTTCCATAAATTTAGATCCTTGACTACAATCGTACTTGACTTAAATATCTTTGAGCACCCTCTTGTTTATTCATCACTAGAAGATACTCAAGATTACGAGAGTTCAAAGCTCACAATTCAATTCTCTAAATCTTTCCGACAAAAACAAACCCATTTTTGAACCAAACTGTGGAAAAATTTCCTATTTCTCTCACAGTAAATTACGCACAGTTTAGTTTTTTCTCTGAACGGGTCAAGATTTATCAGTGAATAAACCGTTTGTGGGTTAAGTAAACAGTGGAAATGTTTTCATATTCGTTTTATCTAAACTTTGGCTTTGTTGGCCTCACACATTTTACATCAAAACATGAACCTTGCAGAAGATAGGAGAAGAAACATTTCGTTTGCCCACCGCTGGTGTAATTGATTTAGCTTAAATGTCTGTTCAGCTAAATAAATTTACACCAGCAACCGAAATTTTGATATTTTTTAAATTCGCTTAAACACATTTATTTCATGCAATAACTGACTAATTTTCGCGAAATTTGCAACAAAATGTTCTTGAAATTTCGCTGAATAGATTGCTATATTGCATGCAGTTAGTCACATTATGTGGGAGCTACTACGCATCGATGAAGTTAGTACTGGTTAATACAAGCCAAATTTTCGACCTTTTTGCAGAATTTCGCGTTTAATCCCATAAATATTAAGCGGATTTTCGCTAAATTTGCAACAAAATATTCTTGAAACTTTACTGAAGAAATTGATATATCGCATTTAGGTGGTCGAACTATGTGGGAGTTAGTACGCATCGATGACGTTTTTTCGGATTTTCGCGAAATTTGCAAGAAAATGTTCTTCAAACTTTGCTGAAATGAGCAGTGTATCACAAATAGATAGTTGTAACATGTGCGAGTTAGTGCGAATTGATGAAGTTAGTACAAGCTAATAAAAGCCAAATTTTCGACCTTTTTGCAGATTTTCGCGTTTAATTCCGGAAATATTCGGCGAATTTTCGCGAAATTTGCAACAAAATATTTTTGAAACTTCTCTGAAGAGATTGATATATAGCGTGTAAGTAGTCGCACTATGTGGGAGTTAGTACGCATCGATCACGTTTTTTCGGATTTTCGCTTGTAATTAATTAAATATTAGTTGGATTCTCGCGAAATTTGCAACAAAATGTTCTTCAAACTTTTCTGAAATAAGCAATGTATCGCAAATAGATAGCTGTGCCATGTGTGAGTTAGTGCGAATAGATGAATTTAGTACTAGCTAATACAAGCCAAATTTTCGACGTTTTTGCAGATTTTCGCGTTTAATTCCGGAAATATTCGGCGGATTTTCACGAAATTTGCAACAAAATATTCTTGAAACTTCACTGAACAGTTTGATATATAGCATATAGGTAGTCACATTAAGTGGGAGTTAGTAAGCTTCGATGAAATTTTTTCGGATTTTCGCGTGTAATTAATTAAATATTAGTGGGATTTTCGCGAAATTTCCAACAAAATGTTCTTCAAACTTCCCTAAAATGAGCAATGTATCACAAATAGATAGTTGTGCATGCGTGAGTTAGTGCGAATAGATGAAATTAGTACTACCTGATAAAAGCCAAATTTTCGACCTTTTTGCAGATTTTCGCGTTTAATTCCTGATATATTCTGTGGATTTTTGCGAAATTTGCAACAAAATATTCTTGACACTTCACTGAAGAGATTGATATATCGCATTTAGGTGACCGCACTATGTGGGAGTTAGTACGCATCGATGGCATTTTTTCGGTTTTCCGCTAGTAATTAATTAAATATTAGTCGTATTTTCGCAAAATTCGCAACAAAATGTTCTTAAAACTTTTCTGAAATGAGCAATGTATCACAAATAGATAGTTGTGCCTTGTGTGAGTTATTGCGAATAAATGAAGTTAGTACTAGCTAATAAAAGCCAAATTTTCGACCCTTTTGCAGTTTTTCTCGTTTAATTCCAGAAATATTCGGCCGACTTTCACGAGATTTGCAACGAAATATTCTTGAAACTTCGCTGAAGAGACTGATATATCGCATGCAGGTAGTCGCGCCATGTGGGAGTTAGCACGCATCGATTACGTTTTTTCGGATTTTCGCGTGTAATTAATTAAATATTAATCGGATTTTCGCGAAATTTGCAACAAAATGTTCTTCAAAATTTTCTGAAATGAGCAATGTATCACAAATAGATAGTTATGCCATGTGTGAGTTAGTGCGAATAGATGAAGTTAGTACTAACTACTAAAAGCCAAATTTTCCACCTTTTAGCAGATTTTCGCGTTTAATTCCTGAAATATTTAGCGAATTTTCACAAAATTTGCAACAAAATATTCTTGAGACTTCACTGAAGAGATTGATATATCGTGTGTAGGTAGTCGCTCTATATGGGAGTTAGTACGCATCGATTACATTTTTTCGGATTTTCGCGTGTAATTAATTAAATATTAGTCGGATAATCGCGAAATTTGCAAAAAATGTTCTTCAAATTTCTCTGAAATGAACAATATATCACAAATTGATAATTGCATCATGTGTGAGTTAGTGCGAATAGATGAAGTTAGTACTAGCTAATAAAAGGCAAATTTTTGGCCTTTTTGCAGATTTTCGCGTTTAATTCCGGTAATATTCGGCGGATTTTCCCGAAATTTGCAACAGAATATTCCTGAAACTTCACTGAAGAAACTGATATATCGCTTGTAGGTAGGCACAATATGTGGGAGTTAGTACTCACCGATTACGTTTTTTCGAGTTTTCGCTTGTAATTAATTAAATATTAGTCGGATTTTCGCGAAATTTGTAACAAAATGTTCTTCAAACTCTTCTGAAATGAACAATATATCAAAAATAGATAATTGTACCATGTGAGAGTTAGCGCGAATAGATGAAGTTAGCACTAACTAATAAAAGCCAAATTTTCGAACTTTTTGCAGATTTTCTCGTTTAATTCCGGAAATATTCGGCGAATTTTCGCGAAATTTGCAGCAAAATATTCTTGAAACTTCACTGAAGAGATTGATATATCGTATGCAGGTAGGGGAGTTAGTACGCATCGATGACGTTTTTACGGATTTTTGCGTGTAATTAAATAAATATTAGTCGGATTTTCGCGAAGTTTGCAGCAAAATGTTCTTCAAACCTTTCCGAAATGAAAAATATATCACAGATAGATAGTTGTACCATGTGCGAGTTAGTGCGAATGAATAAAGTTAGTACTAGCTAATAAAAGCCAAATTCTCGACCTGTTTGCAGTTTTTCGCGTTTAATTCCGGAAATATTCGGCGGATTTTTGCGATATTTCCAGCAAAATATTCTCGAAACTGCACTAAAGAGATTGATATATCGCGTGTTGGTAGTCGCACTATGTGGGAGTTAGTACGCATCGATGACGTTTTTTCGGATTTTTGCGTGTAATTAATTAAATATTAGTCGGATTTTCGCGAAATTTGCAACAAAATGTTCTTAAAACTTTTTTGAAGTGAACAATGTATCATAAGTCGATAGTTGTACCATGTGTGAGTTAGTGCGAATAGATGAAGTTAGTACTAGCTAATAAAAGCCAAATTTTCGACCTTTTTTAAGATTTTCGCGTTTAATTCCGAATATATACTGCGAATTTTCACGAAATTTGCAACAAAATATTCTTGAATCTTCACTGAAGAAATTGATATATCGCGTGTAGGTAGTCGCACCATGTGGGAATTAGTACGCAAAGATGACGTTTTTTCGGATTTTCGCGTGTAATTAATTAAATATTAGTCGTATTTTCGCGAAATTTGCAACAAAATGTTCTTAAAACTTTTCTGATACGAGCAATGTATCACAAATAGATAGTTGCGCCTTGTGTGAGTTAGTGCGAATAAATGAAGTTAGTACTAGCTAATCAAAGCCAAATTTTCGACCTTTTTGCAGTTTTTCGCGTTCTTAAGTTATTCCGGAAATATTCGGCCGACATTCGGCCGAGATTGATGTAACGTATGCAGGTAGCCGCACTATGTGGGAGTTGGTACGCATCGATGACGTTTTTCGGATTTTCGGGTGTAATTAATTAAATATTAGTCTGATTTTCCCGAAATTTGCAACAAAATATTCTTCAAACTCTTCTGAAATGAACGATGTATCGTAAATAGATAGTTGTAGCTTGCGTGAGTTAGTGCAAAGAGATGAAGTTAGTACTAGCTAATAAAATGCAAATTTTCGACCTTTTTGCAGATTTTTGCGTTTAATTCCGGAAATATTCGGCGGATTTTCACGAAATTTACAACAAAATATTCCTGAAACTTCACTGAAGAGATTGATATATCGCGTGTAGGTAGTCGCACTATGTGGAAGTTAGTACGCATCGATGACGTTTTTTCGGATTTCCGCGTGTAATTAATTAAATATTTGTCGGATTTTCGCGAAATTTATAACAAAATGTTCTTCAAACTCTTCTGAAATGAATAATGTATCACAAATAGATTGTTGTAGCTTGCGTGAGTTAGTGCGAATAGTACTAGCTAATAAAAGTCAAATTTTCGACCTGTTTGCAGTTTTTCGCGTTTAATTCCGAAAATATTCGGCGGATTTTCGCTATATTTCCAGCAAAATATTCTTGAAACTTCACTGAAGAGATTGATATATCGCGTGTTGGTAGTCGCACTATGTGGGAGTTAGTACGCATCGATGACGTTTTATCGGATTTTCGCGTGTAATTAATTAAATATTAGTCGGATTTACGCGAAATTTGCAACAAAATGTTCTTCAAACTTTTCTGAAATGAACAATATGTCACAGATAGATAGTTGCACCATTTGTGAGTTAGTGCGAATAAATGAAGTTAGTACTAGCTAATAAATGCCAAATTTTCGACCTTTTTGCAGATTTTCGCGTTTAATTCCGGAAATATTCGGCGGAATTTTCACGAAATTTGCAACAAAATATGCATGAAACTTCGCTGAAGAGAGTGATATATCGCATGTGGGTAGTCGCACTATGTGGGAGTTAGTACGCATCGATGACTTTTTATTTTTATTTTCGCGTGTAATTAACTAAATATTAGTCGGATTTTCGCGAAATTTGCAACAAAATATTCTTGAAACTTCACTGAAGAGACTGATATATAGCATGTAGGTAGGCACATAATGTGAGAGTTAGTACGCATCGATGACGTTCTTTCGAATTTTCGCGTGTAATTAATTAAATATTAGTCGGATTTTCGCCAAATTTGCAACAAAATATTCTTGAAACTTCACTGAAGAGATTGATATATCGCGTGTAAGTATTCGCACTATGTGGGAGTTAGTACGCATTGATGAAGTTAGTTCTGGCTAATACAAGCCAATTTTCGGTTGTTTTTGCAGATTTTCGCGCTTAATTCCGGAAATCTTTGGCCGATTTTCGCGAAGTTTGCAACAAAAGATTCTTGAAACTTCACTGAAGAGATTGATATATCGAGTGTAAGTAGTTGCACTATATGGGAGTTAGTACGCATCGACGAAGTTAGTACTGGCTTGTGAAAGCCAATTTTCGGTTGTTATGGCAGATTTTCGCGTATAATTCAAGAACTATTCGGCGGTTTTTCGCGAAATTTGCAACAAAATATTCTTGAAATTTCACTTAAGAGATTGATGTATCGCGTGTAGATAGACGTACTATGTGAGAGTTAGTACGCATCGGTTAAATTTTTGTTCAGATTTACGCCTGTAATTTAGAAAGTATAACTCCTTTCTAGTTTAAACCTGTCCTATCTAGTCCAAACTAGTTTCCTTATCAAATTTTTACGTTGTAATTAGTGCACTAATTATAACAAAGTTAATTCACCCGTTTGTTTGTGTTATCTAATCTTATCACAGGCGCCACGTGAATTCGACAATGAAGCGATTAAGTGCTGATATTGAATGAATCTTGTGATGCTCGGTTTGTCGAGTGATGTAAAACTAGGAAGTCGTATCTTGGGACAATGATAAAATTCCAAATTAAATTTGGACTTTGTAGATAACTTAAGATTACATCAAATCACGTTCAATAATTTTGCAAGTAGATTGATTGGTCCTAAGTTTTAGAGATTAAGAGCTTGCCAAGGTTCAAGATCAATGGTTCAATATCCTCTCCTATACTCTCTGCATGTCTTTCTTCATTTTCTCCTCAATGCTGGCTACAACATCTTCTTCTAATTTCTCTTTAATGCATGGTACCACGTCTTCTCCAACTTCTCATTAATGGCGGCTACCACGTATTCTTCCAATTCCTCTTCAATTCTGGCTATCACGTCTTTTTCCAATTTCTCTTCAATGCCGGCTCCACATCTTCTTCCAATTCCTCTTCAATGCTGGCTAACAAGTCTTCTTCCAATTCCTCTTCAATGCCGGCTCCACGTCTTCTTCCAATTCCTCTTCAATGCTGGCTACCAAGTCTTCTTCCAATTCCTCTTCAATGCTGGCTACCAAGTCTTCTTCCAATTTCTCTTCAATGCCGGCTCCACGTCTTCTTTCAATTCCTCTTAAATGCTGGCTACCAAGTCTTCTTCCAATTCCTCTTCAATGCTGGCTACCAAGTCTTCTTCCAATTTCTCTTCAATGCCGGCTCCACGTCTTCTTCCAATTCCTCTAAAATGCTGGCTACCAAGTCTTCTTCCAATTCCTCTTCAATGCTGGCTACCAAGTCTTCTTCCAATTTCTCTTCTATGCTGGCTACCAAGTCTCCTTCCAATTCCTCTTCAATGCTGGCTACCAAGTGTTCTTCCAATTTCTCTTCAATGCCGGCTCCACGTCTTCTTCCAATTCCTCTAAAATGCTGGCTACCAAGTCTTCTTCCAATTCCTCTTCAATGCTGTCTACCAAGTCTTCTTCCATTTCTTCTTCCATGCCCAAAATGAATGTAGTTACCAATTTTGCATAATCCTCTTCCATTATAATTATCCTCACGTCCTCTTCCATTCCAACCATCCTCACATCCTCTTCCATTCTCTCTTTCTTTTCCTCTTCCATGCTGTCTTCCATTTTTTCCTATTTGCTGAACTGAACCTGGATGGCTCTTCTATAGCCTCAACCATTTCCTCTTCCATGCTCTCTTCCAATTCTTCTCATACGCTGAATTGGTTTCTGAACGGCATTACCAGTTTTATCAATTTTGATTAATTTTGCCGTCAAGTTTAGCCGTTGTTGGCCTAGTAAATATGGATTTAGCATAACTTCTCCTAAGTTCGCCCATCGATGTTAACCGTTAATATATTTTGTGCCGTTCTTCCCCCCTTCTCCCAGTAAAATTGTCATCCACACATATGGGTTTTTTTTTGTTTTGTTCATGTTTTAGCCAGTGGGATGCGTCGTCTAAGGGTGACCGGTGCGCGGGTTGTATAACCAGCCGTGGGCCCATTATGGAACCTAGTGGAAATCGTAGGGACACACAAAATAATTCATTTTCAAAACCAAAATATAATCACAATCAAACTAAATTCGACAAAATTTCAATCAAAATTTTGCCAATAGAAACATTTTGATAAATCTAAATTCAATGATCAGGTACAGAACTTGAAGAGATTTTTAGATTTGACTAAACCAAACTGGTTCAGCCTAAGACGGACAGAACTAGCTTAAATCTAGCAGATTAGTAAGAACAATATAAAACGATTCTAGTTTACCTAGGTATTTGACAAGCAAAATTAGTATTAACGCCTAGGATGTGCTCTTTCAAAATGACGCACCTTTACCCACTCCAACCTTTGTTGTCTTGGCTGTTTCTTTCCAAAACCCCGATTTTGAACCAAATCCAACCTCATTTCCAAAGACCTAGATCTTCAGAAAACCAACAATTATCCCACCCAGACGTACCTCGACTAATCTAGACCCCAGACATACAAGCATCAACCAACTTAAGCTTTTTCACCTAGGCAGAAATTTTGCCCAAGCCTTGTTCGAATCTTAGTTTGATTGTTTCATTATCACAGTCATTGCTCAAAATTTTTTTAAATCATTTTTTCCGCATCGAGCGTTTCTGATCGTGTGGCGGTGCATTGCAGGTCCCCTTGCACAAGGACCCCGGATGGCTGTGGGAGACCATGGAGCGCTGGCTCACCTCCAGCGAGGAGCAGCTGAAGGCCAAGGTGCCCGAGGTCGCCGCAAGGCTGCTGGACGTCGACTTCCGGTCGGAGTACCAGTGGCTCAGGAAGCGGCTCGAGGATGAACACTCTCCGGTCAAGTTCTGCCACAACGACATGCAGGAGGGCAACATCTTGATCTGCCAGGACGAGAACGAGAACAGTTTCGGAGAACCCAAACTCGTACTTATTGGTAAGGTATTTTCTTTGAATCTAAAAGGCAAACATTTTGGTCAAATCTACATGGGTTTAATGGTTTTTCTAATTTTGTACAAGGCAGAACTGGTTAGGAGTAACACAAAATTATCTTACCGTTTCATCAATCGTTAAATCCAACTAGTGAAAGCATTTAAGTCTTATTATCTGATCAAAGCTTTACACCTAAGTGGTTTTCCATATCTTAGGTGCTGATATTGCCTTAGCAGCTCTTCAAATCTTCTAGCAAAAGTTCAGAAAGTAACTAAGGTATGGAGTTTGCTTGAAGATGTGAACAAATTGTAACGCCTAAGTGGTTTTCCTTAACTTAGGTGTTGCTATTACCTTATTAGCTCTTCAAATCTTTTATCTAAAGTTGAGAAAACAACTAAGGTGAAGAGTTTACTTCAACTTCCTATCAAATTGTAACGCCTAAGTGGTTTTCGATATCTTAGGTGTTGCTATTACCTTAGTAGCTCTTCAAATCGTTAATCTGAAGTTGAAGAAACAGCTAAGGTATGGAGATTACTTCAACTTCCGATCAAATTATAACGCCTAAGTGGTTTTCCATATCTTAGGTGTTGATATTATCTTAGTAGATCTTTTAATCGTTAATCTGAATTTGAGGGAACAACTAAGGTGTGGAGTTTGCTTCAAGTTCCGGTGAAATCGTAACGCCTAAATGGTTTTCCATATCTTAGGTGTTAATATTAACTTAGTAGCTCTTCAAATCGTTAATCTGTAGTTGAGGAAACAGCTGAGGTGAGTAGATTACTTTAAGTTCCGTTCAAATTGTAACGCCTAAGTAGTTTTCCATATATTAGGTGTTGATATTAACTTAGTAGCTCTTCAAATCGTTAATCTGAAGTTGAGGAAACAGATAAGGTGTGGAGCTACTTTCAAGTTCCGATCAAATTGTAACGCCTAATTGGTTTTCCATATCTTAGGTGTTCATATTACCTTAGTAGCTCTTCAAATCGTTAATCTGAAGTTGAGGAAATAGCTAAGGTGTGGAGATTACTTCAAGTACGGATCAAATTGTAACGCCCTAGTGGTTCTCCAAATCTTAGGTGATCATATTACTTTAGTAGCTCTTCAAATCGTTAATCTGAAGTTGAAGATACAGCTAAGGTGTGGAGATTACTTCAAGTTCCGTTCAAATCCTAACGCTTAAGTGGACTTCCATATCTTAGGTGTTGCTATTACCTAACTAGCTCTTCAAATAGTTTTTCTGAAGTTGAGGAACAGCTAAGGTGTGTAGATTACTTGAACTTCCGATCAAATTATAACGCCTAAGCGGTTTTCCATATCTTAGGTGTTGCTATTACCCTAGTAGCTCTTCAAATCGTTAATCAGAAGTTGAGAAAACAGCTAAGGTGTGGAGATTACTTCAAGTTCCGATCAAATCGTAACGCCTAAGTGGTTTACCATATCTTAGGTGTTTATATTAACTTAGTTGGTCTTCAAATCTTTTATCTAAAGTTGAGGAAAACAGCTAAGGTGTGGAGATTGTTTCAATTTACGATCAAATTGTAATGTCTAAGTGGTTTTTATGTAGAGATTACTTCAAGTTCCGATCAAATTGTAACGCCTATGTGGTTTTCCATATCTTAGGTGTTGATATTAACTTCGTAGGTCTTCAAATCCTTCATCTGAAATTGAGAAAACAACTAAGGAGTGGAGATTGTTTTGATTTCCGATCAAATCGTAACGCCTAAGTGGTCTTCCATATCTTAGGTGTTGATATTAACTTAGTAGATCTTCAAATCTTTTATCTGAAGTTGAGAAATCAACTAGGGAGTGGAGATTGTTTCAATTTCCGATCAAATCGTAACGGCTAAGCGGTTTTCCATATCTTAGGTGTTGCTATTACCTTAGTAGCTCTTCAAATATTTGATCTGAAGTTGAGAAAACAACTAAGGTGTGGAGATTACTTCAAGTCGCGATCAAATCGTAACGCCTAAGTGGACTTCCATATCTTAGGTGTTGATATTAACTTAGTAGATCTTCAAATCTTTTATCTTAAGTTGAGGAAACAGTTAAGGTGTGGAGATTGTTTCAATTTCCGATCAAATTGTAATGCCTAAGTGGTTTTTATGTGGAGATTACTTCAAGTTCCGATCAAACTGTAACGGCTATGTGGTTTTCCATATCTGAGGTGTTGATATTAACTTCGTAGGTCTTCAAATCTTTCATCTGAAGTTGAGAAAACAACTAAGGAGTGGAGATTGTTTCAATTTCTGATCAAATCGTAACGTCTAAGTGGTTTTCAATATCTTAGGTGTTGCTATTATCTTAGTAGCTCTTCAAATCTTTTATCTGAAGTAGAGAAAACAACTAAGGTGTGGAGATTACTTCAAGTCGCGATCAAATCGTAACGCCTAAGTGGTCTTCCATATCTGAGGTGTTGATATTAACTTCGTAGGTCTTCAAATCTTTTATCTGAAGTTGAGAAAACAACTAAGGAGTGGAGATTGTTTCAATTTCCGATCAAATCGTAACGCCTAAGTGGATTTCCATATCTTAGGTGTTGCTATTACCTCAGTAGCTCTTCAAATCTTTTATCTGAAGTTGAGAAAACAACTAAGATGTGGAGATTACTTCAAGTCGCGATCAAATCGTAACGCCTAAGTGGTCTTCCGTATCTTAGGTGTTGATATTAACTTAGTAGGTCTTCAAATCTTTTCGCAGAAGTCGGGAAAGTAACTTAGGCGTCGAGATTGCTTCAAGATCCGAGCAAATTGTAAGGCCTAAGTGGTCTTCCATATCTTAGGTGTTGAGATATCGTCTTAGTAGATCGTCAAATTTGCTCCAGAATGTTTCGGAAACATCTTAGGTGTTGAGATTATCTTCTGGGATGAAGAGACCTTGACATCCAAGTTGATTGCAGCTTGGATTTGTCTTGAAACCGTAAATTATTTGCACCTAAGATGGCGGACAGTATCTTAAAAGCTTCTAAATTCTGCCTTTTTTTTCCTTGTAGATTTCGAATATTGTTCTTACAACTTCCGAGCGTTCGATCTGGCGAACCATTTCCTGGAGTGGTCGTACGACTACACTGCGAAGGAATGGCCGTACTTCAAGGAAACGGTGGAAGACTACCCCAACGAGAAGCAACGGCTACAGTTTGTCAAGACGTACCTTCAAGAGACCGGCTCCAACGAGAATCCGAAGAAGTTGATGCGCGAGGTGAAGGTGTTCTCGCTGGCCTCGCACTTTTTCTGGACGCTTTGGAGCATCGTCAACGCCGAAACTTCTAAAATCCCCTTTGGATATTGGGTAAACTAAGCTAAACTAATTAATTTAAGCGCAAACTAATGTTGCTTTTGTTTTGTTTTAGGAGTATAGTGTGTGCCGTTTGGAGTCGTATATGAGGAGGAAGGGAGAGCTGGTGAATCAGGCAGTGAAGCGAAAAGCGAACGATCCGTGATGAGGGCAAGGCGTCAGCGGTCTCGAACAGGATCGGGGTTGGGTCCTTCTTGAACGCTCACCACGGACTGACGACCAGCCTCAACTCCCCCACCGGTTATCTAGATCTAGACTGTGCTGCCTCCGGCTGTCGACCATCCTGCTACTATGCTGGACCAAAGCCGGGCGAACGATGCGTTGTCGATGATGTGATATAAATTATTTAGTTTTTTAGGGACTTTTTATTGTACTTAAACGATTGGCGGAACTGAACGAAAGAAATTCTGTGTACAAACGTTTAAATTTATGTTTCATTTTTGTTGGAGAGACTGCTGTCTTGAAAGACTGCTCAAACGGAAGTTTGCACACGGCCGACTCTGTGTACAGACTCGTTGTTCGGTGTCTGCCTCAGCAAAGTTTTCTCGAAACTTCTGTCAAACCAACAAGTCTGTACACGGACTCTCCACACGATAAACGTAGATAAAGCTGTCGTGTCATATCTGCACACAGCAATTTTATTCGCAAACTCGCATCTTTTTAACACAACATTGACTCATCTTCAAGGTCTGAACGCAGACAACAACACTTGTAATTCACCTTAAATGTCAAAACTGACTAGAATTCATTGATAAGACAGTCAAGACTTGACAGATAAGACTTGACAGATATGACTTGACAGACAATACTTGACAGACACAAACTAGATCACCAGTTTTTGACAGACACCAACTAGATCTTCAGTTTTTGACAGACACAGACTAGATTTATAGTTATTGGCCAGATAAGACTTGTTTGGTTATCTGTTATCTATATAGACTTGTTTTTATGTACATACGATCGTTGCTTGAGTTTCTTAAACGAAGATTGAGACTGAGATTTTTTGCTAAATTGAAGGTTTTTCTGTAAATCTAGACGCTTATCTAGTCTAGAACTAGACTACGTGCAACTAGTCCTAGCCTGAAACGTTATCTAGTCTAGAGCATGCTCAGATTAAGACTTGCTTCCGACTACATGATTCATTTAGAGCAGTCTAGCACATATCACAGACTAGATTGTTATCTAGTAGATTATTTTATTTTTAGGTCTAGGCTAGATAAATGTCTGGAATATGTTTAGATTATAATTAGATTTAAGTGGTTTTAGACTAAATAATTGTTTATCTAGATTATTATCTGAATAATTATTTTACTCATTATCTAGAATCTTTATAATGATCTAGATTCTAGATCTGAATAACTATTTAGTTGATTATCTATATTATTATCTGTGTAAGTATTTAATGGATTATCTAGATAATTATCTGAGTAATTATTTATCTAGATAGTTATCTATATATTGTCTGATTAAGGGTATTTTTGCACGTACATATTTCCTATACTAATGCACCTATTCTAAACTAAAAGACTAAGATTTGCTGGAAACTTTGATTTCAGTTACATTCCTAGTTTTGTTCGATTTGAAGCGGACTTGAAGTTTGAAGTATTTATTTGTATCACTTTGTTTTAATTGTCTCTGTGTCTTAATTTTAAGGTTTTTTTGTGTTTTCAGAAACGTTTACTCTTGTTGTACCAATTTGCAGTTGTAATTTTTAGAACTTTTTTTAATTAAATAAATTCAAGTTTATTGAAGTAAAACTTCTATATATATATAAGTAAAAGTCTATATCATCTAGGTCATCAATTTTCGACAAGCACAGACTAGATCATCAGTTCTCGACAGACACAGACTAGATCATCAGTTTTTGACAGACACTCACTAAATTATCAATTTTTGGCAAACACAGATTAGATCATCACTTTTCAACACATGCAGACTAGATCATCAATTCCCGACAGACGCAAACTAGATCATCAATTCTAGACAGACACAGAGGTTAGATCATCAATTCTCGACTGTCAAAGATCATCAATTCTCGGCTGTCACACATCATCAATTCTCGTCTGTCACAGATCATCAATTCTCGACTGTCACAGATCATCAGTTCTCCACTGTCACAGATCATCAATTCTCGACTGTCACAGATCATCAATTCTCGACTATCACAAATCATCAATTCTCGACTATCACAGATCATCAATTCTCGACTGTCACAAATCATCAATTCTCGACTGTCACAGGTCATCAATTCTCGACTGTCACAGATCATCAATTCTCGACTATCACAGATCATCAATTCTCGACTATTACAGATCATCAATTCTCGACTATCACAGATCATCAATTCTCGACTATCACAGATCATCAATTCTCGGCTGTCACACATCATCAATTCTCGTCTGTCACAGATCATCAATTCTCGACTGTCACAGATCATCAGTTCTCCACTGTCACAGATCATCAATTCTCGACTATCACAGATCATCAATTCTCGACTATCACAGATCATCAATTCTCCACTGTCACAGATCATCAATTCCCGACTGTCACAGATCATCAATTCTCGACTATCACAAATCATCAATTCTCGACTATCACAGATCATCAATTCTCGACTGTCATAAATCATCAATTCTCGACTGTCACAGATCATCAATTCTCGACTGTCACAGATCATCAATTCTCGACTGTCACAGATCATCAATTCTCGACTGTCACAGATCATCAATTCTCGACTGTCACAGATCATCAATTCTCGACTGTCACAGATCATCAATTCTCGACAGTCACAGACTAGATCATCAATTCCTGACATAACTAAATCATGAATTATCGACAGACACGATCAACAATTCTCGACTGTCACAGATCATCAATTCTCGACAGACACAGACTAGATCATCAATTTTTGACAGACGCAGACTACATCATCAATTTTCGACAGACATTGACTAGATAATTAATTCTCGATAGACAATTCTTGACAGACAACTTATAGATCATTTATTGACAGACACAGACCAGATCATCAATTGTCAACAGACACACTAGATCATCAATTCTCAACAGACACACTAGATCATCAATTCTTGACAGTCATAGACGGTATCATCAATTCTTGACAGAATGGATCATCAATTCTTGACAGACACAGACTAGATCATCAATTCTTGGCACATTCAGATGGGATCATCTATTCTCAACAGACATACTAGATCATCAGTTTTTGACAGACATAGACGGTATCATCAATTCTCGATAGACAGACTGGATCATCAATTCTTGACAGACACAGACTAGATCATCAATTCTTGGCAAACAGACGGGATCATCTATTCTCAACAGACAGACTAGATCAATTCTTGACAGACACAGACTAGGTCATCATTTCTTGACCGACATTGCCTAGATCATTAATTCCCGACTGACACAGACTAGATCATGACGGGATCTTGAGAGACACAGACCGGATCATCATTTCTCACCAGAGGGACTAGATCACCAATCCTTGACCGACACAGGCGAGATCATCAATTCTTGACAAATATTGCCTAGATCATCAATTCCCGACTGACACAGACTAGTTCATAACGGGATTTTGATAGATAGAGACAGGATCATCAATTCTCGACAGGAAAGCTAGATCATCAATTCTTGACAGACACAGACCAGATCATCAATTCTTGGCAAACAGACGAGATCATATATTCTCAAAAGACAGACAAGATGATCAATTCTTGACATGCACAGACTAGATCATCAATTCTTGGGAGACATTGATGAGATCATCAATTACCGACGGACACAGACTAGATCAAGCCGGGATTTTGACGAACACAGACGGGATCATCAATTCTCGACAAAAAGACTCTATCATCAATTCTTGACAGGCACAGACGGGATCAACAATTCTCAACGTACAGACTAGATCATCAATTCTTGACAGACACAGACGGGATCATCAATTCTCGACGGACAGACTAGATCATCAATTCTTGATAGACACAGACGGATCATCAATTCTTGACAGACAAACTAGACCATCAATTCTTGACAGACACAGAATAGATAAACAATTCTTGACTGACACAAACTAGATCATTAATTGTTGACAGGCACCGAGTAAAATCTTGATCCAGGCGGACACGTCACGGCACATCAAGACACGACACTTAAGACACGGAACATCAAGACACGACATGTAAAACACGTCACGACACGTCACATCAAGACGCGACACGTAAAACACGTCACGACTCGACACGGAAAATCAAGACCCGATACGTAGAACACGTCATGACTCGACACATGACAAACTCGACATGACACTGCACATCAAGACAACACAAGCAAAACACGTCACGACTCGACAAGACACGGCACATCAAGACATGACACGTAAAACACGTCACGACTTGACAAGGCACTTTAAGACATGACCCTTAAAACATGTCACGGCTCGACACGACACGGCACATCAAGACATGACAAGTAAAATACGTCACGACACGACACATAAACAGTAGACAAACTCGACATGACACTGCACATCAAGACAACACAAGTAAAACACGTTACGGCTCGACACTACACGGCATATCAAGGCACTACACGTAAAACACGTCACGACACGACACGGCACATCAAGACACGACAAGTAAAACACTTCACGACTCGACACGACACGGCACATCAAGACATGTCATGTAAAACATGTCACACGACACAACACGGCACGTTAACAAACGGCACGTCAACACACAAAACACGTCACGACTCGACACGACACGACAGAATAAGCCACGACACGTAAAACACGCCTCGACAAGACACAACACGTCACGCCACGACACAACAAGACACAACACGCCGTGGTATGGCACGTCACGACACGACACGGCACGGCACTGTACGGAGTACGATAGAACAGACAGTTTTGCCAAACGAAACGTATGTTTGCCACTTGTGCTAATAATTTGTCCAAATGAAACATTTTTGTAGCCACTGGTGCCAACAGTTTTTCAAAACCACAAATTTTTGTAGCCACTGGTGCCAACATTTTTGCCAAACGAAACATTTTTGTTACCACTGGTGCCAATAATTTTTGAAACGAAAATCTTTTGTTGTCACTGGTGCCGCTGGCTTTATCGAACGAAACATTTTTGTTGCCACTGTTGCAACAAAATGTTTAGTTTGGTAAAACTATCGGCCCCAGTGGCAACAAAAATGTTTAATTTTGCAAAACTGTCGGCACCAGTGGCAACAAAAATGTTTCGTTTGATAAAACCAGCGGCACCAGTGGTAACCAAAATGTTTCGTTTGGCAAAAATGTGGGCACCAGTGGCAACAAAAATGTTTCGTTTTCCAAAACTGTCGGCACCAGTGGCAACAAAAATGTTTCCTTTGGCAAATATGTGGGCACCAGTGGCAACAAAAATGTTCCATTTGGAAAAATTGTCGGCACCAGTGGCAACAAAAATGTTTCGTTTGATAAATCTATCGGCACCAGTGGCAACAAAAATGTTTCGTTTTCCAAAACTGTCGGAACCAGTGGTAACAAAAATGTTTCGTTTTGCAAAACAATTGGCACCAGTGGCCACAAAAATGTTTCAATCTACA
Source organism: Phosphuga atrata (assembly GCA_944588485.1). Lineage (NCBI taxonomy): Eukaryota > Metazoa > Arthropoda > Insecta > Coleoptera > Silphidae > Phosphuga > Phosphuga atrata. Next base: position 4,337,981 of record OX155904.1, read on the forward strand.
AAATTGTCGGCACCAGTGGCAACAAAAATGTTTTGTTTTGCAAAACTGTCGACACCAGTGGCAACTAAAATGTTTTGTGTGACAAAATTTTGGCACCAGTGGCAATAAAAATGTTTCGTTTAGAAAAATATTAGCACCAGTGGCAATAAAAATGTTTCGTTTGAGAAAATGTTGGCTCGAGTGGCAATAAAAATGTTTCGTTTGGCAAAATATTGGCACCGGTGGCAATAAAAATATTTTGATTGTTAAAATATTTTCACCAGTGGCAATAAAAACTTCTCGTTTGGAAAAATATTGGCACCAATGGCAATAAAAATGTTTCGTTTTTCAAAATATTGGCACCTGTGGCAATAAAAATGTATTGTTTGGTAAAATATTGGCACCAGTGGCAAAATATATGTTAAATTTGGCAAAATAATGGCACCAGTGGCAATAAAAATGTTTCGTTTGGCAAAATATTGGCACCAGTGGATAAAAAAATGTTTCGTTTGGCAAAATTTTGGCACCAGTGGCAATAAAAATGTTTCGTTTGGCAAAATTTTGGCATCAGTGGCAATAAAAATGTTTCTTTTGTGAAAATATTGGCACCAGTGGCAAAAAATATGTTAAGTTTGGCAAAATAATGGCACCAGTGGCAATAAAAATGTTTCGTTTGGCAAACTATTGGCACCAGTGACAATAAAAGTGTTTCGTTTGGCAAAATATTGGCACCAGTGGATAAAAAAATGTTTCTTTTGGCAAAATTTTGGCACCAGTGGCAATAAAAATGTTTCGTTTGGCAAAATTTTGGCACCAGTGGCAATAAAAATGTTTCTTTTGTGAAGATATTGGCACCAGTGGCAAAAAATATGTTAAGTTTGGCAAAATAATGGCACCAGTGGCAATAAAAATGTTTCGTTTGGCACACTATTGGCACCAGTGACAATAAAAGTGTTTCGTTTGGCAAAATGTTGGAAGCAATGGCAATAAAAATGATTTGTTTGTCAAACTATTACCACCAGTGGCAATAAAAATGTTTCCTTTTTGAAAATATTGACACCAGTGGCAAAAAAATGTTTCGTTGGGCAAAATATTGGCACCGGTGGCAATAAAAATGTTTTGTTTGGTAAAATAATGGCACCAGAGGCAATAAAAATGTTTCGTTTGGCAAAATATTGTCACCAGTGGCAACAAAAATGTTTCCTTTGGCAAAATATTGGCACCAGTGGCAATAAAACGTTTCGTTTGGAAAACTATTGGCAAAAAAATGTTTAATTCTATAAAAAATAAAACTTACAAAATTATTAACAAAAAATGGTGATAACTCGTAAATTAGCAATAACTAGTTAAAGTAAATATTATTCCTGAAAACTAGATTAAATTATCTACAAGATGAGATATTACACGTTACAATTGACTTGAAACTAACTGAGATACAAGCTAAACAAAACTAACTAAATAGTAAACAAAGTTAAAACATGTTCAATCCGAAAAATTGCAAGATTTTTTAAAATATAAGGAATTTTTTAAAAAATTACTAAAATCCAAAAACTAGATAGACTTAGCTTTCCAATGATATATAATACGTCTATGTAGTGTTAATACCTAGATAACAACAGCCGTTTGAAAATTGGCTATGACGCATTACTCACAAATTTGTAAATTCGTTATATCTCCGAAAATATTAAGAATATTTAACTGAGGCAATAAAGTGCTTAAATTAGATTAAATTTTCTACAAAATGAGATACCAGACGTTATAATTGAGTTAAAACTAACTGAGATACAAGCTAAGAAAAACTAACTAAATAGTAAACAAAGTAAAAACGTGTTCTATCCGAAAAATTGCAAGATTCTTGAAAATATACGCATTTTTGTAATGACTTACTAAAATACAAAAACTAGATTGAATTAGCTTTCCAATGATATATAACACCACTATCTAGTGTTAATACCTAGATAACAACAGCGGTTTGAAAATTGGCTAAGACGCATAACTCACAATTTTGTAAATTCGTTATATCTCCGAAAATATTAAAAATATTTAACTGACGCAATAACGTGCTTAAACTAGATTAAATTATCTACAAAATGATATACAACATGTCTATATAGACTAGTAGGTGATTGAGTAATAGAGGAGCAAACTTAGTCTACACGCAAAAAGAATATTTTCGATTAAGATAAAAAGTGCTTACACATAATTGGTAGTATCTTAGGAACCAATTGGAATTTTGGCGTGAACTTAAAAGATTTTTAAACTAGATGAAATTGTCTAAAAATTATGATTTGGAATGTTTTTGGTTAAATGTAGAACTAATCTAGTAATCGTGTGCTGAAAATGAAGACGTTCGAACGCTGGAAGAAGCTGGACGCTTGAAGAAGCTGGAACGCCGGATAAAGTTGGGACGCCCGAAGAAGTTGAAAATGAAGAAGTTCAAACGCTGGAAGAAGTTGGATGCTTGAAGAAGCTGGAATGCCGGATGGAGTTGGGACGCCCGAAGAAGTTGAAATTCAGGTTGGAAATGAAGAAGTTCGAACGATGGAAGAAGTTGGATGCTTGAAGAAGCTGGAACGCAGGAAGAAGTTGGGATGCCCGAAGGAGTTGAATTTCAGGTTGAAAATGAAGAAGTTGGAACGCTGGAAGAAGCTGGACGCTTGAAGAAGCTGGAACGCCGGAAGAGGTTGGGACGCCCGAAGGAGTTGAAATGCAAGCTGAAAATAAAGAAGTTCGAACGCTGGAAGAAGTTGGACGCTTGAAGAAGGTGGAACGCCGGAAGAAGTTGAGACGCCCGAAGAAGTAGAAATGCAGGCTGAAAATGAAGAAGTTCGAACTCTGCAAGAAGTTGGGTGCTTGAAGAAGCTGGAACGCCGGAAGAAGTTGGGACGCCCGAAGAAGTTAAATGCAGGTTGAAAATGAAGAAGTTGGAACGCTGGAAGAAGTTGGATGCTTGAAGAAGCTGGAACGCCGGAAGCAGTTGGGATGTCCGAAGAGGTTGAAATGCATGTTGAAAATGAAGAAGTTGGAACGCTGGAAGACGTTGGATGCTTGAAGAAGCTGGAACACCGGAAGAAGTTGGGACGCCCGAAGAAGTTGAAATGCAGGTTGAAAATGAAGAAGTTCGAACGCTGGAAGAAGTTGGATGCTTGAAGAAGTTGGAAGGCTGGAAGAAGTTGGAATCCTGGAAGAATTGGGACGCCCGAAGAAGTTGAAATGCAGGTTGAAAATGGAAAAGTTCGAACGCTGGAAGAAGTTGGGCGCTTGAAGAAGCTGGAACGCTGGAAGAGTTTGGGACGCCCGAAGGAGTTGAAATTCAGGCTGAAAATGAAGAAGTTCGAACGCTGGAGGAAGTTGGATGCTTGAAGAAGCTGGAAAGCCGGAAGAAGTTGGGACGCTTGAAGAGGTTGAAATGCAGGTTGAAAATGAAGGAGATCGAACGCTGGAAGAAGTTGAACGCTTGAAGAAGCTGGAACGCCCGAAGAAGTTGAAATGCAGGCTGATAATGAAAAAGTTCGAACGCTGGAAGAAGTTCGACGCTTGAAGAAGTTGGAACGCTGGAAGAAGTTGGAACGCTGGAAGAAGTTGGGACGCCCGAAGAAGTTGAAATTCAGGTTGAAAATGGATGAAATGAAGCTGGAACGCCTGAAAAAGTTGAAATGCAGGCTGAAAATGAAGAAGTTCGAACGCTGGAAGAATTTGGACGCTTGAAGAAGTTGGAACGCTGGAAGAGGTTGGGACGCCCGAAGGAGATGAAATGCAGGCTGAAAATGAAGAAGTTCGAACGCCGAAATAAGTTGGATGCTTGAAGAAGTTGGAACGCCGGAAGAAGTTGGGACGCCCGAAGAAGTTGAAATGCAAGTTCGAACGCTGGAAGAAGTTGGACGCTTGAAGAAGCTGGAACGCCGGAAGAAGTTGGGACGCCCGAAGAAATTGAAATGCAGGCTGAAAATGAAGAAGTTCGACGCTTGAAGAAGTTGGAACGCTGGAAGAAGTTGGAACGCTGGAAGAAGTTCGACGCTTGAAGAAGTTGGAACGCTGGAAAAAGTTGGGACGCCCGAAGAAGTTGAAATTCAGGCTGAAAATGAAGAAGTTCGGACGCTGGGAGAAGTTGGATGCTTGAAGAAGTTGGAACGCTGAAAGAAGTTGGGATGTTCGAAGAAGTTGAAAAGCAGGCGGAAAATAAAGAAGTTCGAACGCTGGAAGAAGTTGGATGCTGGAAGAAGCTGGAACGCCGAAAGAAGTTGGGATGCTCGAAGAAGTTGAAATTCAGGTTGAAAATGAAGTAGTTCGAACGCTCGAAGAAGTTGGATGCTTGAACAAGCTGGAACGCCGGAAGAAGTTGGGACGCCCGAAAAAGTTGAAATTCAGGTTGAAAATGAAGAAGTTCGAACGCTCGAAGAAGTTGGATGCTTGAACAAGCTGGACCGCCGGAAGAAGTTGGGATGCTCGAAGAAGTTGAAATTCAGGTTGAAAATGAAGAAGTTCGAACGCTCGAAGAAGTTGGACGCTTGAAGAAGCTGGAACGCTGGAAGAGGTTGGGACGCCCGAAGAAGTTGAAACGCAGGCTAAAAATGAAGAAGTTCGAACGCTGCGAGAAGTTGATGCTTGAAGAAGCTGGAACGCCGGAAGAAGTTGGGACGCACGAAGAAGTTGAAACGCAGGTTGAAAATGAAGAAGTTCGGACACTATAAGAAGTTGGATGCTTGAAGAAGCTGGAACGCCAGAAGAAGTTGGGACGCCCGAAGAAGTTGAAATTCAGGTTGAAAATGAAGAAGCTCGAACGCTGGAAGAAGTTGAACGCTTGAAGAAGCTGGAACGCCGGAAGAAGTTGGGACGCCAGTAGAAGTTGAAATTCAGGCTGAAAATGAAGAAGATCGAACGCTGGAAGAAGTTGGATGCGTGAAGAAGTTGGAACGCCGGAGAAGTTGGGACGCCCGAAGAAGTTGAAATCCAGGTTGAAAATGATGAAGTTCGAACGCTGGAAAATGTTGGATGGTTGAAGAAGCTGGAACGCTGAAAGAAATTGGGACGCCCAAAGACGTTGAAATGCAGGGAGAAGATGGAATTTCGTCTGAAAAAAAGCACAAAAATCACATTTTGGTTCTGGCTTTTAAAAAGTTTTTTGCTAACACCTGATGTTGGATTTGTTGCGAAATTTTTTGCAAACTTCCAGAAAATTTGTAGAATTGGTGAAGTTTTTCTTAATTTCTCAAGAAGATAGCAAAAATAGCAGGAGAAGTTTACAATCTGCTAAATACGAAAAATAGACCCCCAAGGCTCTATAATGGGTCCTTTCTAACCTGAATCAGATAAAAGATTTGTTTTTTGCAATTTACGCCAACTTTGCGTTATTTTTTTGCGAAATTTGGAACAGGATTTTGTAGACAACTCAATTTTGAACATTTTGATACCAAAACTATGGACCTAGGTGTCGTAGGAACCAAGCAAATTAGCAATATTTGATGAAAACTTGTACTGTTTGCTACTAACACCTATTTGTCTAGTCTAGTTCCTTACGCGTACTAAGAAGTAGCAAATGATAAAATAATCTATAAACTAGATTATATTAGCTTTCAAATGAAATATAGTATGTACATGTAGTATTAATACTTAGATAACAATAGACGTTTGAAAATTTACTATGACGCATACGTGACAATTTAGTAATTTCCTTATATCTCAGTAAATATTTAAAATATTCAAATGAGTTAATAACGTGCTTAAACTAGATTAAATTATCTACAAATTGATGTATAATACCTGTATATAATCCACAAGGTGATTGAGTATTTAAGGAGTAAAGTTAAACGTAACATTTTCGTTTAAAAATAAAAGTGCTTACACATAATTGGTTGTAATTAAGGAACTAATTGGGATATTTGAGTGATCTTAAAAGATTCTTAAACTAAATGAAATTGTCTAAAAATTATGATTTGAACAAATTTTGGTTAAACGTTGGACTTACGTAGTAATCGCGTGTTGAAAATCCAGAAGTTCGAATTCCGTCGGGAAAAAGAACAGCAATTACATTTGCTTCTTGTACTCTTAGACTACTTGGGGCAGTCTAGTTCCTTGTGTGTATTAAGGTGTAATAAAGCAGAAACTGAGTGGAGTTTATTAAAAAATAATAATTTATTGAACAAGAGGCATAAAACATGTACAGCAGGCTCAGGTCCACACAACGAAAAAATCGATATATCACATGAATTAAAACCGAAGACGTAATACAGACATAACTAGAGATTTAGTTAATTAATAACTTAAATAAAACGATTCCGCAAAAATACAAGCTATGTACAAAACAATGGACGAAACCAAGTCTTTTTCTAGGTTTGCTTCCTTGAAGTAACTAAGGTCCTAGTTGATTAATCTTAGCAATACCATCAAACCTTCGTTTAAATTAGGAGCACATAGAACTTAGGCTTCAAAAACCTTGACTAGTCCTCAGTGGAGATTTGCGTGCTGGCGCTGGAGAAGCTCCCGCGAGCGTCCAAGCAACTGTCCGGCACCGCGATGAAACTGCACTTCTTGTAGTTCGTCCAGTTCTTGCTACAAACCCGCTTCAAGATGCTCTTCTTCTCCACCACCTCCACCTTGACCTCGATCTCCTCCAGAAACGGCTCGACCGCGCCGACCTCCTCCACTTCTCTCCGCACGTGGTTCACCACTATCTTCGGCCTCGCGCCGATCTCGTCCTTGACGTACAACCCGCTCAGGAACTTCTTCAGCTCCCTCTGCACCCTCCTGTTCCTATACGCGAACAAAACTGGCGAGAGGATGTTCGAGCTGACCAACAGAACCAAAGACACTTGGTTGAAGACGTCGAGGGTATCGGTGATGGTGTTTAAAATGCATAGCAAACCATAAGGAACGTAGCAGATTAAGACCATGAAGATCACAAGGATGCTAATCTTAGCCGTTCTGCTTTCTTCTCTGTATCGGAAGACGGAAGCGTTTGAGATCTTCGTCCTTAAGGACGTCATCAAGGTCCTAGGTGGTCGTTCACTGTTCGTTCTGGTGATGGTAACGACTTTAGGCGCCAACTCCTGCATTTCGTTGACTTTATTCAAGTTGGGAGCGCTGTGCACCTTGGGGAAGTTCTGTTCCTCCAGGTTGGTGATGTTCGTGGTTTTTCGAATCCTCGAGCTGTTTTTGTGCGCCGCGTTGTAAATCAACACGTAGATCAAACAGATAATGGCGAAGGGAAGGAGGATTATGAAGATGAAGTAGCAGCTGGAGTAGATCAGATTCGTCTGAGTTTTCTGAATCGCTGGGCATACGTTCCTGAAGAAGCTCGCGTTGGTCTTTAAGGAAGAAGTTGTGCTCGCGAAGGCTGAGGAAACGATCCAGGAGGTAATGATTAAAATCAACGATTTGGTTTTATTGATGTAAGAGTGGCATCGCAACGGGTGGAGAACCGCGATGTATTGATCCACTCCGATTAGCAGAATGCTGAGGATCGAAGCGGTGCAGACGAAGTTGAGACTGAACTGCGAGACCAAACAGAACCCGTCGGTTTGCGCCGCGATGTTCACGCTGAAGTTGGCCTCGATCACCTCCAGGTCCTCGCTGTCCAGGCTCCGGTTCTCGATCAGCAGGCTCTCGAACAGCGTGCCGTTCACCACGTGCCGCTGCTTCTCCACGATTATCTCCGCGTTCGGCTCCTCCACTATCTCCGCCGTCGACACGCTCAAATCCCCCAGCTTCGGCTTGCCCGCTTCCTTGTCCACTATCAGGAACGGCACCAACAGCAGACTGCTCAGCAGGTTTATGAAAAGCAGATTTATCACAAATCTAAAACACACAAACAGAAACTAATTAGTTCAAATATTCAAAATAGATAGATATTTAATCTATCTATGATTAGCTTTGTTTAATTTTATCTAGACCTGGACATGTTTGATCTTGTCTGGTCGTGTCTGGTCTTGTCTGGACTTCTCTGGGCTTGTCTACTTTTCTCTGAACTTGTCTACTTTTCTCTGAACTTGTCTGGTCTTGCCTGGTCTTGTCTGGTCATGTCCTGATCTTGTGCTGGTCTGGTCCGGTCCTCTCTGATCTTGTCTGGTCTTAACTGGTTTTGTCTGTTCATGTCCTGATCTTGTCCTGGTCTTATCTGGTCTTGTACGGGTCTTGTCTGATCTTGTCTGGTCTAGTTAGGTCTTGTCTGGTCTTGTGGAATTACCTATTTGAAGCTGTTCTAAGCCCCCTTCGCCTTAAGAAGACCAGAAGTAGTAAAAAGTTGGCGGTGATGGCGATCAAGGAGGAGGTGACCAAGGCGATCGTAACCAACCAATGATTTTGCAGATCCATAGATCTAAAACAAAAAAAAGGAAATAAGTATTAGTCGTTGCAACTAGTTGTCTAGTCCATCCATCTAGACTAGACTAGATGCACTAGACAAGATTAGACAGTCAAGACTAACCCAGATAGATTTGACTAGATAGACTAGACTAGTCTAGATAGACTAGACTAGATTAGATGTTTAAGACTGGTTTAAACAGCCTAGATAAGATTAGACGGTTAAGACTAGACATGAAGGTTAGACGGTAGTTGTTTAGTTTGACTAATTTGTTATTGAAATTGGATAAGCGGAAACGTGCGCCCAGTTGTGCAAATAAAAGACAAACCGAATTGCGAAACGGAAAATAGCGAATAATCAGGAAACAATTACCGCGTGTTTGTTTGCACAAATTATTTTGCGAAATGGCACGATTTAAGTAAAAATAGCGGAGCGAAATGACCGCACGTGCGGGTATTATCAACAAGTGGTGTTGTCTGTCTAGTCTCCTTTGGTTCCCTTGTCTTATTCAATCTCGCGGTGAAAACTAGACAAGTCTAGCATGAAGCGTTCAAAAGTTGCGTATTTGCTTCAAGCCGTTATTTATCAAGTGAATTGAAAATTTCAAAGCGTGTCTGAAAGTGTTTTCACTGCTGGTTGCAAATATACAAATTGATTTTTGCTAGCAGTTTCCGTCCGCGAGATATCACGATGCAAATCGAGCGAAATTTCACGAAATTTGGTCGCTCGAGCAAAGAACTGTGAAACTAATTAATAATTTTTATCGAAAGCTTAGTGTATCCGTAGGGAAATGACCTCCTGAAAACGATGCTGCAATTCGTTTTTAATTATCTGCCACCGTTCTCGAAATACAGACCTGTGAAGTCAAAATTCGCGAACAATTGAATTCAGAATTTCGCAGTAAAAACTGAATCTTTCCAATGTATATATCATTTTGCTCGCCTTATCGTCTAGTTTCAGTGTGCTGAATATGGTTTCCTTGAGATTTGTAGTTTCAGAGAGGTTTGTAAAAAACCGGATGGCGCGAAGGAAGAGACGGCTTATAACGCGAAAAATTATAAACCTTGCTTATTTGTAAGTTTAGAGCGAAATAAACTTGAAAATCGTTTTCAGCACTTCGATTTCCTTCGGGTAACAAAAAAAAAATCACGAAAACATTTTACAAGAAAACTTTCAACAAAAATTTTCCATCATTTCGTTCGAAAAATATGTGCTTTTTTTGTTTTTTTCGATTTTCTTGAGAACGGTTAAAAGCAAAGAAATCATTTTCAGCACACAGAAACTAGACGAGAAGACGAACAAGTCGATGTGTAAATTGTCTGGAAAGATTCAATAATTCGTCGCGAAATTTCAAACTGAAATTTACCCGATTCTCGAACTACTAAGTCAATGTCTCGGAAACAGTTGCAGAAAATCAAAAACAGATTGCGGCATCGTTTTCAGAAGGTCATTTTCCGATTAATACACTAAGATTGTGCGTGGGAAATTCACGACTCTCCGAGATCTCTGCTCGATCGCAGGAATTTCATAAAAATTTCTTCAATTTTTGCAGGCGGAAGTGAACCGAAAGAGATAGCGAAATATAATTTGCATATCTGTAATCAGCAGCAAAAATGCTTTCAGAAACGTTTTTAAATTTTGCTGTGACTCAAAAAATAACGATTTTGAAAAAATCGATTTTCTCGCATTTCGTCGTTTCCGCGGTCTAGTGTCTAGTCTAGGGAATATTATATACGTTTTCTGACTAATTTTGGGACGCTAAATCGAGTGGTGAAGACTAGAAGTCTCTGTAGTGAGCCGTTCAAAAGTTATGACAGCGTGAAATCAGTCGAAAATGCGAGATGCTGTACAGCGAAAAAATATATAAAACTTGTTTATTTGTAACTTTAGAGCGAAATAAACTTGATAACCGTTTTCAGCACTTCGATTGCCTTCGGGTAACAAAAAAAAAAATCACGAAAAAATTTCCAAAAATTTTTTCAACAAAAATTTTTCATCATTTCGTTCGAAAAATATGCGCTTTTTCAGTTTTTTTCGATTTTCTCGAGAACGGTAAAAAGCAGCGAAATCGTTTTCGACGCACAGAAACTACACGACAAGACGAACAAGAGCATGTGTAAATTGTCTGCAAAGATTCAATAATTCGTCGCAAAATTTCAAACTGAAATTTACCCGATTCTCGATTTGCTAAGTAGATGTCTCAGAAACGGTTGCAGATAATAAATAACGGATTGCGACATCGTTTTCAGATGGTCATTTTCCTATTAGCTCACTAAGATTGTCCGCGGGGAATTCACAACTTTCCGAGATCTCTACTCGTGCTCCGAATTTTCTTAAAAATCTCTTCAATTCATGTAGACGATAGTGAACGGAAAGAGCTAGCGAAATATAATTTGCATATCTGTAATTATCAGCAAAAATGCTTTCAGAAACGTTTTTAATTTTTTCTGTAACTCCAAAAATAACGATTTTGACAAAATCGATTTTCTCGCATTTTGTTGTTGCCGCGGTCTAGACTCCCCGTGTTGATGGTATTTCTTAACTGAAAGCTTCATAGGGATATTGTAAAATGTCCGCAAAGATTCAATAATTCGTGGCGAAATTTCAAACTGAAATTTACCCGATTCTCGATTTGATAAGTAAATGTCTCGGAAACGGTTGCAGATAATCGAAAACGGATTGCGGCATCGTTTTCAGAAGGTCATTTTCCTATTGGTACACCAAGATTGTTGGCGCGAAATTCACGACTTTCCGAGATCTCTACTCGAGCGGCGAAATTTCTTAAAAATTTCTTCAATTCTTGCAGGCGATAGTGAACGGAAAGAGCTAGCGAAATATAATTTGCATGCCTGTAATCAGCAGCTAAAATTCTTTCAGAAACGTTTTTAAATTTTGCTGTTACTCACAAAATAAAGATTTTGACAAAATCGATTTTCTCGCATTTCCTCGTTTCCGCGGTCTAGATGTGGCTCTTTTGGTGTGAGCTTATGGCTCTTCGGAAATATATTGAAACATCACAAAATCACAAAAAATAAACAGAACTGTCCCTGTTCGGAAGTCTTACGACCGCCGCCAAGTACTTTATAACTCACAGTCACAGCACGGATCTCGATTGTTTCTTTTAGTTATTGTCTCGCAGTCAAGTCAGTGCATAGTTCAAAATCGTGCTTTTTTTGGACATAAGTCAGAAACACAAAATTCCTCTCAAAATGGTTTCGATCGACATCGTGAATTCCAAACTGAATGGACTGAATCGTTTGCGTTGGTACTTAATGCAGCTGGTCTTCCAACTTGTCTTATTTACCATGAAAAACTAGCAAATAACAGAAAGTCGAATGTCGATATACATTTCGAAAATAAACATGCCGCATTTGCAAAGAATTATCCCTTCGGCAATGTAAGAGAGAAAACAATTATTCTTCTTATTCTTCTGTGTAGGGACTATGTGCCTGTTTCTGTAAGTTTCTCCTCAGTCCTTCGGCTCCTGCGATTTAGAAGTCCATCTCTTCGGTGGTCTTCCAGGGGGTCTCGTTCTGTTGGGTTTTTGTATCATGGCCCAGTTAGCGAGTCGGTGTGGCGCCATACTTTAAACGTGATCTCGCCAGTATCCTCGACGGACTCTTGCCGAGCGCACGACGTCCTGGATTTGTAGGTCAGCTCTGATCTTAGAGCTCCTGACATGGTCTCTTAATGTGACTCCTCTTGTTTAGCCGCATAAGAGAGTATTGGACTTACTACTGTCTTGTATATTCGGATTTTACCTTCTTGCGATATGTATTTGTTTCTACAGATTATGGTATTTAGTGCGCCAGATATTCGTCGAGCCTTGTTCGTTGCTGCTCGTACCTCTATCTTGAGGTCTCTGTCGCTTGAGATCTCTACTCCAAGGTAGGTAAAGCACATCACCTGCTCTATCACCTTGTTGTCGAGTTTTAATTTGCATCTGGTTGCTGATCTGCTGCCATGCACTTGGTTTTTTGATGGAAGATATCAAGGTTGTATCTATTAGCTCAGGGATCCCCAACCTTTTAGCATTCAAGAGCACATTCTAGAATGCAGGTCGGGCGGCCGGCATCTTATTATTTTACTGAAATCCTCATCTGATACCTTGGATTTTAGGAAAATGTCGTTTTGAAATCTCTTCAATTCTTGTAGACGATAGTGAACGAAAAGGGCTAGCGAAATATATTTTGCATATCTGTAATCAGCAGCAAAAATGCTTTCAGAAACGTTTTTAACTTTTTCTGTAACTTCAAAAATAACGATTTTGACAAAATCGATTTTCTCGCATTATGTTGTTGCCGCGGTCTAGACTCCCCGTGTTGATGGTATTTCTTAACTGAAAGCCTCCTAGGGAATATTATATATGTTCTCCAACTAATTTTGGGACGTTGAATCGATTGGTGAAGACTAGAATTTCCTGTGATTAACGGTTCAAAAGTTATGATAGGGTGAAATCAGTATGAAATGCGAGGTGGTGAACAGCGAAAAAAATAAATAAAACTTGTTTATTTGTAACTTTAGAGCGAAATATACTGGAAAACCGTTTTCAGCACTTCGATTTGCTTCGAGTAACCAAGAAAAATTACGAAAAAAAAATCCACAAAATTTTTCAACAAAAATTTTCCATCATTTCGTTCGAAAAATATGTGCTTTTTCGGTTTCTTTCGATTTTCGCGAGAATGGTAAAGATCAGCGAAATCATTTTCGGCACACAGAAACTACACGACAAGACGAACAAGTCGATGTGTAAATTGTCTGGAAAGATTCAATAATTCGTCGCGAAATTTCAAACTGAAATTTACCCGATTCTCGATTTGTTAAGTAAATTTCTCCGAAACGGTTGCAGATAATCAAAAACGGATTGCATCATCGTATTCAGAAAGTCATTTTCCTGCTGATACACTAAGATTGTCCGCGCGAAATTTACGACTTTTCGAGTTCTGTACTCGAGCGGCGAAATTTCTTAAAAATTTCTTCAATTCCTGCAGACGATAGTGAACTGAAAGAGCTAGCATAATATAATTTGCATATCTGTAATCAGCAGCAAAAATTCTTTCAGAAACATTTTTAAATTTTGCTGCTACTCCAAAAATAACGATTTTGACAAAATTGATTTTCTCGCATTTCGTCGTTTCCACAGTCTGCTCGCAAGCTATCATCAAGATGTTCGTCAGTCAGTCGAGATCTGTATGTTGATTTTATAATATGTATGGCTGAAAACAATGATTCACATAAGTATGTGGAACCAAAAAACGATTTTATTTTGTATGATGCTTTGTTCAAGAATGGAAATTTATTACATTCCAGAATTTTTCATCTGATGCATTGGATTTTAGGACAATGTCGTTCTGAAGATCCAAAATTTCTAACTACAGTTCTTCTGCCATAACTTGAATAAGCTCTGCAATTTGTGCAGCTATATCGGTTACATTTACTTGGCAAGTAAAAGGATTGAGAAATAAGGTGAGCATTGGCTCAATGATATTAAACTGTTCAAATCGTTTTTAAGTAATTGAAGACTGTCAACAAATGATGAAAAGTCAATTTCAGCGTCTCTTATAATTTTTTTCATATTTGGAAAATTTACAAGTTTCTTCATTTGAAGATGTGTTATCCACGAAAACAGTTTGGCTTTAAATGAGTTTACAGATCCTATCATTTTGTAGCTATATGTAAGTTTTTCCCCTGCAACTCCAAGTTTAAATTATTTAATTTTTACATTATATCTGTGATAAAACCCAAATCCATAAGCCAGGAAGAATTCGTTAATTCAACAAAATGTGAATTTTTGAAAATAGAGGTAATATTCTATTTCTTCAATTAAATTGACAAATCTTGAAAGAGTATTACTCTTACGTAACTCGACTCATACATTAAGTTATTTAATCGGTTTTGATGCTGGGAACGGCCTTCGGACTTCCGAATTATTCGAACTTGATTGGGAACTTTAGGAACTTTAGGTCCTTTAGAACTTGGTTGTGTTTATTGATTAGGTCCTGGAGTGGTCGATCTACCCAAATGAAGATATCGATAAGACATGGAATAACATGGAAATTTTTTGTCCGCCTCTATACTATATGTTCCTGGACCAGGGGTACTAAACGCGACAATATTCTTCTTCCTAGAAACTGGAATGTAAGCCGGTGAAGTCGCTTTGCCATAGCCAGTAATGTTGGCAATGTAATACCTTGGACCAGGCCCCAGGCCTTTAGCCATCAAGCCGTTTTTAGGGCGCATAGTGTACTGAGGATTTCTGTACTTTGAGGGATCATAACGCTCGAAATCTACTGTGGGTGGAAGCATATATGCTACTGGACCTGGTCCACCCTTTTACCCATTGTACTTATTTTCCTGACTAAAATTTACTATTGCAATGTAATGAGGAAGTCTTAATAGATGAACTAATTAGTAAAAAACCGTAATTATTTTATTATATTCAAATAAATCTTTTTGATTTGATTTGACTAGACTAACGAATTATGTATCTTATCTATGTGTTTAATATAGTTTGAGTAATCGAATACAAATTATGTAATGTTTGCAGCAATGTATTATTTTCATAATATGTAGCATACATAAATAATTGTGTAATTTGAATGGGCATGATGACTGATGACTGAAAAAGTGTTCTGTACTATTTCCAAAAATATACATTATTTCTGCAGGAAACAATGTTTTATTAGAAAAAAAGCAATTGAAATTCAAAGATTAAAATGAGCTAGAAAACAATCGCAGGTGCCATGGTGTATGCTTGTGACGTCAGGTGTTAGTAAATAGACCGAAAACAGAACTGACTGACTGAACAGTTAAGAAATACCATCGACTCGGAGACTCTCCGAGTCGATGGTATTTCTTAATTGAAAGCTTCCCAGGGAATATTATATATGTTTTCTGACTAATTTTGGGACGCTGAATCGATTGGTGAAGACTAGAAATCTCTGTGGTGAGCCGTTCAATCCTTTTCATCCTTGTTTTACTCCCGAATGCACTGTGAAAGGTTTGTCGCGTTGTCCTTGGTGGATTACCATGCAGCTTGCTTCTTTGTATAGTAATTTGATTATGTTTATGTACTTTGTAGGCACCCCGTAGCTGGCTAGTATTATCCACATAAATTCCCTGTCCACACTATCGAACGCTTGCTTGAAGTCGATGAACAGTAGATAGAGTGGTGACTGCCACTCGACCGACTGTTCAACGATGATTCTGAGGGTGTTTATCTGGTCGGTACAGGACCTGCCAGGCCTGAATCCCGCTTGCTCATTGCGTAGTGTCGGTTCAACCACATTGCTGATCCGGTCGTGAATTATTTTGGAAACTAATTTGTTAATGGTGTTAAGAAGAGTTATTCCTCTCCAATTGGGGCATATACTCAGGTCTCCTTTTTTCGCCAGTTTGATAATTAGGCCTTCTTTCCACGTGGATGGTATTACTTCTGTTTCCCATGCTTCTCGAATTATAGGTGTTATAATCTCGGTTATTCCCTTTATGTCTATTTTAAACATCTCCGAGTATGTCTCGTCAGCGCCAGGCGCCTTGCCGTTTTTAAGGTGTTTGATGGCGGCCTTCACCTCCTCTATGCTTGGCGGGTCGTCTCTAAATCTTCTGTTTCCGCTTGGTGTCATAGGACTTTGTGGTACCTCTTCCAACGGTGTGTTTAGGAGCTCTTGGAAGTGTTCTGTCCAGCGGGTTATTTGCTGTGCCTCGGTTGTGCATAGCTTGCCGTTCGTCGTGCGTATTGGTCGTTCTGAGGGGTAGCCTGTGTTTGTGAGCTTTCGTGTCAGGCGATATGTTTCCTTGGTGTTCATGCTGTCAGCAGCTAGTTGCGCTCGGGTTGCAATATCAGCTAGCCATTTCCTCTTATCAGTTCTAGCACTCTTTCCCACTTGCTTATCGGCTGCGTTGTAAATCTGGGATAGCCTTTGTTTATCTTTATCTTCAGTACAGTTTCTTTGTTGCTTTAAGTTTCGGCGGTCTTGGATTAATTTCCAAGTCGCATCAGATATCCATTCTTTTCTCTCATTGGATTTGTACCCTAGGATGTCTCCAGCTCCTCTTAACGCATCTACGATGCTTGACCATCGTTCTGTAATGTCTTTGTTCCCTGTGGTCTTGTCCTTCAGTCTGTTGGCTACTTCCTCTGCGAAGGCCTTTGCCGTCATTTTATCTTGAAGTTTTGCGATGTCAATTTTCTTTGTCTTCCTGGTGGCTTGGCGCTTGGTGTTTGAGATCAGTTTAATACGTAACTGTCCACAGAGAAGGTGGTGGTCGCTATGTACGTCGGCTCCACGGTGATTCCGGACATCAAGCAGTGATGTTCTCCATTTCTTGCTTATGCAAATATGACCTATCTGATTTTGGGTTCTGCCATCCGGTGAGCACCATGTCACTTTATGTATTTCCTTGTGTGGAAAAACTGTTCCGCCTATAAGCAAGTCGTGGTTTGTGCAGAGGTCCGCTAGTAATTCTCCATTTTCATTCATTTCCCCTATACCGTAGTTTCCCATTACTGTCTCCCAGTTAGTGCTGCTTTTCCCAACCTTGGCATTGAAATCGACAGTTTGTTTAAATGCCGAAAGATAAAAGCAGTCAAAACGCTTTACTAAGGTCTTGGGTTAAAAACAAAGAAGCTTTTACAACTAATGGTGAAATAGTGTTTTGTCAATGCTGATGTAAAAACATGTAAGTACATACTAAAAGTATATAATTCTGTATTAATATATCCATCTCTTTGATTATAGGTACCTTGCTCTAAAAAAAATAGCACGTAAATCAACATGAAAAAACAACTTTGCATCAAAGTAATTTAACGAAACCAATCCAACGTGGAAAATAGATTTTGTTAACTGAAAACATAGCTGATAGCAGGCATGATATGTTTTATTTAGACCTATGTGAAGCAATGCGAATTTAACGTGCGTGGTTTAAATTACAGAGCCCAAAATTTAAACAGTTTTTAGAAAAATACTGCAATCGTTCCGTACCAAACGAATCCACCATCAGAAAACAATATCTGCCGATATGTTACAAGATGCTGCCACAAATTCGCTCTGACATTGGCGAATGTTGTGTATGGATTGAAATGTTGTGTATGGATTGAAAGGCCGTTATGCTGCTCACGTTATTGTAGGAAAATTAAGTTCAAATGAGCCTAAGATTCCATATTTGTTAGCTGTTGCAATTTTTTGAGAAAACGAATCATGTAACTATAGCACGTTTTGTCTATGATTGAATGGGTATGTTTTTTACAAATTCCCATGATTGCTTCTACTACTTTATGGTAAAATTAATAATGTTTTAGGCGTTTTGTGGCCCAATGGAATACAGCATGAACGTGTACGTGTTTTATACTCTGATGCAGCCTCTTACATGATCAAAGCAGGAACTTCACTCAAAATCTTTTATGCAAATTTGTTACACATTACGTGTTTAGCTCACGGATTAAATAGAGTATGTGTGTAACTTATACGAACAGAGTATCCATTGGTTAATGAACTTATTGGAAACGTTAAAAAGTTTTAAAAAATTGACTACCCCATTTGCCATTGCCACCCGAACCAATAATCACAAGATGGAATACTTGGAATACTATGAAGCGGCATTTTATTTCTGCAACAATTTTGATGCTGTGAAAAAAGTTTTGAAAAAGGTTTGTTTTTCTGTGTTCCCATTCGGTCAGTCAAACTTTATTTTCTTAGGTTGTAATGGAATTTGACTGTAGCAGTGCAGAGTCTATTCGCAGGGCTCAACAATGTTTTAAAAATACAGACATACATTCAATTCTTTGGCATTCATCCAATTTTCACATTTTAACAGAAACAATTACGAAATTGGAAAAAACTCGAACCTCATTAACAGAGTCTGTATCATTGGTAGACAATGTATTAAACCATTTGAAAACTACACCAGGCAAAAATGCACAAAGTGCATTTTTTAAAACTTGAGACTATTTTAGAAAAAGATCCAGACTTTTTAAAACTTGAGACTGTTTTTGAAAAAGATCCAGACTTTTCTATTTTACGAAATGTAGGAAAAATGTTAAGCGACGAATTTTTTAAAACTTGAGACTGTTTTAGAAAAAGATCCAGACTTTTTTATTTTACAAAATGTAGAAAAAATGTTGTGACGAAAATGTAGAGCTTCCTGAAAACATAACGCCAGAAACATCGGTAATGTTAAAGTATGCACCGGTAACGTAATGCGATGTTGAACGTTCTATTTCTGCATATAAAATGGTTTTATCTGACCTAAGGCACAGCTTTACACCAGACAATTTAGAAAAAAAATTGGTAGTATATTGCAACAGCAATTTTATTGAAATTTGGACCAATTTTAAAAACCAATTGTAAGCTAACATTTTTGGAAACCTGCATATCTTTCTTATCTTTATAGAACCTATTAAAAACCTATTTTGTGTTTTTGACAACCTAATAACCTACCTATTCTAACAATTTTTAATGCCTAAAGTTCCGAGCTTTAGTTATGACAGCGTGAAATCAGTCTGAAATGCGAGATGGTGTACAGCGAAAAAATATATACAACTTGTTTATTTGTAACTTTAGAGCGAAATAAACTGCAACGCCGTTTTCAGCACTTCGATTTCCTTCGGGTAACCAAAAAAATCACGAAAAAAATGTTCCGAAAAAATTTTCAACAAAAATTTTCCATCATTTCGTTCGAAAAATATGTGCTTTTTCGGTTTTTTCCATTTTCTCGAGAACGGTAAAAAGCACCGCAATTATTTTCGGCACTCAGAAACTACAAGACAAGACGAACAAGTCGATGTGTAAATTGTCCGCAAAGATTCAATAATTCGACGCGAAATTTCAAACTGAAATTTAACCGAATCTCGAATTGCTAAGTCAATATCTCGTAAACGGTTGCAGAAAATCTAAAACGAATTGCGGCATCGTTTTCAGAAGGCCATTTTCCTATTAATACACTAAAATTATCCGATCGAAATTCACGACTTTCCGAGATCTGTACTAGAACGGAGAAATATCTTAAAGATTTCTTCAATTCTTGCAGACGATAGTGAACCGAAAGAGCTAACGAAATATAATTTGCATATCTGTAATCAGCAGCAAAAATGATTGCAGAAACATTTTTAAATTTTGCTGTTACTCAAAAAATAACGATTTTGAAAAAATCGATTTTCTCGCACTTCGTCGTTTCCGCGGTCTAGACTCCCCGCATCGATGGTATTTCTGAACTAAAAGCTTCCCAGGGAATATTATATACGTTCTCCGACTAACTTTGGGACGCTGAATCGATTGGTGAAGACTATAAGTCTCTGTGGTGAGCGGTTAAAAAGTTATGACAGCGTCAAATCAGTAGGAAATTTATCTGATTGTGTACAGCGAAAAAAAATATAAAATTTGTTTATTTGTAACTTTAGAGCAAAAAAAAAACTGGAAAACCGTTTTTGCACATTGATTTCCTTCGTGTAACCAAAAAAAATCACGAAAAAAATTTGCAAAAAAATTTTCGACAAAATTTTTCCATCATTTTGTTCGAAAAATACAAGCTTTTTCGTTTTTTTTCGATTTTTTCGAAAATGCTAAAGAGCAGCAAAATTATTTTGGACACGCAGAAACTACACGACAAGACGAACAAGTCGATGTATAAATTGTCTGGAAAGATTCGATAATTCGTAGTGAAATTTCAAAATGAAATTTATCAGATTCTCGAATTGCTAAGTAAATGTCTCAGAAACGGTTGCAGATAATCAAACACTGATTGCGGCATCGTTTTCAGAAGGTCATTTTCCTATTGATACACTGAGATTACACAAGATTGTCCGCGGGGAATTCACAACTTTCCTAGAACTCTACTCGAGCGCCGAAATTTCTTAAAAATTTCTTCAATTTTTGCTGACGATTGTGAACGAAAAGAGTTAGCGAAATATAATTTGCATATTTGTAATCAGCAGCAAAAATGCTTTAAGAAACGTTTCTAAATTTTGCTGTAGCTAAAAAAATAACAATTTTGACAAAATCGATTTTCTCGCATTTCGTGGTTTCTGCGGTATAGACTCCCCTTGTCGATGGTATTCTTTAACTGAAAGCTTTCCAGGGAATATTATATACGTTTACTGACTAATTTTGTGACGCTGAATCGATTGGTGAAGACTAGAAGTCTCTGTGGTGAGCTGTTCAAAAGTTATGACGAGAAATCTTCGGAAAAAAAGCGAAAAAATGTATTTCCTGAAAATCGTTATTTATCAAGTGAATGGAAAATTTCAAAGTTTGTCTGAAACTTTTTTCCCTGCTAGCTGTAAATATATAAATTGCATTTTGATAGCAGCTTCCGTTCGCGAGATATGATTTGATGAAATTGGTGAAATCGCGCTAAATTTCGCGAAATTTGGTCACCCGAGTGTAGAACTTTGAAGTTAACTAATATTTTTAACAAAATCTAAGTGCATCCGCAGGGAAATGACGTCCTGAAAACGATTCCGCAATCCGTTTCTAATTATCTGCAACCGTTCTCGAGATATAGACTCGAGATTCGCGAAGTGAATTGAGAGTATCGCAGTAATAAACTGAACCTTTCCAAACAATTTACATATCGTTTTAGTCGTCTTGTCGTGTAGTTTCTGTGTGCCAAAAATGATTTCGCTACTTTTTAGTGTTCTCGAGAAAATTGTAAAAAACGAAAGAGCACATATTTTCCGAACGAAATGATGACAAATTTTGAATTTTTTTTTTTAATTTTGTCGTGATTCTTTTTTGTTACCCGATGGAAATTGAAGTGCTGAAAACGGTTTTCCAGTTTATTTCGCTCTAAAGTTACAAATAAACAAGTTTTATATTGTTGAATATTTATTATATTAAGGCTATATTTCGTACTATTATGTTAACAATAAGAGAATTTTGATGATTCATTCGACAATTTTCGCAGGAATCAATAACTCATTGTCAGTTCTAAATGACGCTGAATAAACAAACCATAAAAATATTTAATAATAAGCTAATAGGTACTAAATATCGGTTATTTATTGACGCAAGAAACTATTACTAGCTTCTAACAAGCCGAAGAATGCGCCAAAATTCTTGAGAAAATGACAAATTCGCGATTCAATTACCATCTCATGCAACACATTGCTCATAATAATACCAAGTTTTGGTATTATGTTTAACAATAAAACTTTAACAACCAAACTATAAAGTTTAACAATTAAACTTTAACGTTTAACAATCAAACTTTAACGTTTAACAATTAAACTTTAACGTTTAACACTCAAACTTTAACGTTTAACAACTAAACTTTAACGCTTAATAATTAAACTTTAACCAGAGATAACGACGTTATCTCTGCTTTAACGTTTAAAAATTAAACTTCAACGTTTAACAATTAAACCCTTATTGCAAAAGCATTCAAATTCTTGTAAATGTAACAAATTAGGGATATTCACTTAACATCGATATATCGAATTTACTCGATGTTTGCCATATGATATATGGGATTGATTCGATGTTTTGACAAATATTTATTCTATTCGATATATCGATATAATGATAATAGTAAAACATCTTTATTGTTATAAATAAACACAAATATAACAATTGGCCATCGACCAGCGGTCTTTCAGCCGAATATATCGATATATTTAGCTAGAAACAGATTTTTTTTGTCAAATCTATTAACCCTTTAGCTGTGAAGTACTTTTTTGAACTGATGTGATTGTGTGCTCAATATTCTGAACATTACATATATTTATTATTATAGCTCGTGCGGAATACTTTTATAACTTTGTATTATTTGCAAATATTGCGAAATTTTCAAAAACCAAAATCTCTATTCACAACAAATTTTATTTTTTTGTTGATTTGAGTGGACAAACTTTGCAAAATTCTTTTGTTTTATGTCAAAATTGTACGAAAATGTCAAAATAATGGGGAAATATTATCAAATTTTCAAAAACCAAAATCTTTATACGAAACAAAATTTGTTTTATTTTTGATCACTTGAATGGACAAACCTCGCGAAATTCTTTTGTTTTGTGTAAAATTTGGACAAAAAATTCAAAATAATTGCCAAAATTTGACAAATTTTCAAAAGCCAAAATCTTTATACGAAACAAAATTTGTTTATTTGTTAATTTAGATGGACAAACCTTGCAAAATTCATTTGTTTTGTATCAAAATTGGACGAAAACGTCAAAATAATTTTTAACAATTGTCAAATTTTCAAAAACCAAAATCTCTATTCGAAGCAAATTTTGTTTTTTTTTTGTTGATTTGAATGGACAAACTTTGCAAAATTCATTTGTTTTATGTCAATATTGAACGAAAATGTCAAAAAATTGACAAAAATTGACAAATTTTCAAAAACCAAAATCTCTAATTCGAAGCTAATCGAAAATCCTCTATTCGAAGCAATTTTTTTACTTTTTCTTGATTTGAATGGACAAACCTTGCAAAAACCTTTTGTTTGTGTCAAAATTGGATGAAAACGTCAAAATAATTTGCAAAAATTGCCAAATATTCTAATAACAAAATTTCTATTCGAAGCAAATGCAATCTTTTTGTTGATTTGAGTAGACACACTTTGCAAAATTCTTTTGTTTTATGTCAAAATTGAACGAAAACGACAAAATAATTGGCAAAAATTGACAAATCTTCAAAAACAAAATCTCTATTCGAAGCAAATTTTGTTTTTTTGTTGATTTGAGTGAACAAATTTTGCAAAATTCATTTGTTTAATGTCAAAATTGGACGAAAATATCAAAATAATTGGCAAATATTGCCAAATTTTCAAAACCTAGAATCTTCTTAAAACAAAACTTGTTTTTTTTTGTTTAATTTGAATGAACAAACCTTGCAAAATTCTTTTGTTTTGTGTTAAAATTGGACGAAAACGTCAAAATAATTTGCAAAAATTGCAAGATTTTCAAAAACCAAAATCTCTATTCGAATCAAATTTTGTTTTTTTGTTATTTTAAATGGACAAACCTTGCAAAATTCTTTTGTTTTGTGTCAAAATTGGACGAAAACGACAAAATAATTTGCAAGTCTAGTATAGTTTTGTCCGTCTAGTCTTGTCTATCCAGTCTTGTCTGTCTAGCCTTGTCCATCTAGTCTTGTCCGTCTTTATATGTTTATCTAGTCTTGTCTTGTCTGAAACAAATTCAAGTTGAAACTTTGAATTGCGACAACTTCACGTTGCAACAACTTCATGGTGAACGGACTAGATCGAAACAATCTATCTAGCTTCAACTACGAGAGAGACTTTTTCACCTCGAATCCATATTTCGTCTTCAAATTCACGTTGAAACAACTTCATGTTGCGACAACTTCATGTTGCGGCTTCGTATTGTGACAACTTCAAGTACCTTCGTATTGTGACAACTTCAAGTACATCAAAACCTAACTTGTAATAATTAAGTGGAACATGGAAAGCAAAATCTAATACGTCTAGTCCAATTTAGATTAGCATTGTAGAGAATTTATTAACTACAATGCAAATCTAAATTATTTATTAACTACATTTTAATCTAGTAGACTACATAGACAAGACAAGAAAGTAATAAGACTAGATAAAGACAAGATGGAGACAAGACTAGACAATACTGGACAAGACTAGACAAGATCAGACATTACTAGACAAGACTAGACAAGATCAGACATTACTAGACAAGATTAGACATTACTAGACATTACTAGACATTACTAGACATTACTAGACATTACTAGACATTACTAGACATTACTAGACATTACTAGACATTACTAGACATTACTAGACATTACTAGACAAGATTAGACAAGACTAGACAAGACTAGACAAGATTAGACAAGACTAGACAAGACTAGACAAGACTAGACAAGACTAGACAAGACTAGACAAGACTAGACAAGACTAGACAAGACTAGACAAGACTAGACAAGACTAGACAAGACTAGACAAGACTAGACAAGACTAGACAAGCAAGACTAGACAAGCAATACTAGACAAGACTAGACAAGACTAGACAAGACTAGACAAG
Organism: Phosphuga atrata; assembly: GCA_944588485.1. Lineage (NCBI taxonomy): Eukaryota > Metazoa > Arthropoda > Insecta > Coleoptera > Silphidae > Phosphuga > Phosphuga atrata. The sequence continues at coordinate 4,362,250 of OX155904.1, forward strand.
ACTAGACAAGACTAGACAAGACTAGACAAGACTAGACAAGACTAGACAAGACTAGACAAGACTAGACAAGACTAGACAAGACTAGACAAGACTAGACAAGACTAGACAAGACTAGACAAGACTAGACAAGACTAGACAAGACTAGACAAGACTAGACAAGACTAGACAAGACTAGACAAGACTAGACAAGACTAGACAAGACTAGACAAGACTAGACAAGACTAGACAAGACTAGACAAGACTAGACAAGACTAGACAAGACTAGACAAGACTAGACAAGACTAGACAAGACTAGACAAGACTAGACAAGACTAGACTAGACAAGACAAGACTAGACAAGACAAGACTAGACAAGACTAGACAAGACTAGACAAGACTAGACAAGACTAGACAAGACTAGACAAGACTAGACAAGACTAGACAAGACTAGACAAGACTAGACAAGACTAGACAAGACTAGACAAGACTAGACAAGACTAGACAAGACTAGACAAGACTAGACAAGACTAGACAAGACTAGACAAGACTAGACAAGACTAGACAAGACTAGACAAGACTAGACAAGACTAGACAAGACTAGACAAGACTAGACAAGACTAGACAAGACTAGACAAGACTAGACAAGACTAGACAAGACTAGACAAGACTAGACAAGACTAGACAAGACTAGACAAGACTAGACAAGACTAGACAAGACTAGACAAGACTAGACAAGACTAGACAAGACTAGACAAGACAAGACTAGACAAGACTAGACAAGACTAGACAAGACTAGACAAGACTAGACAAGACTAGACAAGACTAGACAAGACTAGACAAGACTAGACAAGACTAGACAAGACTAGACAAGACTAGACAAGACTAGACAAGACTAGACAAGACTAGACAAGACTAGACAAGACTAGACAAGACTAGACAAGACTAGACAAGACTAGACAAGACTAGACAAGACTAGACAAGACTAGACAAGACTAGACAAGACTAGACAAGACTAGACAAGACTAGACAAGACTAGACAAGACTAGACAAGACTAGACAAGACTAGACAAGACTAGACAAGACTAGACAAGACTAGACAAGACTAGACAAGACTAGACAAGACTAGACAAGACTAGACAAGACTAGACAAGACTAGACAAGACTAGACAAGACTAGACAAGAATAGACAAGAATAGACAAGACTAGACAAGACTAGACAAGACTAGACAAGAGTAGACAAGACTAGACAAGACTAGACAAGACTAGACAAGACTAGACAAGACTAGACAAGACTAGACAAGACTAGACAAGACTAGACAAGACTAGACAAGACTAGACAAGACTAGACAAGACTAGACAAGACTAGACAAGACTAGACAAGACTAGACAAGACTAGACAAGACTAGACAAGACTAGACAAGACTAGACAAGACTAGACAAGACTAGACAAGACTAGACAAGACTAGACAAGACTAGACAAGACTAGACAAGACTAGACAAGACTAGACAAGACTAGACAAGACTAGACAAGACTAGACAAGACTAGACAAGACTAGACAAGACTAGACAAGACTAGACAAGACTAGACAAGACTAGACAAGACTAGACAAGACTAGACAAGACTAGACAAGACTAGACAAGACTAGACAAGACTAGACAAGACTAGACAAGACTAGACAAGACTAGACAAGACTAGACAAGACTAGACAAGACTAGACAAGACTAGACAAGACTAGACAAGACTAGACAAGACTAGACAAGACTAGACAAGACTAGACAAGACTAGACAAGACTAGACAAGACTAGACAAGACTAGACAAGACTAGACAAGACTAGACAAGACTAGACAAGACTAGACAAGACTAGACAAGACTAGACAAGACTAGACAAGACTAGACAAGACTAGACAAGACTAGACAAGACTAGACAAGACTAGACAAGACTAGACAAGACTAGACAAGACTAGACAAGACTAGACAAGACTAGACAAGACTAGACAAGACTAGACAAGACTAGACAAGACTAGACAAGACTAGACAAGACTAGACAAGACTAGACAAGACTAGACAAGACTAGACAAGACTAGACAAGACTAGACAAGACTAGACAAGACTAGACAAGACTAGACAAGACTAGACAAGACTAGACAAGACTAGACAAGACTAGACAAGACTAGACAAGACTAGACAAGACTAGACAAGACTAGACAAGACTAGACAAGACTAGACAAGACTAGACAAGACTAGACAAGACTAGACAAGACTAGACAAGACTAGACAAGACTAGACAAGACTAGACAAGACTAGACAAGACTAGACAAGACTAGACAAGAATAGACGAGACTAGACAAGACTAGACAACACTAGATAAGATTAGACAATACTAGACATAAAAACATAAATATATCTGTATAGTTTACAATTATTTTTTGGGATTTTGTGAAATATTAATCTTTCCAGCCATTAGAAAGACTCGGGACTCACCCCTGCACCTAGGGTGGTGCAGGAGTCAGTCCCGAATCTTTCACAAAATGTTGGCTTCAGTTCATTGCTTAGTTAGTTTTAAAAATCCAACTTCTCCAATTGGAAAAATCACTTGCCAAAGAATTGAAATTGTTTTTGCTTAATGAAATTGGTAAAATGAAAAAAGAATGGGCGCTATCGAGAGAATAACTACACTCGCCATAGCTGCTGTATTAGATCCCAGGTTTAAAAAAATCATTTCAGGGACGCAGTTGCTTGCTCTACAGACTTTATGAAAAATACTACACAAAACGTCGAAGTATCGGAATCAGATTCTGATCAATCTGAAAAATAAGAAGAGAGCTTTTCCTTATTGTACAAACATCACAAACTAGTAAGCAAGAGTTATAAATCAACACAATCAAAGGATGCAATTTCTGATTAATTATTGAATTGCAACATATAATGCAATATAGAAGGCAGGAAAGGAAGAGGAGTAAAAGACCTAATACGTAGTCTGTTATAAAAGTATCCGACTTAATTTTTTATTTTTTAAACCTGATGGATTTGAATTAAGCACGCTTGCGTGGGCCGGCCTTGAACCTTCGTGCGCATGCGTGATTTTTTTCCCGCCTGTAGATAGCGTCGGTAGCTGTCGAGCAGTGTTCGGGTGACGTAGTGTGTACTGCTCTCGTCGGTTTTTTAATCCAAGTAAAATGACGACAAGTGAAATGAGGGATGTCCTTCGTAGCCTACGTGAAGCTGTGCGGCGCAAGCGACTGGAGTTGTGGTCATCAGGAAATTAGCGACTCCATCACGACAAGCTCCAGCACATTCTTCGCACTTGGTTCACAATTTTATGGCAAAAAACCAGACTCCTCTTTTTCGACAGGCTCCTTACTCTCATTATATGGCCCCCTGCGACTTCTGGCTATTCCCCAAAGTCAAGAGGCCATTGAAAGGAATGCGATTTTAGATAAGAGAGGATATTATATTTCGATTCCGAAAGAGTCTTTTTCGTAATGCTTCCAACAATGGCAGCACCGCTGAGAGAAGTGTGTGGAGTCCCAAGGAGACTACTTTGAGGGTGATAAGGTTTCCAGCGCTCCAGGTATGCCAGTTTTTTTTTACCGGCTAAAGGTCGGATACTTTTCTAACAGAGCACGTACAAAGAATTGCAGAACTAATGTGGCAATAGGCTGGACGTGTAGCAAGACGAACAGATGAGACAGCTAAATTGGCGACCCAGGCAAACAAAAATAATTAATTTACTTGCGTAGTCCAGTAGCAGGAAGCCTCAATGAGAGTCCTTTAGAGATTTGGCAAGATGTAAAAATTCATAAGATTGCCTTCAAATACTTAACTATTAGTCCGTCTAGTCTTGTACGTTTATTTTCAAAGGCTGCTCAAACAGTCAATCAACGAAGAAATGGAATGAATCAAAGTAATCTTTTATTTTATTTATTGGTCAGAAATGGAAAGTAAGATTTTACAGGTAGATTAAGAGATAGATTTAAGTGTTATGGTACGAAATCCATGACAGCAAACTTTCGGCGTTTGACTGGAAAAAGGTAATATTAAACTTCTGTGGAAAGTACTCGATATTGAACAAATATCAATGTTTTTAAGCGATATATTGATAAACATAGTGCTGGGATCCGATGTTTTACATCGAATATAAATATCGATATATATTTTAAGTGGACACAAATTCGCGTTTCAATTACTACCTCTTGCAATACAATACTCAGTGTAAAAACAACAACTACGCATTTAAAGATTAAACTGTTGTTCCAAAACGCGCAGAAACTGTAAGTAAAACTTTCTTTAAATTTATTTTGTAGGGCAGCAGTCTTTCAACTATCACCCCTTTCTAGAAAAACTTAGACAAAATAATATATTAGTCAACTAAGTGACCTAACACACACAACCGTTACCTGGTATTATAAAGAACTCAACCCCAACAATTCCCATACAGCGCTTACTCCAGCACCATCTATACGAATATTTAAGAACTGTTGGGAAATATTTTTCTAGTTTTATCTATCTAGTCTAGTCTTGTCTGTCTAGTCTTGCCTGTCTGTTCTTGTCTGTCTAGTCTAGTCTGAGTAGTCTAGTCTGTCTGGTCTTGTCTGTCTAGTATTGTCTGTCTAGTCTAGTCTGTCTAGTCTAGTCTGTCTAGTCTAGTCTGTCTAGTATTGTCTGTCTAGTCAAGTCTGTTTAGTCCGTCAAGTCCGTCTAATCCGTCTAATCAGTCAGTCTAGTCCGTCTAGTCTTGTATAGTCTGTCTAGTCTTGTCTAGTGTTGTCTAGTCTAAGTCTAGTTTTGTCTAGTGTTGTCTAGTCTAAGTCTAGTTTTGTCTATTTAACATTGTCTGTCTACTCTTGTCTAATCTAATAAATCTATTTTTGTTGAGCATGTGCTAACATATTTGTATGAAGACGCGTTATAACATAAACATCCCATTAAACTTAAACAGTTTCGATTTCAGGCGTAAATATTTAGTCAAGTCTTGGATATAAGTGGAATCGTCGGTTTGGAATCTGCAAGCAATTGGATTTGGATTGCCGGCGTCTGGAATGTTACGATTACGAAATTGTTGGGTTTGTCGCAGGGCCTCCGCTAGATGGAGCCGGCTTAACTTCCAACTGGCTTATTGGAAATGATATTGTTTAAATGAGAGTTGTGTGCGTTGAAAGTCACAGCATTTTGCAATTATTTGTTTAATTGTTTTTGAATTTCTCTTGGAAAGGGGCAAATTTATATTCGCCCCTACAACATTAAAAACCAATTTATATTTGTCCAAGTATTCCAAAAACTTGCCATAAAACATTGACTAGGCGTTCTGTAAAATAACCAGAACATGATGTGCTTTGAATATATTAATAAGCAAAACAAGTTTGTGCATAATTTCTTCAGGCACATTGACTAGATGTTTTGTAAAGTAACCGGTGGATGGTCAGAGCAGTGAAGACGTGACTTAACCACACAAGTAAAACCGACGAGAGTAGACAAGACGAGATGAAACCGACAAGGGCTGACATAACATGACCAGACCAAGTTAAACAGACAGGATCATGAGGGGAAATATAGCTAAAAGTCTGCTCTATAAACTGATACTAAATACATTGATATTGAGTTAGTGGACTAGTCAGGTTGGTTTAGAGATATTAAATATTTGCGATTGCCAAAAGTGGTTTTTGTCGCACTAAAAAACGTGTGCCAAGATAGTATTTTTAGCGCAGGGGTAATAAAAATATAATTACGACAAACAAGTTTAAAGTTTTTCAAAAATTGATCGCGTCTGCATTTTCCTCGATAACTCGAAAACTAATTCAAGAATTTAAATGAAAATTTTATCAAATATAGCTAAAAGTCTGCTCTATAAATTGATACTAAGTACAATGATATTGCACTAGTTGGTACAGATCGAAGAATCTTGATTGCGACTATCAAGTTTTTACAGAATATAATGCGATAACATTTTCCTCGATAACTCGAAAACAAATCCAAAAATTTACATGAAAATGTACCTACATTTAGCTAAAATGAGCTGGCTGATTTATAATCTAACACTATTTGATTTGATACTGCCTTGGTGGACTAGTTATTACAGATCGAGGAATCTTGACTGTAACGATTGCCAAAAGTGGCATTTGTCGTACTAAAAAATGTGTGCCAATATAGTATTTTTAGCGCAAGAGTAAAAAAATATAATTACGACAAACAAGTTTAAAGTTTTTCAAAAATTGATCGCAACTGTATTTTCCTCGATAACTCGAAAACTAATCCAAGAATTTAAATGAAAATTTTATCAAATATAGCTAAAAGTCTGCTCTATAAATTGATACTAAGTACAATGATATTGCCTTGGTGCACTAGTTGGTACAGATCGAAGAATCTTGATTGCCACCATCAAGCTGAAAGTTTTTACAGAATATAATGCGATAATATTTTCCTCGATAACTCGAAAACAAATCCCAAAATGTACATGAAAATGTACCTACATCTAGTTAAAAGCCTGCTTTATAATCTAACACTAGTCTTGTCTGTCTAGTCTTGTCTGTCTAGTCTTGTCTGTCTAGTCTTGTCTGTCTAGTCTTGTCTGTCTAGTCTTGTCTGTCTAGTCTTGTCTGTCTAGTCTTGTCTGTCTAGTCTTGTCTGTCTAGTCTTGTCTGTCTAGTCTTTTCTGTCTAGTCTTGTCTGTCTAGTCTTGTCTGTCTTGTCTTGTCTGTCTAGTCTTGTCTGTCTGGTCTTGTCTGTCTGGTCTTGTTTGTCTGGTCTTGTCTGTCTGGTCTTGTCTGTCTGGTCTTGTCTGTCTGGTCTTGTCTGTCTGGTCTTGTCTGTCTGGTCTTGTCTGTCTGGTCTTGTCTGTCTAGTCTTGTCTGTCTAGTCTTGTCTGTCTAGTCTTGTCTGTCTAGTCTTGTCTGTCTAGTCTTGTCTGTCTAGTCTTGTCTGTCTAGTCTTGTCTGTCTAGTCTTGTCTGTCTAGTCTTGTCTGTCTAGTCTTGTCTGTCTAGTCTGTCTAGTCTTGTCTGTCTAGTCTTGTCTGTCTAGTCTTGTCTGTCTAGTCTTGTCTGTCTAGTCTTGTCTGTCTAGTCTTGTCTGTCTAGTCTTGTCTGTCTAGTCTTGTCTGTCTAGTCTTGTCTGTCTAGTCTTGTCTGTCTAGTCTTGTCTGTCTAGTCTTGTCTGTCTAGTCTTGTCTGTCTAGTCTTGTCTGTCTAGTCTTGTCTGTCTAGTCTTGTCTGTCTAGTCTTGTCTGTCTAGTCTTGTCTGTCTAGTCTTGTCTGTCTAGTCTTGTCTGTCTAGTCTTGTCTGTCTAGTCTTGTCTGTCTAGTCTTGTCTGTCTAGTCTTGTCTGTCTAGTCTTGTCTGTCTAGTCTTGTCTGTCTAGTCTTGTCTGTCTAGTCTTGTCTGTCTAGTCTTGTCTGTCTAGTCTTGTCTGTCTAGTCTTGTCTGTCTAGTCTTGTCTGTCTAGTCTTGTCTGTCTAGTCTTGTCTGTCTAGTCTTGTCTGTCTAGTCTTGTCTGTCTAGTCTTGTCTGTCTAGTCTTGTCTGTCTAGTCTTGTCTGTCTAGTCTTGTCTGTCTAGTCTTGTCTGTCTAGTCTTGTCTGTCTAGTCTTGTCTGTCTAGTCTTGTCTGTCTAGTCTTGTCTGTCTAGTCTTGTCTGTCTAGTCTTGTCTGTCTAGTCTTGTCTGTCTAGTCTTGTCTGTCTAGTCTTGTCTGTCTAGTCTTGTCTGTCTAGTCTTGTCTGTCTAGTCTTGTCTGTCTAGTCTTGTCTGTCTAGTCTTGTCTGTCTAGTCTTGTCTGTCTAGTCTTGTCTGTCTAGTCTTGTCTGTCTAGTCTTGTCTGTCTAGTCTTGTCTGTCTAGTCTTGTCTGTCTAGTCTTGTCTGTCTAGTCTTGTCTGTCTAGTCTTGTCTGTCTAGTCTTGTCTGTCTAGTCTTGTCTGTCTAGTCTTGTCTGTCTAGTCTTGTCTGTCTAGTCTTGTCTGTCTAGTCTTGTCTGTCTAGTCTTGTCTGTCTAGTCTTGTCTGTCTAGTCTTGTCTGTCTAGTCTTGTCTGTCTAGTCTTGTCTGTCTAGTCTTGTCTGTCTAGTCTTGTCTGTCTAGTCTTGTCTGTCTAGTCTTGTCTGTCTAGTCTTGTCTGTCTAGTCTTGTCTGTCTAGTCTTGTCTGTCTAGTCTTGTCTGTCTAGTCTTGTCTGTCTAGTCTTGTCTGTCTAGTCTTGTCTGTCTAGTCTTGTCTGTCTAGTCTTGTCTGTCTAGTCTTGTCTGTCTAGTCTTGTCTGTCTAGTCTTGTCTGTCTAGTCTTGTATGTCTAGTCTTGTCTGTCTAGTCTTGTCTGTCTAGTCTTGTCTGTCTAGTCTTGTCTGTCTAGTCTTGTCTGTCTAGTCTGTCTAGTCTGTCTAGTCTTGTCTGTCTAGTCTTGTCTGTCTAGTCTTGTCTGTCTAGTCTTGTCTGTCTAGTCTTGTCTGTCTAGTCTTGTCTCTCTAGTCTTGTCTGTCTAGTCTTGTCTGTCTAGTCTTGTCTGTCTAGTCTTGTCTGTCTAGTCTTGTCTGTCTAGTCTGTCTAGTCTTGTCTGTCTAGTCTTGTCTGTCTAGTCTTGTCTGTCTAGTCTTGTCTGTCTAGTCTTGTCTGTCTAGTCTTGTCTGTCTAGTCTTGTCTGTCTAGTCTTGTCTGTCTAGTCTTGTCTGTCTAGTCTTGTCTGTCTAGTCTTGTCTGTCTAGTCTTGTCTGTCTAGTCTTGTCTGTCTAGTCTTGTCTGTCTAGTCTTGTCTGTCTAGTCTTGTCTGTCTAGTCTTGTCTGTCTAGTCTTGTCTGTCTAGTCTTGTCTGTCTAGTCTTGTCTGTCTAGTCTTGTCTGTCTAGTCTTGTCTGTCTAGTCTTGTCTGTCTAGTCTTGTCTGTCTAGTCTTGTCTGTCTAGTCTTGTCTGTCTAGTCTTGTCTGTCTAGTCTTGTCTGTCTAGTCTTGTCTGTCTAGTCTTGTCTGTCTAGTCTTGTCTGTCTAGTCTTGTCTGTCTAGTCTTGTCTGTCTAGTCTTGTCTGTCTAGTCTTGTCTGTCTAGTCTTGTCTGTCTAGTCTTGTCTGTCTAGTCTTGTCTGTCTAGTCTTGTCTGTATAGTCTTGTCTGTCTAGTCTTGTCTGTCTAGTCTTGTCTGTCTAGTCTTGTCTGTTTAGTCTTGTCTGTCTAGTCTTGTCTGTCTAGTCTTGTCTGTCTAGTCTTGTCTGTCTAGTCTTGTCTCTCTAGTCTTGTCTGTCTAGTCTTGTCTGTCTAGTCTTGTCTGTCTAGTCTTGTCTGTCTAGTCTTGTCTGTCTAGTCTTGTCTGTCTAGTCTTGTCTGTCTAGTCTTGTCTGTCTAGTCTTGTCTCTCTAGTCTTGTCTGTCTAGTCTTGTCTGTCTAGTCTTGTCTGTCTAGTCTTGTCTGTCTAGTCTTGTCTGTCTAGTCTTGTCTGTCTAGTCTTGTTTCTCTAGTCTTGTCTGTCTAGTCTTGTCGGTCTAGTCTTGATTATCTGGACTTGTCTGTCTAGTGTGTCTGTCTAGTCTTTTCTGTCTAGCCTTGTCTATCTAGTCTAGTCTATCTAGTGTTGTCCGTCTAGTCTTGTCTATCTAGTCTTGTACGTGTAGTCTTGTCCGTCTAGTCTTGTCCGTCTAGTCTTGTCCGTCTAGTCTTGTCCATCTAGCCTTGTCTGTCTAGTCTCGTATGTCTAGTCTCTAGTCGTGTCTGTCTAGTTTAACTAGATTAGATAGGAATTTGCCTAACGGTATAGCAATTGTACGAAACTGTTACCGTAACAAACTAAAGATTGAGCGTCTCTTTGTTTGGCAAGTGATAAAGGAATCCTTGATGTTCGGTTTCGCAACGTTTTTTTAGCGCGCAGAGATCTGCACCGGCTGGAATTGTTCAACGACCGAGAAAGTAAAATCCGTTTACTCTCTCGACTCGCACGCAAACTTGAACTTTACGACCGACGTCACTAGTTACCCAGCTCAACAGAGCTACCATATATGGGCTTGTTTACTTAGCCTAATCTCCGTCACATGTCTTTGTCAATCTTTAATAATTTGATAATTACAGAACCTTGAGGTACACCAACACGTTTCGTCATTTGATTTACACAGACTTGACCAGTCTAATCTCCCTCACATTTCAAACTCACAATAATAAATAATAATAATAATTAAAGAAAATCATTTTAAAAATTGTAAGAAAAAAAAAGCGTCCCCACGGGGAATCGAACCATCGATCCTTGTACTATAACACCAAGCTCTTACCGATGCGCTAACCGGCCTTTGAAATTTACGCTAACATAGCGGGCTTATGAGTTGTCGGTAACTTACCGGTCCGCGTAAAAAGTGAGTTATTTTTTTAACGCTTGGCCATCTGGCCCTTCCGCTTGCGTCACTTTCATTTATAGTCAAGCCCTACATATACTGTAAATTTGGGCCAAATCGGTGATGACACGTCCGGGGGGGGGGGTCCACTTGTCAATTTAAATTTATTATGTCTGCTAATTACAATACCCTGAGGAACACCAACACATTTTATCAACTTGGTCTAGAACGGCCTAATCCACATTTCTTTATCAGTTTTGACTAGATATGTTTGCTATATATAGACCTTTTCATAGTTGAATTTTTGTTGTGCGCATGTGTCAATTTCCGCCATGTTATACGTCAAAAAGTGCCGGAACTTTTAACTTTCATATTCTCGCCTTTCAAACTTGGCGGATGCGCATACGCTTAACTAATCGTAAAAAGGTCTATTACAGTACCTTCAGGAACACCAACACGTTTTGTCCTTTGTTTTGCTTAGTCTTGGCCTGCCTAACCGGACGCCTCTGTTACATTTCTTTGCTAAATTTGACTAAACACGTTTGCTAATTATATAACCTTGAGGAACACCAACGCGTTTTATCAATTGTTTTATTTAGCCATGACCGGTCTAATCTTCGCTAAATTTCTTTGTCAATCTGTACTAGATACGTTGCCTAATTACAGTACCTTGAGGAACACCAACATGTTTTATCAATTTATGATAGATAAAAAGTTAGATTAAACTACACAGATAAGACTAGATTAGACAGGAAAAGGCTGGGCAGTCTGAATAGTTCTTAAAACGTTAAGATTGAGCATTGATGAGCCGTGAATCGGCCGTTTTCCAAAGAAAACCTAACCTAACCTAAAATATTGCCTTTATAATAACGTCCTAAATTCAGTACAAAAAGCAACGATTTAGTAATATTAGTGTCTGTCGTGCAAAGCAAAGAAAACACAACCTAACCTAAACTATTGCCTGTAAAGGTCGATTCCCATATGCGCGACAATCAGCTACACGACGTCGTGCGACATCGCCTGTCAAATAATGATTACATGGTTTTAAATGGGCACGTCGCGTAGCCATAGTGAGAACGTGCCCATTTAAAACAATGTAATCATTATTTGACAGGCGATGTCGTGTGACGTCGCGTAGCTGAGTGTCGCGCATATGGGAATCGACCTTTAGAGTAATATATTATATAGTTACATCATCATGATCATTGTCATGGGCGCTATAAATAGACGCGACACTCAGCTACGCGACGTCGTGCGACATCGCCTGTCAAATAATGATTACATTGTTTTACGAGAAACGTGCCCATTTAAAACAATGTAATCATTATTTGACAGGCGATGTCGCGTGACGTCGCGTAGCTGAGTGTCGCGTATATAAGAATCGACCTTTAGAGTTAAATATTATATAGTTACATCATCATGATCATTGTCATGGGCACTATAAATAGACGCGACACTCAGCTACGCGACGTCGTGCAACATCTCCTGTCAAATAATGATTACATGGTTTTAAATGGGCACGTCGCGTAGCCATAGTGAGAACGTGCCCATTTGACTAAACATCACGTGCACAATGTCATCATTATTTGACAGGTGATGTCGCGTGACGTCGCGTAGCTGAGTGTCGCGCATATGGGAATCGACCTTTAGAGTTATATATTATATAGTTACATCATCATGATCATTGTCATGGGCACTATAAATAGACGCGACACTCAGCTACGCGACGTCGTGCAACATCTCCTGTCAAATAATGATTATATGGTTTTAAATGGGCACGTCGCGTAGCCATAGTGAGAACGTGCCCATTTGACTAAACATCACGTGCACAATGTCATCATTATTTGACAGGCGATGTCGCGTGACGTCGCGTAGCTGAGTGTCGTACATATGGGAATCGACCTTTAGAGTTATATATTATATAGTTACATCATCATGATCATTGTCATGGGCGCTATAAATAGATGCGACACTCAGCTACGCGACGTCGTGCAACATCTCCTGTCAAATAATGATTATATGGTTTTAAATGGGCACGTCGCGTAGCCATAGTGAGAACGTGCCCATTTGACTAAACATCACGTGCACAATGTCATCATTATTTGACAGGTGATGTCGCGTGACGTCGCGTAGCTGAGTGTCGCGCATATGGGAATCGACCTTTAGAGTTATATATTATATAGTTACATCATCATGATCATTGTCATGGGCGCTATAAATAGACGCGACACTCAGCTACGCGACGTCGTGCGACCTCGCCTGTCAAATAATGATTACATGGTTTTAAATGGGCACGTCGTGTAGCTATCGCGTCGCCATAGTGAGAACGTGCCCATTTTAAACAATGTAATCAATATTTGACAGTCGATGTCGCGTGACGTCGCATAGCTGAGTGTCGCGCATATGGGAGTCGACCTTTATAGGCAATAGTTTAGGTTAGGTTCTGTTTTCTTTGCTTTGCACGACAGACACTAATATAACTAAATCTGTCCTAAATTCAGTACAAACAGCAGCGTTTTCGCAATAATTGTGTCTGTCGTGCCATCTGGGTATTAGGAAAACGGCAGAGTGGAATGTAAACCGCCGTTTTGCGAGGAAAACCGTGCGTGGAATGAAATCTGTGGCGAGACCGCGCGGTTGCGCAACGAGTGCGCCGTCGGTCGCGACCTACGACACGATAAACCTCATTTATTTGTTATCCGAATGGATATTCCGATTGCGCGGTTTATTTTTAGCGGATTCGCGTGCGAAATCCGTCGGGACGTCGCGCGCCCCATCGCCAAAATTACTTTGAGATTTATCGCCGGGTTATCCGCAACTCGCGTCCGATTAATTAAATCGCAAACCTAGTGCCAAATTCCGTTCAACTGTTTCAAGCACTCATCGGTGGTATTAAAAATGTCCCACCGTTGACACATAACTTATAGCATGGAAATGTCGACAACGGAGGAAATTTCGATCTTTGTTTCGTGGCTTGAATGAGTTGCATTTCAGATTCCTTGAATAACGAGTTTCAAGTTTTCAACCCTGTTTCAGTTTAATTAGTCCCAACTTTCTCAATTTAATCCCAAGTCATGTCCCTAATTAACACTAATAGTCGCAACAAGAAGATATTTCAATACGAAATGGCTTCCACTTGAAGTTGTTTCAACACGAAGTTGTTTCAACATGAAGTTGTTTCAGCACGAAGTTGTCACAACATGGCGCTTATTCAACATGTTGTCTTAGCAACACAGTAGGATACATTCATCCCTCGAGTTACTCGGTTGATATCTTTCTAGTACAGTCTGTTTGGTCTTGTCTGTCTAGTCAGTCTACTCTGGCTAGTTTGTCTAGTATGTCTAGTCGTGTCTAGTCATGTATAGTCGTGTCTAGTCGTGTCTGGTCCTGTCTAGTTGTGTCTAGTCGTGTATAGTCGTCTCTAGTTGTGTCTAATTGTGTCTAGTCGTGTTTAGTCGTGCCGAGTCGTAGTTTGTCTAGTCGTGTCTAGTCGTGTCTACTCGTTTCTAGTAGTGTCTAGTCGTGTCTAGTTGTGCCCAGTAGTACCTAGGCATGTCTAGGCATGTCTAGTCGTGCCTAGTCGTGTATAGTCTTGTCTGATCTTGTCTCGTCTCGTGCAGTGTTGTTTTGTCATCGAATATTAAGCTATAATGATATATTGTACAATAATTGAAACGGAATAGATTTCTAAGAATAATCTATTAATAAGAATAAATTGTCGCTGTTCAGCGTACGATTACCAGGAAGCGACTTGTTTGTTTTCGAAAACAGAAAGAAAAAATCACCGAGATGTTGTCGAAAGCTTTGGAGGACAATTCCAAGGGAAAGAAACTCAAACACGCAGTTGAACAGCTTCCGTCAGCAGTTCAGGAATCGAGTCGTACTTCTCTAGTTTCGACACACAAGGAACTTATTTATTGCCGAGTTGCGTAATTTCACGCAGGTCTTACTCATCGATTGGCTTTGTAGACAACGCGATTTCCCGTTGTGTCCACTCGCGAGACCTTTACCCGACCTAATAAGCCGCGACTCCGTCAGTCATCGCCGACACATAAATATTTTGATCCGAATCGCTGAATCACCGCAAAACTTTATCTCACACCACACAATTCAACAATCACCGATAAGATTCAATTCTACAAAAACAAACCGGATTTCATAACATTAAATCACAAGAATAGACAAAAACAACTTCACGTTGAAACAGATTCACGTTGCAACAACTTCGCGTTGCAACAACTTCACGCTGAAACAACTTCACGTCGAATACCTTCACGTTAAATAAGCTTGTTATAGATAAGCGTGTTGATACTCACAGCAAACGTCTTACTTATTGCATTCAAAACAACTTCACGTTGCAAAACTTCACGCTGAAACAACTTCATGTCGAATAACTTCAGCTTAAATAAGCTTGTTATAGATAAACTTGTTTATATTCACAGAAAACGTCTTACTTATTGCAATAAAACAACTTCATGTTGCAATAACTTCACGCTGAAACAACTTCATGTCGAATACCTTCACGTTAAATAAGCTTGTTATAGATAAACTTGTTTATATTCACAGCAAAAGTCTTACTTATTGCATTGAAACAACTTCACGTTGTAACAATTGAACGCTGAAACAACAGCATGTTGTACAACTTCACGATAAATAAACTTGTTAATATTCACAGCAAACATCTTATTTATTGCATTGAAACAACTTCACGTTGCAATAACTTCACGCTGAAACAACTTCATGTCGAAAAACTTCACGTTAAATAAGCTTGTTATGGATAAGCTTGTTTATATTCACAGCAAACCTCTTGCTTATTGCATTGAAACAACTTCACGTTGCGGCAATATCACACTGAAACAACTGCATGTTGTACAACTTCACGTTAAACATGCTTGTTAATGTTAATAGCAAACATCTTACTTTTGCATTGAAACAACTTCACGTAGCAACAACCACACGCAGAAACAAAATTCAACTTCAAGAAAACAACTTCATGTTGAAACAACTTCATGTAGAATTGACATATTGATGTAATGCCATGTAGCTATGACGCCCATGTTGCTATAATATTATGTTATTATGACGCCATGTTGCTACGACACTACGTTGCTATGATGCCATGCTGTTATTACACCCTTGTTTACCGCCTTGTTGCTATGACAACATCAACAGATATCATGTTAATAAGACGCCATGTTCTTATCACAGCATGTTGCTATGACGCCATGCTGTTATTACACCTTGTTGTTATTACACCTTGTTGTTATGACGCCGTGTTAATAAGACGCCATGTTGCTATGACGTCATGTTGTTATCACCGTATGTTTCTATGACGCTATTACACCTTGTTGCTATGCCATGCTGTTATTACACCTTGTTGGTGTGACACCTTGTTGGTATGACACCATGTTAAAAAGACGCCATTTTGATATGACACCATGTTGGTATCACAGCATGTTGCTATGACGCTATGCTATGTTGTTTATAACCCATGTTTATAAGATGCAGGGCCGTCCCTAGCAAGTGCGGGGCCCAGGGCAAAAAATAATGTTGGGGCCCCTTAGACAATTTTTTTATAATTTAAAATCTACAAAATAATCTTGGATTTTTAAATTTAATTGTAATGACAAAACAAGAATAATAGATACTGTTTATTTGTTTTGCACAAGAAAAATAAAAAAAGGAAAATAATCTATTTTTACTTAGTAGTAAAGCAAAAAATAATGAAAAACGATGTGAAATCCAAACCTGTCGGTTCGCATAAGGCTGCTGGGCCCTCAAAGTGCGGGGCCCCGGCGATCGCCCCGGTCTAAGAACGGCTCTGATAAAACGCCATGTTGCTATGACGCAATGTTGTTATCATAGCATATTGCTATGAAGCCATGTTGTTATTATTACCTTGTAACTACGACGCAACGTTAATAAGACGCCATGTTGCTATGACGCCATGTTGCAAAAACCCTATGTTGCAACAACGCCATGTAGATATATTAGTAAATACAAGACTAGATAGATAACGTCATCTAGATAATAACGTTGTCTATAATTCATTGAAAATATTTCATTTTGCAACAAATTCATTCTTGTTTATAACCACAGAATATATCTGACGTATTGAGACAATTTCATTTCAGTTCAGGACGTAAAACTTCACGCAAAAACAACTTCATGTTGTACAACTTCACATTAAATAAGCTTGTAATACATAACCTCGTTTATATTCACAGCAAGCATCTTACTTATTGCTTTGAAACAACTTCACGCTGAAACAACTTCAGGTTGCACAACTTCTAGTTGATAAGTGTAGACGACAATAATAGACAAGTTAAAATATTATAACTATAGATTAGACTATAAGATTAGACAAGGGAAGACAAGACTAGAGAAGTATAGGTAACCTTAAGAAGAAGAAACGACATTACAGTACGAATTGACATATTGCTGTAATGCCATGTTCACGCCATGTTGCTTTAACAACATGTTGTTATGACGCCATGTTGCTACGACATTATGTTGCTATGACGCCATGCTGTTATTACACCTTGTTGCTATGACACCATGTTAATAAGACGCCATGTAGTTATGACGCCATATTGTTATCACAGCATGTTGCTATGACGCCACGCTGTTATTACACCTTGTTGCTATGACACCATGTTAATAAGACGCCATGTAGTTATGACGCCATATTGTTATCACAGCATGTTGCTATGACGCCACGCTGTTATTACACCTTGTTGCTATGACACCATGTTAATATGACGCCATGTTGCTATAACGCATTGTTGTTATCACAGCATGTTGCTATGACGCCATGCTGTTATTACATCTTGATGTTTATTGAAAACAAACGTTTACAAAACGCCATCGACCAGTTAGTCTTTCCGCCCATCAAGCTTAAGTTTTATAGGTTTGGGATATTTGAGTTAGGTTAGTATATAGCTTAGTTATTTTTTCATGTTGAAACAACTTCATATTGAAACAACTTCATGTTGCAACAACTTCACGTTAATAGTGCCGACGATTCTAGACAATATACAAGATTAGACGGGAGGTCTGGATGCGATTACAAATGTTAATGAATTCGGTTTCTGGGAAATCGTTGGTGGTAATTGGATCGCGTTGAAACGAGTCGAACTAGTTTCAAAGTCTCCGCACGTGCAATCGGTTTAATTAGTTCTCCAATTACGCAATGCCGGTCGACAACAAATAATCTGATTTGTGCGGAATTAAACTCTAGTCTAGTTTCGTCCGATCTCGGTCTTACCATTTACTATCAATCAATTTATTGGTTGCATCAGTTTGGATTAATCGTCAGTTTGAAAATCACGGAATTTTCGGCGATCAATTAGCTCCAATTGAAGAGTTCAAGTGATGTCAATTCAACGTGAAGTTGTTTCAAACTGAAGTTGTCTTAGAAATAACGAAACGGGCGAGTATTCCAGACTCGTTCGTCGCGTCGAAGTTTGGACGAGCCGACGCCAAGTAGTCTCGTCTAGTCGGTGTGCAGTCACTGACTCATCTCAACGATCGCGCGTTTATAAATAAACTCGCCGTTGAAACGGTGCTTTGCTAAATTGATTTATTACAGAGGGAATTCAAAACGAATTTGACATGCATTTCCATTTGTTTATTGTCACAGCAAATATCTTAACGAATTGCGGCAACTTCTCTTTGAAACAACTTCACGTTGCAACTTCTTAATTTTATTATTAGTTGTAAATCATAGCAAAATAGCGTCATAGCAACATGGTGTCATAGCAACATGGTGTCATATCAACATGGTGTCATAGCAACAATGGCGTCAGAGTAGCAATGGCGTCATAGCAGCAATGGCGTCATAGCAACAATGGCGTCATAGCAACAATGGCGTCATAGCAACAAAGGCGTTATAGCAATTATGTCGTCATAGCAACAATAGTGCCATAGCAACAGTGGCGTCATAGCAACAATGGCGTCATCGCAACAATGGCGTCTTAGATATAAGGGCGTCATAGCAAGAATGGCGTCTTAGATATAAGGGCGTCATAGCAAGAATGGCGCCGTAGCAACAATGGCATCATAGCAAAAATGCCGTCGTAGCAACAATGGCGTCTTAGAAATAATGGCATCATAGCAACAATGGCGTCATAGCAACAATGACGTCATAGCAACAATAGCATCAAATCAATATGTCAATTCAACATGAAGTTGCTGTTATCCTAATCTAATGTAATTTATCGAACAAACTGAGATTTGGATTTGGACATATTGCGACAACTTCACGTTGAAACAATTGCGCTCTGAAACAGCTTCACGTTGAAACAACTTCATGTTGCAACAATTGCTTAACTTTATTATTAATAAAAATCAGGGTGTCAATTCAATTCATGAAGTTGTTTCAATATGTAGTTATTTCAATATGAAGTTGTTTCAGCATGAAGTTGTTTTAACTTGAAGTTGTCTTAATCTAATGTAATTTATTCTGGATCATTTTCTTGTGAAACAGATTGGGATTTGGATTTGGACTTATTGCGACAACTTCACGCTGAAACAGCTTTACGTTGAAACAACTTCAACACATTGAAACAACTTCACGTTGCAACATTTTATTATTTACTTACTATATTTACTATATTTTACTTCTTGATTTTATTATTAGTTTGTAAGTCATAGCAAAATGGCCTCATAGCAACATGGTGTCATAGCAACAATAGTGTCATAGCAACATAGCGTCATAGAAATAATGGAGTTATAACAACATATCATCAAATCAATATGTCAATTCCACATGAAGTTGTTTCAATATCTTAACGCAAATATCTTAACGTATTGCGGCAACTTCACTTCGAAACAACTTCACGTTGCAACAACTTCTTGATTTTATTATTAGTTGTGAGTCATAGCAAAATGGCGTCATAGCAACATGGCGTTATAGAAACAATGGAGTTATAGTAACATATCATCAAATCTATATGTCAATTCAACATGAAGTTGTTTCAACATGAAGTTGCTGTTGTGCTAATCTAATGAAATTTATCGAACAAATTGAGATTTGGATAAATTGCGTTGAAACAACTTCACTCTGAAGCAGCTTCACGTTAAAACAACTTCATGTTGCAACAATTGCCTAACTTTAATATTAATAAAAATCAGCATGACAATCCAATTCATGAAGTTGTATCAATATGTAGTTATTTCAACATTAAGTTGTTTCAGCATGAAGTTGTTTTAACTTTAAGTTGTCTTAATCTAATGTAATTTATTCTGGAACATTTTTTTGTGAAACAAATTGGGATTTGGATTTGAGCGTATTGCAACAACTTCACGCTGAAACAGCTTTACGTTGAAACAACTTCAACTCATTGAAACAACTTCAACTCATTGAAACAACTTCACGTTGCAACATCTTATTGATTTTATTATCAGTTGTAAGTCATGGCAAATGGCGTCATTCAGGCGTCATAGCAACATGGTGTCATAGCAACAATGGAGTTGTAGCAACATAGCATCAAATCAATATGTCAATTCAACCTGAAGTTGTTTCAACATCTTAACGCAAATATCTTAACGTATTGCTGCAACTTCACTTTGAAACAACTTCACGTTGGTACAACTTCTTAATTTTATTATTAGTTGTGTCATAGTAAAATGGCGTCATAGAAACATGGTGTCATATCAACATTGGCGTCATACCAATATGGCGTCATAGAAACAATGGCGTCATAGCAACATAGCATCAAGTCAATATGTCAATTCAACATGAAATTATTTCAACATGAAGTTGCTGTTATCCTAATATAATGTAATTTATCGAACAAATTGAGATTTGGTTTTGGACATATAGCGACAACTTCACGTTGAAACAACTTCGCTCTAAAACAGCTTCATGTTGCAACAATTGCTTGACTTTATTGTTAATAAAAATCAAGAACAAGAACAAAGTTGTTTTAATATGTAGTTATTTCAACATGAAGTTGTTTCAGCCTGAAGTTGTTCTAACTTGAAGTTGTCTTAATCTATAATAATTTATTCTGGAACATTTTCTGGTGAAATAAATTGGGATTTGGATTTGGACGTATTGCGACAACTTCACGCTTAACGTTGAAACAACTTCTACACATTGAAACAACTTCACGTTGCAACAACTTCTGGATTTTATTATTAGTTGTGAGACATAGCAAAACGGCGTCATAGCAACATGGTGTCGTAGCAACAATGGTGTCATAGCAACATGGCGTCATAGAAACAATGGCGTCATAGCAACATAGCATCAAATAATATGTCAATTCAACATGAAGTTGCTGTTATCCTAATCTAATGTAATTTATCGAACAAATTGAGATTTGGATTTGGACATATTGCGACAACTTCACGTTGAAACAACTTCGCTCTGAAACAGCTTCAGGTCGAAACAACTTCATGTTGCAACAACTGCTTAACTTTACTATTAATAAAAATCAACATATCAATTTAACATGAAGTTGTTTCAACTTGAAGTTGTCCTAATCTAATGCAGATTATTTTGGAACTTTTGCGTGTGAAACAAATTAGGATTTGTATGTCTTTGTATGTCAATTTCACGCTGAAACTGCCGACTTCACGTTGATGCAATTTCATGTTGAAACAACTTCATGTTGCAACAATTGCTTAACTTTATTATTAATAAAAATCAACATGTCAATTCAACATGAAGTTGTTTCAACTTGAAGTTGTACTAATCTAATGCAATTTATTTTAAAACTTTTTCTTGTGAAACAAATTGGGATTTGGATGTCTTGCGACAATTTCACGCTAAAAGTGCCGACTTCACGTTGATACAGCTTCATGTTGAAACAACTTCATGTAGCAACAACTGCTTAACTTTATTTTAAATAAAAATCAACATGTCAATTCAACATAAAGTTGTTTCAACTTGAAGTTGTCCTAATCTAATGCAATTTATTTTGGAACTTTTTCTTGTCAAACAAATAGAATTTGGATGTCTTGCGACAATTCCATGCTGAAACTTCATATTGATACAGCTACATGTTGAAACAACTTCAGGTTGCAACAACTGCTTAACTTTATTATTAATAAAAATCAACGTGTCAATTCAACATGAAGTTGTTTCAACTTGAAGTTGTTTCAACTTGTAGTTGTTTCAACTTGAAGTTGTCCCAATGTAATGCAATTTATTTTGGAACTTTTTCTTGTGAAACAAATTGGGATTTCGATGTCTTGCGACAATTTCACGCAGGAACTGATGACTTCACGTTGATACAGCTTCACGTTGAAACAACTTCATGTTGAAACAACTTCATGCCTTTATTGATAATAATAACCAAGAATATTAATTAGGGGTAATAAAAATGGTTTTGTTGTTAAAGACTTAATTATTGTAATTAATGTAAATACATAATTTATGATTTCTAGGACTAGTGTTTTGATATTATCCGCTACGAATGTAAATCCCCGTTTGGAATAACCCGCGTCAAATGTTTAAGTTCTGTCAAAAAAAAAATCTTTTTCTTAGAATTTGCGAAATTCCGAAGCAAATAATCTCAACTACAAACATGTTTACGCTGAAAACGTTTGAAGAATGCGTGTAATTTCCGATGTGTCTTCAAATATTTACGCAAAAATTCCATCGATAACAGTGGCAAATGGAATGCCGAACGTCGGATAAACACAACTCAAACCGTCCGTTGGGCAACTAACTCACTTTGAACTACTTTGGAAGAGCATTACAAACGCAACCAAACCACTCGCATTGATAACAGCAACTCGCTGATAACATTCCCTCGACACATTCTTCAAACAATAAGTAAACACAAGACTAAATACACAACGACCAAAATATTTCATTTGTCGTATTAAGACAATTTCAGGTTGAATTAACTTCATGTTGAAACAACTTCATGTTGAAACAACTTCTTGTTGATTTGACACATTGATCTAATGTCATGTTGCTATGACGACCATGTTGCTTTAACAATAAGTTCTTATGACGCCATGTTGCTTCGACACTATGTTGTTATGACGCCATGCTGTTATTACACCTTGTTGCTATGACACCATGTTAATACGACGCCATGTTGCTATGACGCCATGTTGTTATCACAACATGTTGCTATGACGCCATGCTGTTATTATACCTTGCTGCTATGACATCATGTTAATACGACGCCATGTTGATATGACGCCCTGTTTTGATCACAGCATGTTGCTATGACGCCATGCTGTTATTACACCTTGTTGCTATGACACCATGTTAATAAGACGCCATGTTGCTATGACGCCATGTTATTATCACAGCATTTTGCTATGGCGCCATGCTGCTATTACACTCTGCTGTTATGACGTCCTGTTAATAAGACGCCATGTTGCTATAACGCCATATTGTTATCACAGCATGTTGCTATGACGCCATGCTGTTATTACACCCTGTAGTTATGACTCCCCAGTAATAAGACCCCATGTTGCTATGACGGCATGTTGTTATTATACCTTGTTGACGCCATGTTGCTACGACGCCATGTTGTTATCACAGCATGTTGCTATGATGCCATGTTGTTATTACACCCTGTTGTTATGACTCCCTAATAATAAGACGTCATGCTGTTATTGCACTTTGTTATTATGACGCCATGTTAATAAGACGCCATGTTGCTAAGACGCCATGTTGTTATCACAGCATGTTGTTATGACGCCATGTTGTTATCACAGTATGTTGCTATGACGCCATGCTGTTATTACACCTTGTTGCTATGACACCATGTTAATAAGACGCCATGTTGCTATGACGCCATGTTATTATCACAGCATTTTGCTATGGCGCCATGCTGCTATTACACTCTGCTGTTATGACGCCCTGTTAATAAGACGCCATGTTGCTATAACGCCATATTGTTATCACAGCATGTTGCTATGATGCCATGCTGTTATTACACCCTGTTGTTATGACTCCCCATTAATAAGATCCCATGTTGCTATGACGCCATGTTGCTATGACGCCATGTTATTATCACAGCATGTTGCTATGACGCCATGTTGTTATTATACTTTGTTGGTATGACACTATGAAAATTAATATGACGCCATGTTGCAAAAACGCTATGTTGCAACAACGTCATGTAGTTATATTAGTAAACACGAGACTAGATAGATAACGAAATCTATATAACAACGTTGTCTATATGATTTTATTGAAAAGAATTTATTAAAATTAAGAATTTATTGAAAATATTTCATTTTGAAACAACTTCATCCATGTTTATAGTCACAGAAAATATCTGACGTATTGAGACAATTTTATGTTGAAACAACTTCACATTGCAACAACGTCACATTGCAACGACTTCACATTGCAACGACTTCACATTGAAACAACTTCACATTGCAACAACTTCATTGTAAAACAATTTTAAATTACAAGTTAACGCGTTGTTTTGTCCAATCAGTGTGATTAAATCCTTTTTCAGTTTGTTTCTTACAGTCCGGTGCAATTGTGTGCATGAAATATGAATGAACTGACTAATTGCTTGCGACACGAACAGCCGAAGAAACGTCCGTTGTTGTAATGTTTATGTAAGCCCGGGTATTACCAAACATTAAGTTGCAATTAACGATCGTAACACGGGCAGCTCGAATTCCGACACGGCCGGCTCCATCTCGACTTTCATAACTATTTAGGGTTTATCAAGGATAAATGGACTAAGGGTAGATTACGCAGTCGAACATAAATAGACTAGAGTAAGTTGTTTAATTGGATAGTCTTAACTAATTGGGGTAGATAGCCTAGATTAGGAAGGTCGAGCTTAAATAGACTAGACTAGTCTAGAGTAAGTTGTTTAATTGGACAGGCGTAACTAATTGGAGTAGATAGCCTAGATTGAGGACTTTAGCCTAGTTTGGACTAGTTTTTTTGTTTCGAATTTTTGAACTAATTCTGATCTTTGTGTAATTTGTATTCAAAGTAGTTCAGTTTAATTGGACAGTCGTAACTAATTGCGTTTAGTTTTGCATTTCCTGGTTATCGCAATCGCCTTGGGACGTTTGTTGTTTTCGTATGGAAATGTCGACAACGGAGGAAATTTCGTTCTTTGTTTCGTGGCTTGAATGACTTGCACTCAAGGATTTCAAATTCCTTGAATAACAAATAAAACCGCCTTTCGATTCTCCTCTTTCAGTTCCATTAGCCCTAACTTCCTAGATTTAATCCCAAGTCACGTCCCTAATTAACACCAATCGTTGCAGCAAGAAAATATTTCAATACGAAATGGCTTCAACTTGGAAGTTGACGAAGTTGTCTCAACATGAAGTTGTTTCAGCACGAAGTTGTCACAACATGGCGTTTATTCAACATGTCGTCATAGCAACATGGCGTTGTTGCAACATGGTCTCATAACAATGTGGTATCAAAGCAACATGGCGTCGTAGGCATCAACATGGCAATTCAACATGAAGTTGTTTCCACATAAAGTTTTTCTAATTTTGAAGTTATGTAAATGTACAAGTCACCACCGAAATCTACAAATCTACAAACTTGAAGTTGTTTCAACATGAAGTTGTTTCAGTATGAAGTTGTCACAACATGGCGTTTATTCAACATGTCGTCATAACAACATGGCGTCGTTGCAACATGGCCTCATAACAATGTGGTATCAAAGCAAAATGGCGTCATAAGCATCAACATGGCAGTTCAACATGAAGTTGTTTCACCATAAAGTTTGTCTCACTTGAAATTATAGGTTTGTAGATGTACAAGTCACCACCGAAATCTATAAACTTGAAGTTGTTTCAACATGAAGTTGTCCTAATTTATTCTGGAACATTTTCTTGTGAAACAGATTGGGATTTGGATTTTGCAGCGGACGCTTCAGGCGCATTTTAGCGCAGTCGCTGGAAATAGACGCCCCCCTCGAGACACTCACAAATACATCCCGATCCCGACAGATTTAGTTCACTTGCACATTCAAGAAATCTCATTTAAATTAGCTTAGTTTAGTCTTATTCTAGTTTCAGATGTCATGTTTAATCTATTATAAACTACCTGTGTCTATTATAAGTTAGTCTAGACTAACTGGCAATTAGTTACGACTGTCCAAATAAACATACTCAACTGAACTACTTTCAAATTAAACGAACAAAGACCAGAATTAGTTCAAAAATTCAAGAGAAAAATGACATTAGTTCACTAGTATATTCAAGAGATCTCATTTAGATGAGATTAGCCTAGTCTAGATAAATCTGATCTAGTGTTGTTTGTGAATGATGTCGAGTGAAACTAATCGAAGAAGAAACTGTATTGGTAATTAGTCGATTAGTGAATGAAATCACGATCTAAAAATAATCTGTTGGAGTAAAGGTCACGTGGAGCTTTCCAAGTCGGCTCTTTCCCAGCGAATTGTAACAGCTTTCCACAAATAAGGCGGCGGTTCGCCCACCGATGCTAATGATGCCGTCTTGCCTATTACCGGACGACAATCAATGGAAACTTTTTCTAATATTATCGCGTTTAATTGGGTTTTCGATAAAACAAAAAAAAAACTGGATTTGTATCAAGGTTTACTACATCACACGATTTCGTTAGTTTATTTCTAATAATTGTGACAATTAATTGAGGTTATGATTACACTAGTCCAGCTTTGTCTGACGCTGTAACAAGTGAATTTTGTTCAGGGTGAAGTTGTTTCAACGCGAAGATGTTTCAACATGAAGTTGTCTCAACGTGAAGTTGTTTCAGCACGAAATTGTCACAACATGATGTTAATTGAGGCGATGAGAGCAAAAGTGGCCTAACCCACAAAAACATGAAAATACCAATAAATTTAGATTTTGCATCCTCAACAGTTGGGATGCAAAATCTACATTTATTGGTGTTTTTGTGGGTTAGGCCACTTTTGCTCTCATCGCCTCAATTCAACATGGCGTCAAATCAACATAGCAACATAATGTCATAGCAATATGGCGTCATAACAACATGGTACTATAACAACATGGCTTTAAAGCAACAAGGCGTTTGAAATAACAACGTGGCGTCATAGCAACATGAAGTCATAACAACAAGACGTCATAGCAACATGGAGTCATAACAACAAGGTGTCATAGCAAATTATTTCAAATAAAACTTGAAGACCGGGAAATTTTGCATAAGAAAATTGTAAGAAACTTTGGTGTTTATTACGGAAAATTATTATAATTATTATTAATTATTATAATTATTATTATTATTAATATTTATTATTAATAATATAAATTATTATTAATTATAAGAGAAAATTTGAGTTTTGTTGAAAAACAGAAGGAAATTGCAGTCAAAAGTTATAATTTTTAAGAAGTGTTTAAAGCTAATTTCCTCAAAATTGAGGGAAAATCGCGAAAAATGTTTCAAATAAAACTTGAAGAATAGGAAATTTTGCATATGAAAATTGCAAGAAACTTTAGTGTCGATCACGGAAAATTTAGAGAAAATTTTAGTTTTGTTGAAAAACAGAAGGAAATTGCAACGTCTAAAGTTGGAATCTTTAAGTTGTGTTTGAAGCTAATTTCCTCAAAATTGAGAGAAAATCGCGAAAAATGTTTCAAATAAAACTTGAAGACCAGGAAATTTTGCATAAGAAAATTGCAAGAAACTTTGGTGTTCATTGTGAAAAAATTAGAGAAAATTTGAATTTTGTTGAAAAACAGAAGGAAATTGCAATGCCTAAAGTTAGAATTTTAAGGTTGTGTTTAAAGCTAATTTCCTTAAAATTGAGGGAAAATCGCGCAAAATATTTCAAATAAAATTTGAAGACCAGGAAATTTTGCATAAGAAAATTGCAAGAAAGTTTGGTGTTCATTACGAAAAATTTATAGAAAATTTGAGTTTCGTTGAAAAACAGAAGGAAATTGCAACATTTCAAGTTAGATTTTTTAAGTTGTGTTTAAAGCTAATTTCCTGAACATTGAGGGAAAATAGCGGAAAATGTTTCAAATAAAACTTCAAGACCACGAAATTTTGCATGAGAAAATTGCAAGAAACTTTGGTGTCGATTGCGAAAAATTTAGAGAAAATTTGAGTTTTGTTGAAAAACAGAAGGAAATTGCAATGTCTAAAGTTAGATTTTTTAAGTTGTGTTCAAAGCTAATTTCCACAAAATCTAGGGAAAATCATGGAAAATGTTTCAAATAAAACTTGAAGACCAGGAAATTTTGCATAAGAAACTGGCAAGAAACTTTGTTGTTGATTGCGAAAAATTTAGAGAAAATTTGAGTTTTGTTGAAAAACAGAAGGAAATTGCATAGAATTTTTAAGTTGCGTTTAAAGCTAATTTCCTCAAAATTGAAGGAAAATCGCGGAAAATGTTTCAAATAAAACTTGAAAACTAGGAAATTTTGCTTAAGAAAATAGTAAGAAACTTTGGTGTTGATTAAGGAAAATTTGGAGAAAATTTGAGTTTTGTTGAAAAACAGAAGGAAATTGCAATGTCTAAAGTTAGAATTTGTAAGTTGTGTTTAAAGCTAATTTCCTTAAAATTGAAGAAAAATCGCGGAAAATGTTTCAAATAAAACTTCAAGACCAAGAAATTTTGCATAAGAAAATTGCAAGAAACTTTGGTGTTGATTGCGGAAAATTTAGAGAAAATTTGAGTTTTTTTGAAAAACAGAAGGAAATTGCAATGTCTAAAGTTAGAATTTGTAAGTTGTGTTTAAAGCTAATTTCCTCAAAATTTAGGGAAAATCATGGAAAATGTGTCAAATAAAACTTGAAGACCAGGAAATTTTGCATAAGAAAATTGCAAGAAACTTTGGTGTTGATCACGAAAAATTTAGAGAAAATTTTAGTTTTGTTGAAAAACAGAAGGAAATTGCAACGTATAAAGCTAGAATTTTAAGTTGCGTTTAAAGCTAATTTCCTCAAAATTGAGGCAAAATCGCGTAAAATGTTTCAAATAAAACTTGAAAACTAGGAAATTTTGCATAAAAAAATTGCAAGAAACTTTTATGTTGATTACTGAAAATTTAGAGAAAATTTGAGTTTTGTTGAAAAACAGAAGGAAATTGCAATGTCTAAAGTTAGAATTTGTAAGTTGTGTTTAAAGCTAATTTCCTTAAAATTGAGAGAAAATCGCGGGAAATGTTTCAAATAAAACTTCAAGACCCGGAAATTTTGCATAACAAAATTGCAAGAAACTTTGGTGTTGATTGCGGAAAATTTAGAGGAAATTTGAGTTTTGTTGACAAACAGAAGGAAATTGCAATGTCTAAAGTTAGAATTTTTAAGTTGTGTTCAAAGCTAATTTCCTCAAAATTGAGGGAAAATCATGGAAAATGTTTCAAATAAAATTTGAAGACCAGGAAATTTTGCATAAGAAACTGGCAAGAAACTTTGGTGTTGATTACGGAAAATTTAGAGAAAATTTGAGTTTTCTTGAAAAACAGAATGAAATTGCTATGTCTAAAGTTAGAATTTTAAGTTGTGTTTAAAGCTAATTTCCTCAAAATTGAAGGAAAATCGCGGAAAATATTTCAAATAAAACTTGAAGACCGGGAAATTTAGCATCCGAAAAGTGCAAGAAACTTTTATGTTGATTAGGGAAAATTTTTAGAAAATTTGAGTTTTGTTGAAAAACAGAAAGAAATTGCAACGTTTAAAGTTATAATCTTTAAGTTATGTTTAAAGCTAATTTCCTCAAAATTGAGGGAAAATCGCGGAAAATGTTTGAAATAAAACTTGAAGATCGGGAAATTTTGCATAAGAAAATTGCAAGAAATTTTTATGTTGATTACTAAAAATTTAGAGAAAATTTGAGTTTTGTTGAAAAACAGAAGGAAATTGCAAAGTTAATATAACCTAACCTAACGAAACTTTGGTTTCGACTACTAGGAACCTAACCTAACTTTTAGCTACGACGCCATGTTGCTACAACATGGCGTCGTAGCAACATGGTGTTATAACAACATGGCGTTATAAGAACTTGTCATCATAACCAAACAGTATATCAAAATGTCAATTCAACATGAATTTGTTTCAACATGAAGTTGTATCAACGTGAAGTTGCTTCAGTTTATTTCTTTTTGTTTTGTTGAGTCCTGTCTTTCTGTTGAGTCTAATATTACCAATCCATTCACAACTTGATTTAAAAATATTTACGAGTCCAAGATAAATGCTATTTTTTAGACGAATGCGTTTCTTACGAAAAGAAGGGAACGTGCGTCAACGTTTATAATTAAGTTAAACTGCACGTCAAGCCGTCCTGTTGCCTTTGGACGTCCAAATATTGTCTCACGACACGTTTAAATATTTAAAAACCGCTCGAAACAATAACAACACCGAAACACGACCGGGTAAAGTACAAACGGTCAGTCAATTACCTCAAATTTCTCGATAATCTACCAAACAATTACACAAAAATGCGTTTCAGTGAACATTAATCTAAACAATTTTGTGAGCATTTAATACGGACTAAATCTTGTTTACGAAATGGACTAATTTGTGTTTGCACGCAGGGCAGCAATTCTTATCGCCATCATTATTAAATCCCCGTGTAAATATTTGCCCAATAATTATTCCCCTCATTATCAACAATCGATAACAATAATAACACAAATCTAATTGAAAATTTACAGAATATTGAACAATATAAGATATATTGACTTTAAACAGAAGTTATAAACGTCCAATCTAATATTTAAATGAGATGTTCACTAGTCATAACAATTTTCCAGTTAGTCTAGACCAGGCATGAGCAACATGCGGGCCGCGGGCCACTTATAGTGTCTTCCTGGTGGCCCGCGGGCCGCTTACAGTGTCTTCCTGGTGGCCCGCGGGTCGCTTATAGTGTCTTCCTGGCGGCCCGCGGGAAGGCCCTTCCTGGCGGCTCCTTTAGACATTGCAATTTCTTTCTGTTTTTCAACAAAACTCAAATTTCTTCTAAATTTTCCGTAATCAACACCAAAGTTTCTTGCAATTTTCTTATGCAAAATTTTCTGGTCTTGCAAGTTTTATTCGAAATATTTTCCGCGATTTTCCTTCAATTTTGAGGAAATTAGTTTTAAACACAACTTAAAAATTCTAACTTTAAACATTGCAATTTCCTTCTGTTTTTCAACAAAACTCAAATTTTCTCTAAATTTTCCGTAATCAACAGCGAAGCTTCTTGCAACTTTCTTATGCAGAATTTTCTGGTCTTCAAGTTTTATTTGAAACATTTTCCGCAATTTTGTTTCAATTTTGAGGAAATCAGTTTTAAACACAACATCAAAATTGTAACTTTAAACATTGAAGTTTCCTTCTGTTTTTCAACAAAATTCAAATTTTCTCTAAATTTTCCCTAATCAAGAGCAAAGTTTCTTGCAATTTTCTTACGCAAAATTTCCTGGTCTTCAAGTTTTATTTGAAACATTTTCCGCGAGTTTCCTTCAATTTTGAGGAAATTAGTTTTAAACACAACTTAAAAATTCTAACTTTAAACATTGCAATTTCCTTCTGTTTTTCAATAAAATTCTAATTTTCTCGAAATTTTCCCTAATCAAGAGCGAAGTTTCTTGCAATTTTCTTATGCAAAATTTCCGGTTCTTCAAGTTTTATTTGAAACATTTTCCGCGATTTTCCTTCAATTTTGAGGAAATTAGTTTTAAACACAACTTAAAAATTCTAACATTAGACATTGCAATTTCCTTCTGTTTTCCAACAAAACTCAAATTTTCTCCAAATTTTCCGTAATCAACACCAAAATTTCTAGCAATTTTCTTATGCAAAATTTGCTGGTCCTCAAGTTTTATTTGAAACCTTTTTCGCGATTTTCGCGAATATTGCACAATATAAGATATTTTGACTTTAAACAGAAGTTCTAATCGTCTACGTCCAATCTAATATTTACATGGGATTTTCACTAGTCGTAACAATTTTCCAGTTGGCCTAGACCAGACATGAGCAACATGCGGCCCGCCGGACGCTTATAGTGTCTTCTTTGCGGAAAGCGAGCTGCTTATAGTGTCTTCCTTGTGGCCTGCCGGTCACATATAGTGTGTTCTCTGCGCAAAAGTACTCTACTGCCCCAAATTTTAATAAACGGGACCAATATTATCGCGTTACGTTTTGTCGCCTCTGTACTGGGACAAATAAGAATGGTAATTTGGCCATAGCTCCGAGAAGAATTGCTCATCCCCAGTCTAGACGAATGTTCAATGTTTGCCTATTTAGTTTATAATAGCCAGATCTGGAACTAGAATAAGACTCGCCTAATCTCATTTAAATGAGATTTCTTGAATGTTAATATTAAGACGTTAATAATAAGACGTATATGTCTTGATTCAGTCTGTGAATTCAAATGGATCCAGTTTAGTGCACGCATGAGCATTGTTTGAGAACAAAGAAGTAAAAAACCTGCGTTTATTTGTGTCAATGATTTTCTAATGGTAATTTGGTCACGGATGGCAGCGGCGCAATCCAAATGGAAAAAAAGAGAAAAAGCTAAATAATAAGCGGCCGCGTCCTTCGGCACCCCGAAACACTTATTGACGAGTTGCACGGCCGAATTCTGTAACGAGCATTCGTAACGAGCTCAGGTCCCACAAATTTTAAACACCGACGCGCGTCTACCACACCGGAATCTCAATTCGAACCGACGGACACTTATATATTACGACAAGATAACAACTTCTTCAGGCGTGGTGGTATTAAAAGTATCCCACCTTTGATGCGTAAATATACATTATATACCGGATGTTATAAAAAGTTAGATTAGGTTTAGAGATGAGGCTAGACTTGACTAGATAAGACTACAAAACTTGCCTAGATGAGACTAAATAAGATTTGCCTAGATGATACCATATAAGACTTGTCTAGATGAGACTGTATAAGACTTTTGCCTAGATGACACTACATAAGACTTGCCTAGATGAGACTATATATGACATGCCTAGATGAGACTAAATGAGACTTTTGCCTAGATGAGACTATACAAGACTTACCTATATAAGACTTGCAGAGATGAGACAATATAGGACTTGTCTAGATGAGACTATATAAGACTTTTGCCTAGATGAGACTACATAAGACTTGCCTAGATGAGACTATATATGACATGGCTAGATGAGACTTTATAAGACTTTTGCCTAGATGAGACTTCGTAAGACTTGCATAGATGAGACTACATAAGACTTGCCTAGATGAGACTATATATGACTTGCCTAGATGAGACTATATAAGACTTTTGCCTAGATGATACTACGTAAGACTTGCCTCGATGAGACTACGTAAGACTTGCCTAGATGAGACTATATATGACATGCCTAGATGAGACTTTATAAGACTTTTGCCTAGATGAGACTACGTAAGACTTGCATAGATGAGACTACATAAGACTTGCCTAGATGAGACTATATATGACATGCCTAGATGAGACTTTATAAGACTTTTGCCTAGATGAGACTACGTAAGACTTGCATAGATGAGACTACATAAGACTTGCCTAGATGAGACTATATATGACTTACCTAGATGAGACTATATAAGACTTTTGCCTGGATGAGACTACGTAAGACTTGCCTAGATGAGACTACGTAAGACTTGCCTAGATGAGACTATATATGACATGCCTAGATGAGACTATATAAGACTTTTGCCTAGATGAGACTACGTAAGACTTGCATAGATGAGACTACATAAGACTTGCCTAGATGAGACTATATATGACTTGCCTAGATGAGACTATATAAGACTTTTGCCTAGATGAGACTACGTAAGACTTGCCTAGATGAGACTATATAAGACTTTTGCCTATAAGAGACTACATAAGACTTGTCTAGATGAGACTATATAAGACTTTTGCCTAGATGAGACTGTAAGACTTGCCTAGATGAGACTCTATACGACTTATGCCTAGATGAAACCATGTAGGACTTGCTTTAGACAAGACATTTCTTTTTCTGACGATTGGCGAATTGTTAATTCGCGCAAAACGGCATTGAGGCTTGAGGACGTGCCCGTGCGAAAAAATAAAAAAACTTCCATTATATTCAAATGAGAGCGTCACAATGAAAACGATTGTCATTGAAACGACGTAACGATCCAGTGAACTTAGCAAGTCGCTGAAAGCAATTAAAACTCGGCTAGCAGTGCACAAAGATTCGCAAGATCTGCAAGAATGACGATAATAGATCTAGTCCAGGCGTAATTGCATTCCCGAAGCTAATTAGTTACAGTTCCTCGTTAATAGATGAATCTATTTCAAAATGAAGTTGTTACAACATGAAGTTGGTACAGCGTGAAGTTCTTTCAACGTGAAGTTGGTTCACAATGAAGTTGGTTCATCATGAAGTTGTCTGTCTATTCTAATCTTGTCTGTCTAGTCTAATATTGTTCGTTAAGTCTGCTCTATCTAGTTCGATCTATCTAGTTCCTAGTTCTAGTTCGATCTAGTTATAATATATTAAGATTTGTTTATCTGAAGTGGAAGCTTATGTAAGTCTAGACAGTGTGATATATTAAACTATTTCATGGTTAACTGGATTATGGCTGCTCCCATTATGAAATGGCGCTGGTTGTGCAAGATCCGTTTTCGGCGAGTTCCGGAAGGTTTTGCTATTTCCAGCGCGATCCGGTCGATTCTAATCTGGATTTGGCTAACGTTACATAACAACTTTGAAATATCTATAATTAGTGTCTATAAGTTGTGTTTGAAGGTAATTTCCTCGAAAATGAGGGGAAATCGGGGAAAATGTTTTAGATAAAAGTTGAAGATTGGGAAATTTTATATAAGAAAATTGCAAGAAACTTTGGGATTGATTACGGAAAATTTAAAGAAAATTTGAGTTTTGTTGAAAAACAGAACGAAATCCCAATGTCTAAAGATAGAATTTTTAAGTTGTGTTTAAAGCTAATTTCCTCAAAATTGAGGGAAAATCGCGTAAAATATTTCAAATAAAACTTGAAGACCAAGAAATTTTGCATAAGAAAATTACAAGAAACTTTGGTGTTGATTAGGAAAAATTTAGAGAAAATTTGAGTTTTGTTGAAAAACAGAAGGAAATTGCAAGGTATAAAGTTAGAAAGAATAAGTTGTGTTTAAAGCTAATTTCTTCATAATTTAGGGAAAATCGCGGAAAATGTTTCAAATAAAACTTGAAGACCAGGAAATTTTGCATAAGGAAATTACAAGAAACATTGGTGTTGATTACGGAAAATTTGAGTTTTGTAGAAAAACAGAAGGAAATTGCAATGTTTAAAGTTAGAATTTTTAAATTGTGTTTAAAGCTAATTTCCTCAAAAATGAGGGAAAATCGCGGAAAATGTTTCATATAAAACTTGAAGACCAGGAAATTTTGCATGAGAAAATTACAAGAAACTTTGCTCTTTGCTGTGGAAAATTTAGAGAAAATTCGAGTTTTGTTGACAAACAGAAGGAAATTGCAATGTCTAAAGCTACAATTTGTAAGTTGTGTCTGAAGCTAATTTCCTTAAAATTGAGGGAAAATCGCGGAAAATGTTTCAAATAAAACTTAAAGACCAGGAAATTTTGCACAAGAAAATTGCAATTGCATTCCTTATCTAGTGTTATGTGCTGAATGTTGTTTATAAAATGTGAGTAATGTTTGGGATAGTGTGTGAAATCGGAACGTGTAAACGTTGCGCGCGTGAGACGCGATTAGAGGTTGAAACGTGTCAGCGGGTCGGCTTTGTTTTGCAACAGTACGCCACTGTTTTGGTGAACTTGCATACACCGCGGCAGAAAGAAAAAAATGTTTCATAACACGCGTGTGAAAGTCGCAAACTGTTTATATAATCCGATGTCTATACTAGCTCAAACATGTACATCTAGTATCTAATCTTATCTAAGCATTATCTTATTTTGTCTTGAGTCTTGTCAAAGACTTGCCAAAGTCTTGTCAAAGTCTAGTAAGTTTTGTCAAAGTCTAGTCAGTCTTGTCAAAGTCTAGTCAGTCTTTTCAAAGTCTTGTCAGTCTTCTCAAAGTCTAGTCAGTCTTGTAAAAGTCTAGTCAGTCTTGTCAAAGTCTAGTCAGTCTTGTCAAAGTCTAGTCAATCTTGTCAAAGTCTAGTCAGTCTTGTAAAAGTCTAGTCAGTCTTGTCAAAGTCTAGTCAGTCTTGTCAAAGTCTAGTCAGTCTTGTCAAAGTCTAGTCAGTCTTGTCAAAGTCTAGTCAGTCTTGTCAAAGTCTAGTCAGTCTTGTCAAAGTCTAGTCAATCTTGTCAAAGTCTAGTCAGTCATGTAAAAGTCTAGTCAGTCTTGTCAAAGTCTAGTCAGTCTTGTCAAAGTCTAGTCAGTCTTGTCAAAGTCTAGTCAGTCTTGTCAAAGTCTAGTCAGTCTTGTCAAAGTCTCGTCAGTCTTGTCAAAGTCTTGTCAGTCTTCTCAAAGTCTAGTCAGTCTTGTCAAAGTCTTGTCAGTCTTCTCCAAGTCTAGTCAGTCTTGTAAAAGTCTAGTCAGTCTTGTCAAAGTTTAGTCAGTCTTGTCAAAGTCTAGTCAGTCTTCTCAAAGTCTAGTCAGTCTTGTCAAAGTCTAGTCAGACTTGTAAAAGTCTAGTCAGTCTTGTCAAAGTCTAGTCAGTCTTGTCAAAGTCTAGTCAGTCTTGTCAAAGTCTAGTCAGTCTTGTCAAAGTCTAGTCAGTCTTGTCAAAGTCTAGTCAGTCTTGTCAAAGTCTAGTCAGTCTTGTCAAAGTCTTGTCAGTCTTCTCAAAGTCTAGTCAGTGTTGTAAAAGTCCAGTCAGTCTTGTAAAAGTCTAGTCAGTCTTGTAAAAGTCTAGTCAGTCTTGTCAAACTCTAGTCAGACTTGTAAAAGTCTAGTCAGTCTTGTAAAAGTCTAGTCAGTCTTGTCAAAGTCTAGTCAGTCTTGTCAAAGTCTAGTCAGTCTTGTCAAAGTCTAGTCAGTCTTGTCAAAGTCTTATCAGTCATGTCAAAGTCTAGTCAGTCTTGTCAAAATCTTGCCAAAGTCTTGTTATAGTCTTATCCAAGTCTTGTCTAAGTCTGGTCTGAGCAATATCTAAATTATGTCCAAGTCTAGTCTAAGTCTTGTCTAAATTTTGTCTAATTGTAAGTCTAGTTTAAGTCTTGCTTAAATAATTTCTAAGCTTTGTCTAAATTTTGTCTAAGTCTGTTGCAAGTTGTATCTAAGTATTGCCTGTGTAGTATCAAAGACTTGTCAAAATCTTGTCAAAGTTTTATCTAAACCTTTTCTACATATTGTTTAATTCTCGTCTAAGTATTATATAAATATTGTTAAAGTCTTATCTAAGAATTGTATAAATCATGTCTAAGTCTGGTCTAAGTTTTATTTAAGTCTTGTCTGAAGTATTATCTAAATACTGTCCAAGTGTCGTCTAAGTCCTGTCAAAGCCTTGTCAAAATATTATCAAGTCTTGTCAAAGTCTTGTCACAATTAAGTCAAAGCCTTGTCAAAGTCGTGTCACAATCAAGTCAAAGTCTTGTGAAAGTCTTGTCACAATTAAGTCAAAGCTTTGTCAAAGTCCTGTCACAATCAAGTCAAAGTCTTGTGAAAGTCTTGTCACAATCAAGTCAAAGTCTTGTCAAAGTCTTGTCACAAACAAATCAAAGTCTTGTCTAAGTCTTATCACAATCAAGTCAAAACTTTGTCAAAGTTTTGTCACAATCAAGTCAAAGTCTTGTCAAAGTCTTGTCACAATCAAATCAAAGTCTTGTCTAAGTCTTATCACAATCAAGTCAAAGCTTTGTCAAGGTTTTGTCACAATCAAGTCAAAGTCTTGTCAAAGTCTTGTCACAATCAAATCAAAGTCTTGTCTAAGTCTTGTCACAAACAAGTCAAGGCCTTGTCAAAGTCTTGTCACAATCAAGTCAAAGTCATTATATCATTTAGTGGACTAAATCTTTTCTAAGTCTTGTTAACTCTTGTTTCACAAGTCTTGTCTTGTCACAATCAAATCAAAGCCTTGTCAAAGTCTTGTCACAATCAACTCAAAGTCTTGTCACAATCAAATCAAAGCCTTGTCAAAATCTTGTCACAATCAAGTCAAAATTCTTGTCACAATCAACTCAAAGTCTTGTCAAAGCCTTTGTCACAATCAAATCAAAGCCTTGTCTAAGTCTTGTCACAAACAAGTCCAAGCCTTGTCAAAGTTTTGTCACAATCAAGTCAAAGTCTTGTCACAATCAAATCAAAGCCTTGTCTAGGTCTTGTCACAATCAAGTCAAAGCCTTGTCAAAGTTTTGTCACAATTAAGTCGAAGTCTTGTCAAAGTCTTGTTACAATTAAGTCAAAGTATTGTCAAAGTCTTGTCACAATCAAATCAAAGTCTTTTCTAAGTCTTGTCACAATCAAGTCAAAGCCTTGTTAAAGTTTTGTCACAATCAAGTCAAAGTATTGCCAAAGTCTTGTCACAATCAAATCAAAATCTTGTCTAATTGTTGTCACAATCAAGTCAAAGCCTTGTCAAAGTCTTGTCACAATCAAGTCAAAGTCATTAGATCAATTAGTTGCCTAAATCTTTTTAAGTCTTGTTAACTCTTGTTTCACAAGTCTTGTCAAAGTATTGTCACAATCAAATCAAAGTCTTTTCTAAGTCTTGTCACAATCAAATCAAAGTCTTGTCAAAGTCTTGTCACAATCAAATCAAAGCCTTGTCAAAGTCTTGTCACAATCAAATCAAAGCTTTGTCAAAAAGTCTTGTCACAATCAAGTCAAAGCCTTGTTAAAGTTTTGTCACAATCAAGTCAAAGTCTTGTCAAAGTCTTGTGACAATCAAATCAAAGTCTTGTCTAAGTCTTGTCACAATCAAGTCAAAACCTTGTCAAAGTCTTCTCACAATCAAATCAAAGTCTTTTCTGAATCTTGTCACAATCAAATCAAAGCCTTGTAAAAGTCTTGTCACAATCAAGTCAAAGTCCTGTCACAATCAACTCAAATTCTTGTCAAAGTCTTATCACAATCAAATCAAAGCTTTGTCTAAGTCTTGTCACAATCAAGTCAAATCCTTGTCAAAGTTTAGTTACAATCAAATCAAAGTCTTGTCAAAGTCTTGTCACAATCAAATCAAAGTCTTGTCTAAGTCTTGTCACCATCAAGCCAAAGCCTTGTCAAAGTTTTGTCACAATCAAGTCAAAGTCTTGTCAAAGTCTTGTCACAATCAAATCAAAGTCTTGTCTAAGTCTTGTCACAATCAAGTCAAAGCTTTGTCAAAGTCTCGTCACAATCAAGTCAAAGTTATTAGATCAATTAGTTGCCTAAATCTTTTGTAAGTCTTGTTAACACTTGTTTCACAAGTCTTGTCTAAGTCTTGACGCCATCAAGCCAAAGCCTTGTCAAAGTTTTGTCACAATCAAGTCAGTGTTGTCACAATCAAATCAAAGTCTTGTTTAAGTCTTGTCACAATCAAGTCAAAGCCTTGTCAAAGTCTTGTCACAAACAAGTCAAAGTCATTAGATCAATTAGTTGTCAAAATCTTTTGTAAGTCTGGTTAACTTTTGTTTCACAAGTCTTGTATAAGTCTTGTCTAAGTTTTGTCACAATCAAATCAAAGCCTTGTCAAAGTCTTGTCACAATCAAGTCAAAGTCTTGTCAAAGTCTTGTCACAATCAAATCAAAGCCTTGTCAAAGTTTTGTCACAATCAAATCAAAGCCTTGTCTAAGTCTTGTCACAATCAAGTCAAAGCCTTGTCAAAGTTTTGTCACAATCAAGTCAAAGTCTTGTCAAAGTCTTGTCACAATCAAATCAAAGTCTTGTCTAAGTCTTGTCACAATCAAGTCAAAGCCTTGTCAAAGTCTCGTCACAATCAAGTCAAAGTTATTAGATCAATTAGTTGCCTAAATCTTTTGTAAGTCTTGTTAACACTTGTTTCACAAGTCTTGTCTAAGTCTTGACGCCATCAAGCCAAAGCCTTGTCAAAGTTTTGTCACAATCAAGTCAGTGTTGTCACAATCAAATCAAAGTCTTGTTTAAGTCTTGTCACAATCAAGTCAAAGCCTTGTCAAAGTCTTGTCACAAACAAGTCAAAGTCATTAGATCAATTAGTTGCCAAAATCTTTTGTAAGTCTTGTTAACTTTTGTTTCACAAGTCTTGTATAAGTCTTGTCTAAGTTTTGTCACAATCAAATCAAAGCCTTGTCAAAGTCTTGTCACAATCAAGTCAAAGTCTTGTCAAAGTCTTGTCACAATCAAATCAAAGCATTGTCAAAGTCTTGTCACAATCAAATCAAAGCCTTGTCTAAGTCTTGTCACAATCAAGTCAAAGCCTTGTCAAAGTTTTGTCACAATCAAATCAAAGCCTTGTCAAAGTCTTGTCACAATCAAATCAAAGCCTTGTCAAAGTCTTGTCACAATCAAGTCAAAGTCTTGTCACAATCAACTCAAAGTGTTGTCAAAGTCTTGTCACAATCAAATCAAAGCCTTCTCTATGTCTTGTCACAATCAAGTCAAAGCCTTTTCAAATTTATGTCACAATCAAGTCAAAGTCTTGTCACAATAAAATTAAAGTCTTGCCTAAGTCTTGTCACAGTCAAGTCTAAGTCATTAGATCATTTAGTTGTCTAAATCTTTTCTAAGTCTTGTCAACTCTTGTTTAACAAGTCTTCTATAAGTCTTGTCTAAGTTTTGTCCAAGTCTAGTCTAAGCCTTGTCCAAACCCTTTCTAAGTCTTGTCAAGTCTTGTTCAATATAAGCATATTCTGATTATTGGTTGGTAATGTTTGTTATGTGTGGATAGATGTTTTGAGGTTTCCGATTCCGCTTTCGGCTGGACGAGTGGTTATCTAACAGCGTTCTTCAGGAGGTAGAAAGTTTCAAGCGCCAGCGATAACAAGAAGCGAACAGAAAAACCAACAAGAAAACGTAAACAAACATCAACAGTCTTGTGTGTTTGGTCTTGTCTCTATAGTCTTGTCGGTCGAGCCTTGTCGGTCTAGTCTTGTCGGTCTAGTCTTGTCTGTCTAGTCTTGTAGGTCTTGCCTTGTCGGTCTAGTCTTGTCTGTCTAGTCTTGAGTGTTGAGAAACGGTTGCCGTTCCTGTTTTGATTGATTTCGCTTAAATATCAAGGGTAAATTTCGAACAGTTCTTCCTCCAATTAGTACAAATTAAGAATTCGCGCCGCGACCTTCAGCCGAAAAACTTTCCAAACAAAGTATAGCACAACAGAAAGATTTAACTGACAAGACTACAAGACAGACAAGACTAGAGAGTTAAAATTGGTTTGTTACGCTTGATTAGTGATATTAATGGGGTGGTCTATAAATAGGCGGCCTGATTTTGAATGCATTTCGAACTAATAATAATGCAGTGTCGATGGCGTATCCGATTTCCGCCTTTGACGCAATCGGAAAGTTTCCATCGAAATCACAGAGTCGGCAACGAGAACACAGACTTGGCAATTCACGCCACCGTTTGCATAACGTGTTCATTGTTAAGCCCAGAAGACAGGTTTAGATAAAGCACTATCGACAGATGCAAGTTTGTTTGATTAACTTAGTCTAGTAAATAGATTTAACCTTCTGAAAATGGTTTGAAATGGGATTAAGAACTGGATAGCAAATGAACTAGTTAGTTCTTTCTTAATCCAGATTGCATACAAATTGTTGCCTGTATTAAGATTAAAACGCGATAATTGCTAGGTATTACGGATTATAGACATTCTAATTATGGAATGCGATTAAGAACTAGGTAGCTAATGAACTAGTTAGTTATTTCTTAATCCAGATTGCAACCAAATTGTTGCCTCTGTTAAGTTTAAAACGCGATAATTGCTAGATATTAAGGATTATTGATATTCTAATTATACAATGCGATTAAGAACTAGGCAGCTAATAAACTAGTTAGTTCTTTCTTAATCCAGATCGAATCTAAATTGCTGCCCGTGTTAAGTTTAAAATGCGATAATTACTAGGTATTATTCTTCTAATTATGGAATGCTATTAAGAACTAGGTAGCTAATGAACTAGTTAGTTCTTTCTTAATCCAGATTGCTTCCAAATAGTTACCTCTGTTAAGATTAAAACGCGATAATTGCTAGGTATTAAGGATTATAGACATTCTAACTATGGAATGCGATCAAGAACTTGTTAGCTAATGAACTAGTTAGTTCTTTCTTAATCTAGATTGCATCCAAATTGTTGCCTCTGTTAAGATTAAAACGCGATAATTGCTAGGTATTAAGGATTATAGACATTCTAATTATGGAATGCAATTAAGAACTAGGTAGCTAATGAACTAGTTCATTCTTTCTTAATCCAGATTGAATCTAAATTGTTGCCTGTGTTAAGTTTAAAACGCGATAATAGCTGGGTATTAAGGATTATTGACATTCTAATTATGGAATGCGATTAAGAACTAGGTAGCTAATGAACTAGTTAGTTCTTTCTTAATCCAGATTGCATCCAAATTGTTGCCTCTGTTAAGATTAAAACGCGATAATTGCTAGGTATTAAGGATTATTGACACTCTAATTATGGAATGCGATCAAAAAATGGGTAGCTAATGAACTAGTTAGTTCTTTCTTAATCTAGATTGCATCCAAATTGTTGCCTCTGTTAAGATTAAAACGTGATAATTGCTGAGTATTAAGGATTATTGATATTCTAATTATGGAATGCAATTAAGAACCAAGTAGCTAATGAACTAGTTAGTTCTTGATTCATCCAAATTGAATCCAAATTGTTGCCTGTGTTAAGTTTAAAAAGCGATAATTGGTAAGTGTTACAGATTATTGACATTCAAATTATGGATTGATATTAAGAGCTGTGTAGCAAATGAACTAGTTAGTTCTTGATTAATCCAAATACCGGTCTGTGTTCAGTTTAAAATGTTATAACTGCAAAGTTTATTTAAGACGAAAATTGTTCGTGGTTTAAGCGATTCAATTATGCAATGATAGATGAATTTATCTCCAACGCACAGAAATCGAAGCAAGGAATCAATAAAATGTCTTTGTGGTGGAACGCAAGCTCGTGATGTTCTCGGTAATTCCCAGATCGTTCGGATTCTTCTCTCTGTCTACTCCGCGATGAATTATTCAACGCGCGAGTTTGCGAATTCCATGCAAATTCCAAGGAATCCCGTCCGATTGCATTACCCTCCTGGCCAATCAAAGCTCAGGTTTCTTCTCAGACACACATAAATAACATATGTGACATAAATGACATGTCATATAAATGACATATGTGACATAAATGACATATGTGACGTAAATGACATATGTGACATAAATAACATAAGCGACATAAATAACTTATGTGACATAAATAACATATGTGACATAAATGTCATGTGATATAAATGACATATGTGACATAAATGACATATGTGACATAAATGACATATGTGACATATGTGACAAATGACATATGTGACGTAAATGATTTATTTGACATAAATGACATAAGCGACATAAATAACATATGTGACATAAATGTTATGTGATATAAATGACATATGTGACGTAAATGACATATGCGACTTAAATGACATATGCGACATAAATAACATATGTGACATAAATGTCATGTGAAATAAATGACATATGTGACATAAATGACATATGTGACATAAATGACATATGTGACGTAAATGATTTATTTGACATAAATGACATAAGCGACATAAATAACATATGTGACATAAATGTTATGTGATATAAATGACATATGTGACGTAAATGACATATGCGACTTAAATGATATATGCGACATAAATAACATATGTGACATAAATGTCATGTGATATAAATGACATATGTGACATAAATGACATATGTGACATAAATGACATATGTGACATAAATGACATATGTGACGTAAATGATTTATTTGACATAAATGACATAAGCGACATAAATAACATATGTGACATAAATGTTATGTGATATAAATGACATATGTGACGTAAATGACATATGCGACTTAAATGACATATGCGACATAAATAACATATGTGACATAAATGTCATGTGATATAAATGACATATGTGACATAAATGACATATGTGACGTAAATGACATATGCGACATAAATGACATAAGCGACATAAATAACGTATCGCACCTACAACAGAAAAGTGACA
Organism: Phosphuga atrata; assembly: GCA_944588485.1. Classification (NCBI taxonomy): domain Eukaryota; kingdom Metazoa; phylum Arthropoda; class Insecta; order Coleoptera; family Silphidae; genus Phosphuga; species Phosphuga atrata. Next base: position 4,405,496 of record OX155904.1, read on the forward strand.
CAAGCGCGAAATCGCAATTTTTCAACTTAATTAAACTGAAAATTTAGTATCTAGTATGTTGTTTTCAGTATTATGAAGTCGATTTTGGTTTAATTCAATTATTGTCCGCCAGAAAGCGGAAGTGTCTTTTTGCATCTGAGCAGATTTTCAACAGAAATATGGCAGGTAAACAGTTGTTCTCAGAAATCAGTAATTCGCACTTGTGTCACTTTTCTGTTGGATGTGCGATATGCAACATAAATGTCATGTGATATAAATGACATATGTGCCATAAATGACATTTCTGACATAAAAGACATATGTGCCATAAATGACGTATGTGTCATAAATGACATATGTGCCATAAATGACGTATGTGACATAAATGACGTATCTGACATAAATGAAATATGTGAGATAAGACATAAATGACATAATACAAATGAATTAAATAGCGAATTCCATGCAAATTCCAAGGAATCCCGTCCGTTTGCATTACCCTCATGACCAATCAAAGCCCAGCTTTCTTCGCAGAAACACATAAATGACATATGTGACATAAATGTCATGTAATATAAATGACATGTGACGTAAAAGACATATGTGACGTAAATGACATATGTGACATAAATGACATAAGCGACATAAATAACACTTCGCACCTCCAACAGAAAAGTGACACAAGTGCGACATCGCAACTTTTCAACTTAAACTGAAAATTGGGTATTATATCTAGGATGTTGTTTTTAGTATTACGAAATCGATTTTGGTTTAACTCAATTATTGTCCGCCAGAAAGCGGAAGTGTCTTTTTACATCTGAACAGATTTTCAACAGAAATATGGCAGCTAAACAGTTGTTCTCAGAAAACAGTAATTCGCACTTGTGTCACTTTTCTGTTGGATGCGCGATATGTGACATAAATGTCATGTGATATAAATGACATATGTGACATAAATGACATATGTGCCATAAATGATGTATGTGCCATAAATGACGTATGTGCCATAAATGACGTATGTGACATAAATTACATATGTGATATGTCACATATGTCATTTTTGACACATACGTCATTTATGTCACATACGTTATTTATGGCACATACGTCATTTATGGCACATGAGATATAAATTATGAGTCTTATGAGACAAATGACAATGATATAATACAAATAAATTAAATAGTGAATTCCATGCAAATTCCAAGGAATCCCGTCCGTTGGCATTACCCTCCTGACCAATCAAAACCCAGTTTGTTTCGCAGACAAACAATTCCGCGTAACAATTGACGCTCTGTTAATTCTTGCCAAGACGCATGTCAACTGCGTATCCTCGTTTGCATAACCGCAATTTCTTGCGAAGTTTCGCAACGTCTCTCCAGATTTACGCTCGGATTGACGCACGCCCGTAATCATCCCGCATTACAAAACAGACTAACCTAACCCAAACAATAACTAGCCTTGCAGATTCAAAATGAAAACTATTAACTATGATTTTTATATTGATGTGAGTCTTGTCAATGTGACATAAATAACATGTGATATAAATTACATTTGATATAAATGACATATGAGACATAAATGACATATGTGACATAAATGACAGCTCAATAAACAAAGTTCTTTTAATTATCTAGTTCTTAATCCTTTATCTAGTCTGTATCGACTTGATCACTTGGTAACTTACAAGATTAGAGTAGAGTAGTAAGATTAGATTTTTCGCGGTTGGGGGTTCCCCAAGGTTCTAAATAGTTCCTGGTAAATTTTAAGATAAATCAAACTACTGATATATAATAACCTTATGTTCACCTCACATATGTCATTAAATAATTGAATGACATATGTGACATAAATTACATATGTAACATAAATGACATAAGCGACATAAATAAGCTATGTGACATAAATGACATAAGCGACATAAATAACATATATGACATAAAAGATATGTTATATAAATGACATATGTGACATAAATGACATGTGATATAAATGACATATGTGACATAAATGACACATGTAACATAAATGGCATATGCACCCCAAATGACGTATGTGACATAAATGACATAAGACATAAATGACATATAATACAAATACATTGCGCGACCTAACCTAACCGAATCTAACCTATCCTCACTCGAATTTAATAGAACCAAAGTTCATTCGGTACTTACGTATTAACGTCACCACCGCTATATATTGAATCGAGAGTTCGCGCGTATGTTGTCCAGATTTATCTGTCCGCTTCGAGGCGGGCAACCTAATCTAACCAGGGTTAAAAAACTATTTTGAATTTAAAAATGTATTAATTTTAAATAAAATGGTTTATTCTATGATTTATCATAAAAATTTTAGGTGTAGATTGTCGGCATTTAATAATAGCGGTGGTGGCGTTAATACGTATGTATCTAAATGACATATGTGACATAATGGACGCATGTGACATAAAGGACGCATGTGACATAAATGACATATGTCACTTAAATGACATATGTGACATAAATGACATAAAGGACGCATTTGACATAAAGGACGCATGTGACATAAAGGACGCATGTGACATAAATGACATATGTGACATAAATGACATATGTGACATAATTGACATAAATGACATATGTGACATAACGGACGCATGTGATATAAAGGACGCATGTGACATAAATGACATACGTGACTTAATTGACATATGTGACATAAATGACATTTCTGATATAAAGGACGCATGTGACATATGTGAAATAAATGACATATGTGACATAATTGACATATGTGACATAAATGACATATGTGACATAACAAACGCATGTGATATACAGGACACATGTGACATAAATGACATATGTGACATAATTGACATAAATGACATATGTGACATAACGGACGCATGTGATATAAAGGACGCATGTGACATAAATGACATACGTGACATAATTGACATATGTGACATAAATGACATTTCTGATATAAAGGACGCATGTGACATAAAGGACGCATGTGACATATGTGAAATAAATGACATATGTGACATAATTGACATATGTGACATAAATGACATATGTGACATAACAAACGCATGTGATATACAGGACACATGTGACATAAATGACATACGTGACATAAATGACATATGTGACATAATTGACATATGTGACATAAATGACATTTGTGATATAAAAGACGCATGTGACATAAAGGACGCATGTGACATATTTGACATATGACATAAATGACATATGACATAAAGGACGCATGTGACGTATATGACATATGTGACATATGTGAAATAAATGACATATGACATAAATGACATATGTGAAATAAAGGACGCATGTGACATAAATGACATTTGTGACATAAATGACATATAATAAAAAAAGATTGCGCGACTAACCTCACTCGAGTTTAATCGAACCAAAGTTAATTCTAACACAGAAACAGCTTAGTTTTAGCTCATTAATTTGTTATCTAATCCATAATCTTATTCTTTAAAACATCTATTAGTCTACTACAGTGTTTTCTTTCTGGTTTGGGGTTCCTCGAGGTTCTAAAATTACCTTCGCGAATGTTGTGTTTGCTAAAGATTGCGGTGAATCAAACCACCGACGTGTAAATAAACAGACTGCGTCGTAAATCTCGCTCGGTGTTTTGTTTAAACTAAATCGACTCGCGGCTGATTAATTTGCGTTTGGATTTATTATATTCGAGCTTATTGTTAGATTAACAGTTTGTGTTTAGAGATAATATATCATAAACTAAGCAGAAACAGATTTTGCACTGATATGTTTACTTCTGGTTTGTTGGTAATCTTGCTTATTGGTTGAAAACGTGGAACGTTGTCTGTCTAGTCGTGTCGATCTAGTCTTGACGGTCTAGCCTTATCGCTCTAGTCTTAACGGTCTAGTCATGTCGGTCAAGTCTTATCGGTCTAGTCATAACGGTCAAGTCATGTCTGTCTAGTATTGTCGGTCTAGTCTTGTCGGTCAAGTCTTATCGCTCTAGTCTTATATGTCTAGCCTTGTCGGTCTAGTCATGTCGGTCTAGTCATGTCGGTCTAGTCATGTCGGTCTAGTCATGTCGGTCTAGTCTTATCGGTCTAGTCATGTCGGTCTAGTAATGTCGGTCTAGTCTTGTCGATCAAGTCTTGTCGGTCTAGTCTTATCGGTCTAGTCATGTCGGTCTAGTAATGTCGGTCTAGTCATGTCGGTCTAGTCTTGTCGGTCTAGTCACGTCGGTCTAGTCACGTCGGTCTAGTCACGTCGGTCTAGTCACGTCGTTCTGGTCTTGTCGGTCTAGTCTTGTCGGTCTAGTCATGTCGGTCTAGTCTTGTCGGTCTAGCCTTGTCGGTCTAGTCTAGTCTTGTCGGTCTAGTCACGTCGTTCTGGTCATGTCGGTCTAGTGCCGTCGGTCTAGTCACGTCGTTCTGGTCTTGTCGGTCTAGTCACGTCGTTCTGGTCTTGTCGGTCTAGTCTTGTCGGTCTAATCATGTCGGTCTAGACTTGTCGGTCTAGTCATGTCGGTCTAGTCTTGTCGGTCTAGTCTTATCGGTCTAGTCATATCGGTCTAGTCATATCGGTCTAGTAATGTCGGTCTAGTCTTCTCGGTCTAGTCTTATCGGTCTAGTCATGTCGGTCTAGTCATGTCGGACTAGACTTGTCGGTCTAGTCACGTCGTTCTGGTCTTGTCGGTCTAGTCACGTCGTTCTGGTCTTGTCGGTCTAGTCCCGTCGGTCTAGTCTTGTCGGTCTAGTCACGTCGTTCTGGTCTTGTCGGTCTAGTCTTGTCGGTCTAGTCATGTCGGTCTAGACTTGTCGGTCTAGTCATGTCGCTCTGGCCATGTTGGTCTAGTCTTGTCGGTCTAGTCTTATCGGTCTAGTCATATCGGTCTAGTCATATCGGTCTAGTAATGTCGGTCTAGTCTTCTCGGTCTAGTCTTATCGGTCTAGTCATGTCGGTCTAGTCATGTCGGTCTAGTCATGTCGGACTAGACTTGTCGGTCTAGTCACGTCGTTCTGGTCTTGTCGGTCTAGTAACGTCGGTCTAGTCACGTCGTTCTGGTCTTGTCGGTCTAGTCTTGTCGGTCTAGTCATGACGGTCTAGACTTGTCGTTCTAGTCATGTCGCTCTAGTCATGTCGGTCTAGTCTTATCGATCTAGTCATATCGGTCTAGTAATGTCGGTCTAGTCTTGTCGGTCTAGTCTTATCGGTCTAGTCATGTCGGTCTAGTCATGTCGGTCTAGTCATGTCGGTCTAGTCTTGTCGGTCTAGTCACGTCGTTCTGGTCTTGTCGGTCTAGTCTTGTCTGTCTAGTCTTCTCCGTCTAGTCTTGTCTGTCTAGTCTTGTCTGTCTAATCTTGTCTGTTCAGTCTTGTCAATCTAGTATTGAATTTAGACTTAGTCTAATTCGTAAACAAATCTTGGCTATTTCATATAATCCAAATCTATTCTTGCCAATTTTGTAAAACGTGAGATTGACTTTTGTCCAATTTGCAAGAAAAGAGTTGTAATATTGCGAATTTCTAACGATTGGATTAAATCTATTTCGCAAAACAGGACTTAAGCTACGTCTGTTTAGGTATTTAGCGAGGTTGAAATTGCCCAATTCGTGAAATTCATTTTGCAAACCAAAGCTGAGAACGCTGCAATTTGCGAAATAATTTTGTGAATTTTCCACGTTTGCGCTCACAAATCAACAAATTGCAGACAAAAATTGAAGAAATTTGTGTGAATTGATGAATTCATTTTTCGAATTGTTACGAAAAAAATATTAAAAAGAGAAAAATAATTCGAACCTTTTTTGGGATAGACAAAGACATATCTTTGTTTTGGATTCACCGTTTCGCAACAAATCTTTCGCGGGGAACAACAAAACGCGATTTTAAATCCATCAGACAAAACCAAACATCCAACAAAGTTCCATTCGAATTGTCTAAAACTACCAACCCTACCTTAAATCGTGTAAAGCTCCGCAAATTCCTTTAACATATTGCATCCAGCATCCCTCCTCATCCGCAACACAAACACAAATCTTATTAAACAAACACAAACAAACACTTTTAACACGTCTTGCCTTCGCAATCTCAAACAAATTCTTCTGCGAATTTCCAGTCTGTTCTGTACATGCACCCGCATATACTGGACACTACCGGACGAGATCTCGACGCTAACTGAACGGCCTGCTTGGATATACTCGCGCTCAAGCAGACTTGCTACCTCTACCAAACCCAACTCGATCCCAGCCACAGGATAGAAAGAGATCGATTCTACGACGAGGGGAACTGCGACGCGAGGGGTCCATTCCATTTGGAAATGTGCTTGGGGGAGCACTAAGTGGATATTTTGATTTTTCTGTTAATAATCAAATGGAATGTAGAATGAGGAATATTGATAGGGGACTAGCTGGATTTGATGATATGGATCAGACTAGAGCAACTAGACTAGACTAGGCAGGATATACAAACAAAGCTGGATAGTTGCATAATAGAGTGGACAAGACTAGACATATAAGACTAGACAGACAAGACTAGAAAGACAAGACTAGACAGACAAGACTAGACAGACAAGACTAGACAGACAAGACTAGACAGACAAGACTAGACAGACAAGACTAGACAGACAAGACTAGACAGACAAGACTAGACAGACAAGACTAGACAGACAAGACTAGACAGACAAGACTAGACAGACAAGACTAGACAGACAAGACTAGACAGACAAGACTAGACAGACAAGACTAGACAGACAAGACTAGACAGACAAGACTAGACAGACAAGACTAGACAGACAAGACTAGACAGACAAGACTAGACAGACAAGACTAGACAGACAAGACTAGACAGACAAGACTAGACAGACAAGACTAGACAGACAAGACTAGACAGACAAGACTAGACAGACAAGACTAGACAGACAAGACTAGACAGACAAGACTAGACAGACAAGACTAGACAGACAAGACTAGACAGACAAGACTAGACAGACAAGACTAGACAGACAAGACTAGACAGACAAGACTAGACAGACAAGACTAGACAGACAAGACTAGACAGACAAGACTAGACAGACAAGACTAGACAGACAAGACTAGACAGACAAGACTAGACAGACAAGACTAGACAGACAAGACTAGACAGACAAGACTAGACAGACAAGACTAGACAGACAAGACTAGACAGACAAGACTAGACAGACAAGACTAGACAGACAAGACTAGACAGACAAGACTAGACAGACAAGACTAGATAGACAAGACTAGACAGACAAGACTAGACAGACAAGACTAGACAGACAAGACTAGACAGACAAGACTAGACAGACAAGACTAGACAGACAAGACTAGACAGACAAGACTAGACAGACAAGACTAGACAGACAAGACTAGACAGACAAGACTAGACAGACAAGACTAGACAGACAAGACTAGACAGACAAGACTTGACAGACAAGACTAGACAGACAAGACTAGACAGACATGACTAGACAGACAAGACTAGACAGACAAGACTAGACAGACAAGACTAGACAGACAAGACTAGACAGACAAGACTAGACAGACAAGACTAGACAGACAAGAATAGACAGACAAGACTAGACAGACAAGACTAGACAGACAAGACTAGACAGACAAGACTAGACAGACAAGACTAGACAGACAAGACTAGACAGACAAGACTAGACAGACAAGACTAGACAGACAAGACTAGACAGACAAGACTAGACAGACAAGACTAGGCAGACAAGACTAGACAGACAAGACTAGATGAAAAATTAAAATCTAAATTAAAAACAAAAAATAAAAAATCTGATATAAAAACTCAAAAACCAAAAATCTGAAAAAACAAATCAAAAACCAAAAATCTGAAATCTAAAATCAAAAATCTGAAATAAAAATTCAAAAATCAAAAACAAGTCTGAAATAAAAAATCAAAAACCAAAAATCCGAAATTAAAAACCAAAATTAAAAATCAAAAAACAATAAAAAATCTGAAATAAAAAATCAAAAAGCAAAAATAAAAAATTTGAAATAAAATATCAAAAACCAAAAATATGAAAAACAATTAAAAATCTGAAACCAAGAAACAAAAATCTGAAATAAAAGGAAAAAAAAAAAATTTGAAATAAATAATCAAAAATCTGAATACAAAAAACTGAAATAAAAAATCAAAAAAACAAAAATTAAAAATCAAAAAACAATAATAAATCTGAAATCAAATATCTGAAGTCAAAAAACAAAACTGAAATAAAAAATCGAAAATCAAAGTCTTAAATAAAAAATAAAAAACCGAAATTAAAAAATCTGAAATAAAAAATCAAAAACCAAAAATCTGAAAAAAAAATAAAAAATCTGAAACCAAGAATGCCTGAACCCAGAAATTAAAAATGAAAAATCAAAAAACAAAAATGTGATAAAAATTCAAAAAACAAAAATAAAACATCTGAAATCCAAAATCAAAAATCTGAAATAAAAAAATAAAAATCTGAAAGCAAAAAACAAAAATTTGAAATAAAAAACAAAAAATCTGAGATAAAAAAATCTGAAATAAAAAAACAAAAAACTAAAATAAAAAATCAAACCAAAAATCTGAAATAAAAAATGAAAAATCAAAATCTGAAATCAAAAAACAAAAATTTGAAATAAAAAATCAACCTAAGATATAACATGTGAAATCCAAAATCAAAAGTCTGAAAAAAAAACAAAAATCTGAAATAAAAAATCAAATTCTGAAACAAAAAAAAACAAAAATTTGTAATAAAAAACGAAAAATCTGAGATCAAAACACTGAATAAAAAATCAAAAACGAAAATAAAAAACTAAAATTCTTAAAAACAAAAATCTGACACCAAGAATAAAAAATCTGAATTAAAAAATCAAAAAACAAAAATCTGAAATAAAAAATTAAAAACCAAAAAATCTTAAATAAAAAATCAAAAACAAGAAATAAAAATCTGAAATCAAGAAACTGAAATCTAAAATAAAAAACAAAAAATCTGAAATCAAAAAGCATTAAACAAAAATCTGAATTAAAAAATCTCGTTTGTCTAGTCTTGTCTGTCTAGTCTTGTCTGTCTAGTCTTGTCTGTCTAGTCTTGTCTGTCTAGTCTTGTCTGTCTAGTCTTGTCTGTCTAGTCTTGTCTGTCTAGTCTTGTCTGTCTAGTCTTGTCTGTCTAGTCTTGTCTGTCTAGTCTGTCTAGTCTTGTCTGTCTAGTCTTGTCTGTCTAGTCTTGTCTGTCTAGTCTTGTCTGTCTAGTCTTGTCTGTCTAGTCTTGTCTGTCTAGTCTTGTCTGTCTAGTCTTGTCTGTCTAGTCTTGTCTGTCTAGTCTTGTCTGTCTAGTCTTGTCTGTCTAGTCTTGTCTGTCTAGTCTTGTCTGTCTAGTCTTGTCTGTCTAGTCTTGTCTGTCTAGTCTTGTCTGTCTAGTCTTGTCTGTCTAGTCTTGTCTGTCTAGTCTTGTCTGTCTAGTCTTGTCTGTCTAGTCTTGTCTGTCTAGTCTTGTCTGTCTAGTCTTGTCTGTCTAGTCTTGTCTGTCTAGTCTTGTCTGTCTAGTCTTGTCTGTCTAGTCTTGTCTGTCTAGTCTTGTCTGTCTAGTCTTGTCTGTCTAGTCTTGTCTGTCTAGTCTTGTCTGTCTAGTCTTGTCTGTCTAGTCTTGTCTGTCTAGTCTTGTCTGTCTAGTCTTGTCTGTCTAGTCTTGTCTGTCTAGTCTTTTCTGTCAAGTCTTGTCTGTCTAGTCTTGTCTGTCTAGTCTTGTCTGTCTAGTCTTGTCTGTCTAGTCTTGTCTGTCTAGTCTTGTCTGTCTAGTCTTGTCTGTCTAATCTTGTCTGTCTAGTCTTGTCTGTCTAGTCTTGTCTGTCTAGTCTTGTCTGTCTAGTCTTGTCTGTCTAGTCTTGTCTGTCTAGTCTTGTCTGTCTAGTCTTGTCTGTCTAGTCTTGTCTGTCTAGTCTTGTCTGTCTAGTCTTGTCTGTCTAGTCTTGTCTGTCTAGTCTTGTCTGTCTAGTCTTGTCTGTCTAATCTTGTCTGTCTAGTCTTGTCTGTCTAGCCTTGTCTGTCTAGTCTAGTCTGTATAGTGTAGTCTGTCTAGTCTAGTTTGTCTAGCCCGGGCCGTCTAGTCTTGTCTGTCTAGGCTTGCCTCTCTAGTCTTGTCTGTCTAGTCTCGTCTGTCTAGTCTTATTTGTTTAGACTTATTTGTCTAGTCTTGCCTGTCTGGTCTTATTTGTCTAGTCTTGTCTATCTAGTTTTGTCTGTTTAGTCTATCTAGTCTTGCCTGTATAGTCTTGTCTTTCTAGTCTTGTCTTTCTAGTCTTGTCTGTTTATTCTTATCAATTTAGTCTAGTCAATCTATTCCTGGTAATGTACTTGACTGTCTAATCTTAAATGTCTAATCTTGACTGTTTAATCTAATTCTTATAAATGACTTGCAAAGAATTAAGAAACAACACCCAACAATACGCGTTTAGTTTTTGCTAATTAACAACCTTCGTATTTGCACTGGACAACATTATAATTAGTCCCGACTAATTAGCGTTCACTTAATTCCGTCTGTAATTCACTAACTAAATATTTGTTTAGAAATAAGCAAGAAAAGCAAAAATATTTTCATTAATTATAAATAATTGTGACAGAAACTAAACAGAGAAGACTATATAAACAAGACTATATATATAAGACTAGATAGACTAGACTAGACAGACAAGACTAGAGACAAGACTAGATAGACAGCACTAGACAAAACTAGACAGACAAGACTAGAGAGACAAGTCTTGACAAACAAGACTAGACAGACAAGACTTTAGATGAGCTTAGATGTCAGTTTTGGAGTTAAATTTGTTTTGTAATGGACGAGGAAAGTGAATTCATTAGTAAAACGGAGATCTAAACGGGGAACAAGACTAGACGTTTTTGCAGTGAAAACTCGAGGTGGAAATTGTTGGAGGAACAGCAGTTGACAAGGAATTGTCGCTTACATGACACTGATCTTTTCGTGAAATATGAAATGAAACGTTCGTGGAATACGACAGGAGGTAGCTTGGGGTTTTGGAAAGGTTCCAGCGGACGTTTTAAAACGCGTTTATGTCAATTTTGACGCTTGGCTAGCAAAATGTTTCGGAATCGAGATTTGTTATTTTTTTTGGAACGATCGCGACGCGTTTCACCCAAACCCTTCATCAAACTCACATCTACGCCCGCTTTTCCACATCTTTGGCGATTACTTTTCGCCGAGTGTTCCAATCCAAACCTGACGAAAATCAAAAACGTAATTGTACGACTGCAACAGTTTCAATCTTTACGCGGAAGATTGAGACTGTTGAACTGCAACAGTCTCAATCTTTACGCGGGAGATTGAGACTGTTTCCGCGTGCCCGGTTTTAGTTTTAGATTTTCGTCTGGGTTGGATTGCAAGGCTTGATCAAGAGTGTCCTTTGTTCTTAGCAGTTATAGATCCAGCTCACCTAAACTTGTTATTTATTTATTATTTATTTAGCGTGTGACTCATCACAATATTGATAAAAATTGACTAGACTGGCAAGACTAGACAGACAAGACTATACAGACAAGACTAGACAGATCAATATATAAGCCATTGCTCATCACAATATTGATATATTCGATTACATCGTTGGTTGCGTTCAGAAGCTGCTAAGGTATCCCCGGTAGAACCTCAGTGGGCATTGCTGAATGTGTCAGTGGTTCAGGAATACCTACTGCCTTGTCTTGTCTAGAACCTCAGTGGGCATTGCTGAAGGTATTAGTGGTTCAAGAATTTCACTTGCCTTTAGGGCTTCACACGAGAGTCTCGTTTTTGATCTCGTCTTCAATCTTTGACTCAGTCACGGGCAGCCGTAACAAATTCTTAATAAATTTGAAATGCTCGTTCTGGGCTCGGGCAAGTTCGGGTTGATCGCGTTAAAATTTATGAAGAAAAAGTTACCGCTGTACGGAACGAGATCAAAAACGAGAATCTCGTGTGAAGCCTCTTGACTCTTGTCTTACAGCTCTGCAATTGTTCTCGGGTGTTGTCGTGATCTTAGCTAGGAGATCCATAGGAATGTCTGGTTGCCAGCTGTTGCTAGTTCATTTAGTTCGTGTTTTATGAAGTAAAACGCTATCCAGGGTGCACCACGGAGAGGCGAACTAACATTACACCCCAGCTAATCTTGTAATCTTGTATTTTGTAATTCTGCTGACACAACATATTCTAACTTGTAATTATGTTGTAACTTAGAACAATAAATGTCTTTAAAAAAAACCTTTATCTCGCACATCACATGTCACTGGTATTGCAACCATCTTCTAGCTCTAATTTTCTGCCAGACAGATAGCTTCCTATAAACTTTCTCAGGTAGGTTGAGATGTTTTTGCGTTAATTATTTCTGATTTTTGGCCGATTTCCACACGAGAGTCGTCATTGCGCCGCTTTAATGGGCTATTAAGCCACGTTTGTGGTAACAATCTGACTCAGTCTATTTTATTTCCAACACAAAATTTTCAGAAATCGACGTTAACGCCAGAGATTGATGAACTTCTGACGTTCTGAAGTTCGAATAACGTTCGGAAATCGAGTAAACATCTTCTGTGAAAACCCACAAAAGTAGCATCGAACCTTGGGGAACACCACTCCAGAAATATAAACAAACAGACAAACCTAAATATGTCAAAATAGACAGATAAGACTAGACACACAAGTCTGGACAAAGATTCTTTACGTTTGACTAGTTTGTTGGGGAATATTTGTGGCTTTTCTATTGTTTATTATCAAAATTGTGATAAGAGGCATATCTACCGAAGGCAGGTCAGGGTTGAAGGACGAACAAAAAGGACGGAAATTCTGAAAGGAAATATTTTGATGAAATCTTCGAATTTTGGCTTCGAGCAAGCTTCTCTCGGTTGAGGTTAGGTTAGGTTACTTTTGAGGAACGGTGTTTGGACCGTGTCTTACGAAAATCAAATTTTCTAGTTTTAAAATAGGGCTGGTCTAATCACTTACCTGTTAGGGCTGCTCGCGTCTCCGCCACGTGTGATCGTCCTTCCGGCGCCTTTTTTAAGGGAGGAAATGAGGATCCCTCCACTTACAGGGATTCCCTTAAAATTGTTGTTTGTCCTCCAGACGTTGGATGTCGCTTCAGCCCTTTGGGCTCGTGATTACACCCCTGGTTGACTTGATTTGAAACGCTAAACTTAAAGATGCGTGCACGTTTCGTTCGAGCTTGGTTCGCGCTTCGATTCTTGTCTTTACGCTTCTCACACTCGAAGCATACTCTCCGAATAATATAAATTCGCGAAGAAAATTGATTAGTAAATCGCGCGATTTCGGCCCAGGTCGATACACCTTTCCCCTTCTGTTGATCGGTGCCGAAATCGATTGAAATGTTGAATTTAAAAATACAGATTTAGTAAAATTGGCGCGAACAAACTGTATGGTTTCAGAGAAGAGCGTTCAACAATCCAAGCTATTAAAAGAGTATGCGATATTGCAACCGGCGAAATGAAGAAAACACAGAAAACCAGAAAGCTATGCGTACTCCTCATGCTCGACATAAAGAGTGCTTTTCACTCCGCCAATTGGAACATAATTAAAAAATAACTTCTAGCAAGAAACATCTCAATCTGCCTGAGAAAGATTATAGGAAGCAATACCAGTGACATGTGATGTACCCCAAGGTTCTGTACTGGGTCCCCATCTTTGTAACCTGCTATACAACGGCATACTAGGCTTAGATATGCGTGGAAACAATCGCATTCGGCGATGACCTGGCAGTGGTCTTCAGAGCTAAATCGAGAGAAGAAGTAATGTACAACACCAGGCGATACAAAGGATTTTCATTTGGCTCTAAAGGAACAAACTTCAACTCGCACGGAAAAAACCGAAACGGTCATGCTCTCTGGTAGAAAGAGGTACGGGAAGATACAGTTCGAGGAGGAAGGCACAATAATACTACCAACCAATCGTGTGAAATATCTTAGTGTCGTAATGGATGGATGGATAGTGTAACAATGGATGGATGGAAGAGCCTCACCTTTGACTCCATATAGCGCACGTTGTTCAAAAAGCGCAAAGAGCGGCCAAGAGAGCTGTCTCTCTCCAGAACCATGCCAGTAGGGAAAGATGATCCTTCTAGGACTCCTCAACTCCACTCCACACTTCTCGCCCCGCACCACAACCCACAACTCCACCCCGCACCCTGATTAAAGGGTGTGGATGGTGAATGAAAGTGGATGGAAAGTGGAATGAGAGTGGATGGAAAGTATTTGGAAAGTGGATGGAAAGTGTATAAAAAGTGTATGGAAAGTGGATGGAAAGTGGAATGAGAGTGGTTGGAAAGTGGATGAAAAGTGGATGTAAAGTGAATGGAAAGTGTATGGAAAGTGGAATGAAAATGGATGGAAAGTGGAATGAGAGTGGATGGAAAGTGGATGGAAAGTGTGTGGAAAGTGGATGGAAAGTGGATGGAAAGTGTATGGAAAGTGGATGGAAAGTGGATGTAAAGTGGATGGAAAGTATTTGGAAAGTGGATGGAAAGTGTTTGGAAAGTTGATGGAAAGTGGATGTAAGTGGATGGAAAGTGTATGAAAAGTGCATGGAAAATGGGTGGAAAGTGTATGGAAAGTGGATGGAAAGTGGATGTAAAGTGGATGGAAAGTTGATGAAAAGTGGATGTAAAGTGGATGGAAAGTGTTTGGAAAGTGGATGGAAAGTGGATGGAAAGTGTTTGGAAAGTGGATGGAAAGTGGATGGAAAGTGGATGGAAAGTGGATGGAAAGTGGATGGAAAGTGGATGGAAAATGGATGGAAAGTGGATGTAAAGTGGATGGAAAGTATTTGGAAAGTAGATGGAAAGTGTTTGGAAAGTTGATGGAAAGTGGATGTAAGTGGAACTAAAGTGTATGGAAAGTGGATGGAAAGTGATTGATTTTCGGTGGTGTGTGTTGTAATGTGAAGCGAGGAGTGAGGAGTGGTCTAAAAGGAATCATGTTTCCCTACTCATGCCACGCGAAAATGGGCCAACCGAAAGGAAAAGAAGACTTCTAGCTACTGTAGCTCATTCTATCATACTGTATGCCGCTCCCGTGTGGATGGGGGCTTGTAGATATCAAAAACACAGACAAAAATTTTTACGCGTGCAGAGAACTCACGCAATCCGCATCTGCAGAAGCTATAGAACCGCCGCAACAGAAGCACTGCTTATCATGGGAAGAGTAATCACGCTCGATTTACTTGCCAAAGGAAGGGAAGAAACGTACGGTTGAGCCTTGAGCATGGGAAAGGAAGCTAGAGAAGATACTAAAGCGGCAAAGAGCCGTTCCATTTTTTTGGTCTTAGATTTCTTAGTCTTAGACAATTTCCGAAAATATTTTATTAGGGTAAAAGTTGTAATGTTTTTCCCGAGAATCGGTAATCGCCCAAAAAGCAAATTGGCGAATATAGAAAAATAATCACCACCAGATGAGGGACCAGTTACCTGGACATAATATAAATACCTGGACCCCCGAATAAACAGGACAGTCAAGCAGGACAGTCAGGCGCAAACAGTCTGCGAACACACTTCAATCCAGACAGTCAGACGCAAACAGTCAAGCAAGACAGGCAGCGAGTGACACTACTTCAGTTCAGTCCAGCCAGTTCAACCAGACTCAGCCATCAGCCAGTTAAACCAGACTCAGCGAGCAGCCAGTTCAACCAGCAGTCAGTCAACCAGACCAGTCGAGTCCAGTTCAGAGAGTCCAGCTCCACTCATTCCCTCAACAGTTTTTGTATCTCTTGTACATTTGTATATATATATATATATATATATATATATATATATATATATATATATATATATATATATATATATATATATATATATATATATCGTCCGTGTAAATAAATTCCTATGCAAACCGTGAGTGATACATTAACCATACCGTATTCATTTCCGTATTCACCACAATACCATGGAAAGATGGCAGGAAAATGCGATAACAAGCTAGTGGATGCATATGCTGATACCGAAACTTAAAGACTGGTACTCAAGGGAGCACGGAGAGTTATCATTCCACCTCTCGCAAATGCCCTTCGGTCCTGGCTGAAGAAGAGAAGCCCTTTTAGGCCTTGAAGAAGAGAATAGGGAAGAGCCAAACAGCAGAATGTAACTACTGCGGTGCCGAGGAAGACACAGCAGAGCACATGTTCTTCAGCTGCCTGCAGTGGAACGATGTAAGTAATCGAGTTGAATGCCTAATTTGTAGGAAACTTAGTGCCTGAAATGGTGAATAGTGAAGCAGGGTGGAACACAATTGGTAAAATGGAGCAAGACATTCTACTATAGAAAGAATCGAACGGGAGGGATAATGAATAACAAAAGATGTTAATGAATAGAGACTACTCACCAGCATGAAGTAATACTGCAAGGCGGTCCCGTGGTAAACAAGGTGATCCCATTGGTTGATAAAAAAGAAGAGGGATTTTTAGTGGGTAGGACCGGTGCTACCATCTAGCCGGGTGAGTCCCACACTCCTCAGGGCGTTCTTGGGTGTGACGTAAACGTATTTTCCCTCCTCCAAAAAAAAAAAAAAACAGTGGAATGAAAGTGGATGGAAAGTGGAATGAGAGTGGATGGAAAGTGGATGGAAAGTGTATGGAAAGGGGATGGAAAGTGGATGGAAAGTTAATGGAAAGTGGATGTAAGTGGAAGGAAAGTGTATGGAAAGTGGATGGAAAGTGGATGGAAAGTGTATGGAAAGTGGATGGAAAGTGGATGGAAAGTGGATGGAAAGTGGATGGAAAGTGGATGGAAAGTGGATGTACAGTGGATGTACAGTGGATGGAAAGTGTTTGGAAAGTGGATGGAAAGTGGATGGAAAGTGGATGGAAAGTGGATGGAAAGTGATTGATTTTCTACTAGGCAAACTATATAGACAAGGTGATCCCATTGGTTGATAAAAAAGAAGAGGGATTTTTAGTGGGTAGGACCGGTGCTACCATCTAGCCGGGTGAGTCCCACACTCCTCAGGGCGCATTTCTGTACTTGGGTGTGACGTAAACGTATTTTCCTCCTCCAAAAAAAAAAAATTTTTTTTTCTTTTCAGTTTACTTTTGAGAAAAATAAAACTTCGATTGTTCGTTTCGTTTCTGTTCGAGGACAAGACGAACAAGCTACTCTCAGTTGATACAGGTTAGGTTAGGTTAGGGTAAGTTAGGTTTTTTTCGAACAAAATAAAACTTCGATGTTCGCTACGAATGTGTGTTTTCAAAAGAATTTCCGAAAATATTTTATATTTTATTATAGTTTGCCTAGTCTTGTCTATTTAGTCTTACCTAGTCTTGTCTATCCATTTTTGCCTAGTCTTGTCTATCTGGTCTTGCCTAGTCCTGTCTATCCAGTCTTACATAGTCTTCTCTATCTTGTCTTGCATAGTCTGGTCTATCTAGTCTTACCAAGTCTTCTCTATCTAGTTTTGCCTGATCTTATCTATCTAGTCTTACCTAGTCTGCTTTATCTAGTCTGGCCTAGTCTTATAGACCAAGTCTTGTCTATCCAGTCTTATTGGTCTAGTGTTGTCCATTTAGTCCGGACAAGAAAATAATGCAGTAGACAACAAGCCAAAGGTCTCTGGTTCAAAGTAGAAATCAGTGCACAGAAGCTGCTTGTCTGAATATTATTGAATATTTGCCAATAGGCCTTTTTACGGTTAGTTAAGCGCATGCGCGTCCGCCATGTTTAAAAGGCGAGAATTTTAAAGTTTCGGGCACATTCTGTTATTTTCACTGGTTATACGTCAAAAAGTGCCCGAAAACATGGCGGAAAATGACGCATGCGCACAAAAAAAATTTAAACTATGAAAAGGTCTATTATACGTTCAATAAACGTCTATTCATCGTTCGTTATGATTGAACGTCTACAAATTAGTCACGGACTAGACATATTAGACGCACTAGGTAGACTAGAGGGACTAGCCGGACAAACCGGATTAGCTGGACTAGTCGCAATAGCCGGACTAGCCAAACTAAACGGATTAGACGGGCTAGGCGGACTAAGACTAGACGGAGATAGTTTGAGTTGAGCATTTAACACGATAAATTAAAAATACACGACTAGATAAGCTTATAACGTTTTTAACGTAGAAACTCTTGGGGGAGATTGTTGAAGGAGCAGAGGTTGAGGTGGATGTGTCGGTTCCATGACACAGATATTCTCGTGAAAAACGAAGCGAAACATTTGGCGAGTAAGACAGGTAGGTTAGGTGTTTTGGAACGGTGCCAGCGGACGTTTTAAAGCGAATTTATGTCGCTGTGCTGATGGTTTCTTGGACGCTCGAGTCACAAAGTGTTTCGGAATTGAGACGGGAACAGTTTGTTTGGCAATAATTACATTTTGGCAAGCTTCCAACGCAAACCGTTAATCAAACTCGCACCGTTCTTCCACATCTTTGCTGGCGACTCTTCCAAAACTAAAATTTAAACCTTTCTCGTTTCTTTTGCGATAATTATTTTTGATTTTTGGCACGTTTCCACCACCCAGTCGTCACTGCGCCGCTTTAATGGGCCATCAAGCCTCGTTCGTTGTAATAATCTGATTCATTCCATTTTATTTCCAGAAATGACGTTCTGGAATGGATCTGTGGAAACCCACAAAACTAACATCGAACCTTGGGGAACACCATACCAGAAATATAAATAAACAGACAAACCGATCCCATTAAACAAACTAGACTAAACGTTGACTAAACTAGACAAAAATGACTAGATTAGACTAGACAGAGGGAATTAATACGCCCACCACCGACATTTATCCAGTTTCCTGATTCATCAATCAATTTTGCTTTGTCTATCAAGATCAATGTTTTTATAATCCCAACCGTTTAACATACCTCAAGGTTCGATAATAGCACCGAATATCAAAAAATATTTCCCCACTTTCCTGAATATATCCTCAAGTCTGTGTCAAGGCAAAAAGGTTTTATAATCTCAAACGTTTAAGATTCCTCAAGGTTCGATAATAGCACCGACTATCAACCAATATTTATCCAGTTTCTTGAATCTATCCTCAATCAATCTTTGCTTTGTCTATCAAGGTCAATGTTTTTATAATCCCATCCGTTTAATATTCCTCAAGGTTCGATAATAGCACCGAATATCAAAAAATATTTCCCCACTTTCCTGAATATATCCTCAATCAATCCTTACTATATCTATCAGGATCAAAGGTTTTATACATTGAAACGTTTAATATTCCTCAAGGTTCGATAATAGCACCGACTATCAACTAATATTTATCCAGTTTCCTGAATGTATCCTCAATCAATCTATGCTTTGTCTATCAAAATCATTTTTTTATAATCCCAACCATCCCTCAAGGTTTGATAATAGCACCGAATATCAAAAAATATTTCCCCACTTTCCTGAATATATCCTCAATCAATATTTACTATGTCTATCAAGATCAAAGGTTTTATAATTTGAAACGTTTAAGATTCCCAAAGGTTCGATAATAGCACCGACTATCAACCAATATTTATCCAGTTTCCTGAATGTATCCTCAATGAATCTATGCTTTGTCTATCAAAATCATTTTTTTTACTATCCCAACAATCCCTCAAGGTTCGATAATAGCACCGAGTTTCCCCACTGCCCTGAATATATCCTCAATCAATCTTTACTATGTCAATCAAGATCAAAGGTTTTATAATCTCAAACGTTTAAGATTCCTCAAGGTTCGATAATGGCACCGACTATCAACCAATATTTATCCAGTTTCCTGAAACTGTCCTCAATGAGATACGGATGGAAAAAGGGACGTTAAAGGGACGTAAGGCCATGATGAGACTAGACAGACAAGACTAAATAAACTTATTTCTACTAGTTATACTTTTTAATTTCTGTTGTTTTTGTTTTGGGCAATTTCCGGTGTTTTCATTGTCGCTTAAACTCAGAAACGATCGTAATCGATATCAAGGCCAAAACGTAAAAAGCAACAGGTAAAACTAATTTGCAGACGATTTACAGCCTGTAATCTAGTTTTAACTGCATTCTCCTTAATTAGTTCCTTCGAATATTTCCCAGCAATTAGTCGAAACCGGCGGTTTTGAAGCTACGTTCATTATCATTGAACGTCTAATTGGCAGACGTTCAATAATAATGAAAGATATTATTGAACGCAGACGTTCAGGCAAGGCTAGTCTTGTCTATCTTGTCTGTCTCAGAATAACATTTAGTTTACAAAAATGTCAAATATTATAATATCAGTTTGACAGTTTCTTCACTATAACGAAAAAACAAATTTATCAAGAACTTTAACGATTCATTTTTTGAAACTGTCGCTATGACGTTAATACGACATTTTGCCACATGTCACCTATCACTTTACTCAGTGTGACATCTAGTTTACAGAAATGTCATAGATTACAACATCAGTTTAACAGTTTCTTCACCATCGCGAAAAAGCAAAACAAAGAATTTTTACGAATCATTTTTTTAAACTGTCGCTGTGATGTTAATGTTTGATATTTTGACACATGTCACCTATCACATTATTCAATGTAACATCTAGTTTACAGAAATGTCATATATTAGAACATCAGTTTGACAGTCTCTTTATAATCGCAAAAAGCAAATTTACAAAGAACTTTTACGATTAATTTTTTAAAATTGTTGCTATGACGTTAATATTTGACATTTTGACACATGTCATATTATTCAGAGTGATATCTAGTTTACAAAAATGTCAAGTTTTGTAATATCAGTTTGACATTTTCTTCACTATCACGAAAAAACAAATTTATCAAGAACTTTAACGAATTATGTTTTGAAACTGTCGCTGTGACGTTAATATTTGACATTTGGACACAAGTCACCTATCACATTACTCAGTGTGACATCTAGTTTACAGAAATGTCATATATTACAACATCAGTTTGACAGTTTCTTTACAATCGCAAGAAGCAAATTTACAAAGAATTTTTACGATCCATTTTTTGAAACTTTGCTATGACGTTAATATTTGACATTTTGGCACATGTCATATTACTCAGAGTGACATCTAGTTTACAAAAATATAAAATAATGTAATATCAGTTTGAGAGTTTCTTCACTATCGCGAAAAAGCAAATTTATAAAGAACTATTTTCTATTTTGCGTCTGTAATGAACTCATAACAGCACTCATATGCGTGCGGTTATGTATCGATAACCAAACTTGGACGCGTGCTGTAAAATCGCTCTTACTGAACTCGTCCTTTAATATACTATTACAAATCATTTTTTGAAACTGTCGCTGTGATATTAATATTTTACATATTGACAAATGTCACATATCATGTCACTCAGTGTGACATCTGGGTTACACAAAGGTCAAATATTATCAGATTAACAGTTTCTTTACAATCGCGAAAAAAAAAATTAAAGAAAACTTTTACGATTCATTTTTTAAACTGTCACTATGACGTTAATATTTCACATTTTGACACATGTCATATATGATGCTAATCAGTGTGACATCTAGTTTACAGAAATTCCAAATATTATAATATCAGTTTGACAGTTTCTTCACAATCGCGAAAAGGAAAATTTACAAAGAATTTTTACGAAGCAATTTTTTGAAACTGTCGCTGTGATATTAATATTTGACATATTGACACATGTCACATATCATATCACTCAGTGTGCCATCTAGTTTACAGATATATCAAATATTACAACATCAGTGCGAAAAAGTCGCGAAAAAGCAAATTAACAAAGAATTTTTCTGATTCATTTGTTTCTTGTCTGTCTAGTCTTGTCTGACTTGTCTAGCCTGTTTAGTCTTGTCTTTAATTTTTGTTGAAAGTAAGTCAATGTCGAGCAATTACAACCAGAAATCGCAAACACGCGTCCATTTACCGACCAACCTATTGTTTGACCTAAGGTCAAAGTGGAGTGCATCGGGAGGTTTGTGAGGTCATCCCGTCCAGTTTGAATCTCGGCGAGGCGCGTGTCGAGGACGGCGGAGCGCCGCGACGCTTCCCTGGATTCGTGCCTCGAGGGTTTTCGGTTAATGGAAACGCGCGCGTTTGCTCAGGGACGCGTGTCAGGGCCGAGAGCCTCCGAGCGGAGGAGCTAATTTCGGACAAGAAGGATGATTTTTTGTTTTTTAATAAATCTGCGGATTTAATTTGAACGAGTGGGCGAGATTGAGTGAAATACGTCCGCGTTTTTTTAATTTTATTTCTCGTTTAAGGATATTACATTGAGTGTTCTATTTTCAGAAGTTTCGTTTAGATTTTATCTATCAAGGATTAGACAAGTACATGAGACAACACAATGTAAGACTAGATTACACACGATGAGGAATGTCTATTAAATACCAGACATGAACAAAGCAAAGGTGCTATATGCTATACTTGGGGTACACCACAAATTTGAATCTTTACCTTCTTTGTTCTTTAAACATTTTAGTCTGTAACAATGAGACAACACTATATAAGAGTAGATTATACACGATAAGACAAGACTAGACGAGAACAAAGCAAAGGTGCTATAATCGATACTTGGGGCACCACAAATTTGAATCTATTCTTTAAACTATTTTAATTCTAGTTAGTATAGACGAGTCTTAACCTACTCTTTATCGCTCCACATTCTGTTATAGGTGCTATACTCGATCCTCGAGGTACCAACGATTTGAATCATTCTCTCCTTCGTTCTTAAAACATTCTAATTAGCGTAGACTTAAAAACTATAGACAATGACTCAATGACAACACTAATGACAACACTCATGACACACACGACTAGATTACACACGATAAGACCAGACTATTTAATACCAGACGAGTACAAAGCAAAGGTGCTATATTCGTTACTTGGGGCACCACAAACTTGAATCTATTCCTTAAACATTCTAGTTAGTATAGATTAGTCTTAACCGATAGATATAGATTAGTCTTATTGAATCATTGTCAATACACATTCTAACACTTTCTCTGTTATAGGTGCTATATTCGATCCTTGAGGTACCAACAATTTGAATCAGTCCCTTCTTCGTTCTTAAAACATTCTAATTAATGTAGACTTAATCATTAGGAGACAATCAGACTATGTAAGACTAGATTACACACTATAAGACAAGACTATTCAATACCCGACGAGAAAAAAGCAAAGGTGCTATAATCAATACTTGGGGCACCACAAATTTGAATATATTCTTTGAACATTCCAGTTAGTATAGATTAGTCTTAAACTACTCGTTGTCGTTCCACATTTTAACACATTCTATGTTATAGGTGCTATATTCGATCCTTGAGGCACCAACAATTTGAATCATTCCCTTCTTCGTTCTTAAAACATTCTAATCAGTGTAGACTTAATCACTAGAAGACAATGAGAATATGTAAGACTAGATTACACACTATAAGACAAGACTATTTTATACCCGACGAGAACAAAGCAAATGTGCTATATTCGATACTTGGGGCACCCCAAATATGAATATATTCTTTAAACATTCTAGTTAGTATAGACTAGTCGTAACCTACTCGTTGTCGATCCACATTTTAACACATTCTCTGTTATAGGTGCTATATTCGATCCTTGAGGTACCAACAATTTGACTCATTCCCTTCTTCGTTCTTAAAACATAATTAGAGTAGACTTGATCACTAATCTTAATTCAATCAATCTTTGCTTTATCCAACAAGTTGTTGGATAAAGCCATTCATTGTTCTCATAATCTCAAACGTTTCAGATTCCTCAAGGTTCGATAATAGCACTGACTATCAATGTTTATTTATCCAGTCTCCTGAGTCTATCATTAATTAATCTTTGCTTTATCCGATAAGATCAATGTTTTTGTAATCTCAAACGTTTCAGATTCCTCAAGGTTCGATAATAGCACCGAGTATCAACCAATATTTATCCAGCCTTCTGAATGTAATATCAATCAAATTTGCTTTGTCTATTAAGTTCAATATTTTTATAATATCAACCATTTAAGATTCCTCAAGGTTCGATAATAGCACCGACTATCAAACAATATTCGAACCTTAGGGAACTTCCCAAAAAGTTTTTAATTCCCATGGAAATTTTTGTTGCTATATTCAAGACTTAGGGAACCCCTACGAGATTTTAATTCACATAGAAATCTTTGGTGCTATATTCGACACTAGGGGAACCGCCGAACAAGTTTTTAATTTTTCATTGGAAATTTTGGTGCTATATTCGAGCCTTTGGGAACCACAACGAGTTTTCAATTCCCATGGAAATTTTTGTTGTTATATTCGAGGCGTTTGTTATTTTTTCTAGTTCTAGTAAAAAATGTTGGTGCTATGACCTTAATATTTGACATTTTGACACATGTCATATTACTCAGAGTGACATCTAGTTTACAAAAATGTCAAATATTATAATATCAGTTTGACAGTGTCTTCACAATCGCGAAAAAGAAAATTTACAAAGAATTTTTACGAGTCATTTCACAAGTCGCTGTGACGTTAATGTTTGACATTTTGACCCATTTCACCCATTACTCAGTGTGACGTCTAGTTTACAGTTGAAATGTCATATATTACAACATCAGTTTGACAGTTTCTTTACAATTGCAAAAAGCAACAAACAAAGAATTTTTACGATTCATTTTTTGAAACTGTTGCTATGACGTTAATATTTGATTACTTTTAATAGACTTTTTCATAGTTGAATTTCTTTTGTGCGCATGCGTCAATTTCCGCCTGTTATACGTCAAAATTGCCCGAACTTTTTGACGTATAACCTTAATATTTGCCCGAAACTTTCATATTCCCGCCTTTCAAACTTGACAGATGCGCAAGGTCTATTGATTTGAATAGAATTGATTTGAATTAATTTTAATTGATTTGAATTGAATTAATTTGGATTGAACTGAGTTGAATTGAGTCGAGTTAAATTGAATTGAATTAAGAATTTAATTGAACTGATTTTAATTGAGTTGAATTGATTTGAATTGATTTCGATTGATTTGGATTGGTTGGAGAGTTGAATTGAAATGTTTTCGAATTGATTTGAATTGATTTGAATTTCATTGAATTGAATGAATTGGTTTGTGTCGATTTGAATTGATTTGAATTGAATTGATTTGATTTGATTTGAGAGTTGATTTGGATTAATTTGAATTGAACTGAGAATTGAATTGAATTGATTTAAATTGCATTGCATTTTATGAATTGATATGAATTGATTTGGATTGATTACAATTGAATTGATTTGAGAATTTAATTGAATTGATTGATTTAAATTGATTTGACTTGATTTGAATTGATTTGAATTAATTTAAATTGAACTGGTAATTGAACTGATTTGAATTGAATTGATTTTATTTGACAGTTGATTTGGATTAATTTGAATTGAACTGAGAATTGAATTGATTTGAATTGATTTTGATTGAATTGATTTGATTTCATTTGATTTGATTTTATTTGAATTGAATTGATTTGAATTAATTTGAATTGAACTGGTAATTGAATTAGATTGATTAGAATTGAATTGAATTGAGAATTTAATTGAATTGATTGATTTGACTTGATTTGAATTGATTTGAATTGATTTGAATTAATTTGAATTGGACTGAGAATTGAATTTAATTGAACTGGTAATTGAATTGAAATGATTTGAATTGAATTGATTTGAATTGATTTGGATTGATTAGAATTGAATTGAATTGAGAATTTAATTGAATTGATTGATTTGAATTGATTTGACTTGATTTGAATTGATTTGAATTAATTTGAATTGGACTGAGAATTGAATTGAATTGAACTGGTAATTGAATTGAAATGATTTAAATTGAATTGATTTGAATTGATTTGGATTGATTAGAATTGAATTGAATTGAAAATTTAATTGAATTGATTGATTTGAATTGATTTGACTTGATTTGTATTGATTTGAATTGATTTGAATTAATTTGAATTGGACTGAGAATTGATTTGAATTGATTTGAATTAATTTGAATTGGACTGAGAATTGAATTGAATTGAACTGGTAATTGAATTGAAATGATTTAAATTGAATTGATTTGTATTGATTAGAATTGAATTGAATTGAGAATTTAATTGAATTGATTGATTTGAATTGATTTGACTTGATTTGAATTGATTTGAATTGATTTGAATTAATTTGAATTGGACTGAGAATTGAATTGAATTGAACTGGTAATTGAATTGAAATGATTTGAATTGAATTGATTTGAATTGATTTGAATTGATGAAAATATCTAACCCCCTAGTCTCATCCAGTCTCGTGTTTCTAGCCTTTTCTGTCTCAGGTAGTCTTATGTATCTCTAGCATCATATATCTTGATTTGAATTGATTTGCATTGAATTGAGTTGAATTGATTTGAATTGGTTTTAATTGATTTGAATTGAATTGAGTTGAATTGATTTGATTTGAATTGATTTGAATTGATTTGAATTGATTTGAATTGATTTGAATTGATTTGAATTAAATTGAGTTGAATTGATTTGAATTGATTTGAATTGATTTGAATTGATTTGAATTGATTTTAATTGATTTTAATTGATTTTAATTGATTTGAATTGATTTGATTTGATTAGAATTGATTTGAATTAAATTGAGTTGAATTGATTTGAATTGATTTGAATTGATTTGAATTGATTTGAATTGATTTGAATTGATTTGAATTAAATTGAGTTGAATTGATTTGAATTGATTTGAATTGATTTGAATTGATTTGAATTGATTTGAATTGATTTTAATTGATTTTAATTGATTTGAATTGATTTGATTTGATTAGAATTGATTTGAATTTGGCTTACTTCTAGCTCCGCGGGGTTTGTTTCTAGCCCCATGTATTTAGTTTCTAGTCGCGTCTATGTAAGAAGCCGGAAGTTCGACCCGGAAGTACGGACCGAAAACCGGAAGTCAAAACCGGAAGCCGGAAGTCGAAACCGGAAGTCAAAACCGGAAGCCGGAAGTCTGAACCGGAAGTAGAAACCGGAAAGTGACGAGGTCAAGGTCGGAGGTGGAGATGTGGGAAGGTGGGGAGGTGGCTCCAGAATGCCTCTGTTACCCCTACTCATTTTGACACATGTCATATTACTCAGAGTAATTATTTATTATTATAGATTACAGAGTAATCATATTACTCAGAGTAACATCTAGTATACAAAAATGTCAAATATTATAATACCAGTTTGACGGTTTCTTCACTATCGCGAAAAAGCATATTTACCAAGAACTTTAACGATTCATTTTTAGAAACTGTCGCTGTGACGTTAATATTAGACATTTTGACACATGTCACATAGCACATTACTCAGTGTGACATCTAGTTTACAGAAATGTCATATATTACAACATCAGTTTGACAGTTTCTTTACAATCGCTAAAAGCAAATTTACAAAGAATTTTTAACGATTCATTTTTTTAAACTGTTGCTATGGCGTTAATATTTGACATTTTGACACATATCATATCTTTCAGAGTGACATATAGTTTACAGAAATATCAAATATTGTAATATCAGTTTGACAGTTTCAACAAACAACGTTTAAGATTCCTC